>PVHT021183630.1:4960148-5020752 GCA_004024745.2 Catagonus wagneri | reverse complement strand
TCAATAAAATAGAAATTCAAAAAACAATAGAAAAAATTAATAAGTCCAAGAGCTGGTTCTTTGAAAAGGTAAACAAGATTGACAAACCTCTGGCAAGACTCATCAAGAAGAGAGAAAAAACCCAAATAAACAAAATAAGAAATGAAAAAGGAGAAATTACAACAGATATTACAGAAATACAAAAAACCATGACAGAATATTATAAACAATTATATGCCAACAAATTTGATTATTTCTATCCACATTAGAAAGACGGTCCCTGTTCTGCTTCAAGGTGGCGATGTAAGCGGGTCCTGGACTGCCCTCCTCCTGTGAACACACTGAATCTATAGCTTCCAGTAGAACGACTTCCTCTAAAAAAAAAAAAAAGCCTAAAACTGCTTCAGCAATTCCTGCGCCTCAGGCTAAGGAGAGCAAGCTCAAAGGGAAGGAGGTCTCAGAGGCTGGTCCAGGGTCCTGCCTAAAAGTCCGTCCCCCGCTTCCTGTGCTGAGACCACAGCCAACAGGGAACTCAAAACCCAGAGCTTCCCCCTCAGGAACAAAAGGTTTGAACCCCACACCAGGCACCCACAAATATTAAATCCGCACCTGAATAAGGAGCTTCTAGAAACGTCTAGCTTTGAAAACCAGTGGGGCTCATTTCCACAGAACACCTGAAAATCGGCTCTTAAAGGGCTGGTGCTCCACTCTCACCTGTCCCAGGGCCCAGCACCGGAGGAGCTGCGGATCCAAGGCTACCCAGACTGTGTGGGAGAAGCTCCTTTGCTCTGTGCCTGTCCTGGAGAGCGGCCTAAGGGGCAGGCAGCTGGTTTGAGGCTGATTTGGAGTGCCTGCTGGGAGCCTCCAGGAAAGGAGACGGGCGGCGCCATCTCCACGTTCCAGCCGCGCTCCCACGCAGGGATCTTTCGCGGGAGCTTTTACACGGGGCTGCTTTTACGTGCTGCTGGTGCCCTGGTCTGTGCAGCTGCCACCCGCTGCTTGATCACCGGGCTGTGGTGGCCTGAGGCTTGGGTACCTGGGTCCCACCGGACTGTAACAATTGGAGGGAGAGATAGTTCTTGGCAGGCTACCACGCCCCCAGGGCACTTGATAGACTGCAAAGGCACCCATGGCCAGTCTTTCTGTCAGTATTCTGTCCTGGAGCGCCAGCTTGAGGGGCGGCTTTAGATTTGGCCCTCTTGTAGGTGCCTGCACTGGAAACTGTTCAGTGCAGGCCACCTTTTACTCTCTCTCTGCCTCACTATAACTCACTGCTATTCTCCAGACAGGAGCTTATTCATTCCCCTGGAGCATCCATTTTTGTCACTGCCACCCAGGGGACACCTTTAGATCCCCTGTCTCTGCTGGACAGTGGGGCTTATGCTGTGACTCCTCAATACAGACACACACACACACACACACACACACACACACACACACACACACACACACAAAAGGAAGACAAAACTGACTCTCAGATTTAGTACTGGGAAACTCATTGATGATCCTGTGTCTGGACTCACTGATACTCAGTTTCTTCATGTCTCTGTGCAGAAGGAATTCAGCGAGAGACAAAGTGATAGGCAAGAAATAGATTTATTAAGATAGGATGCTTGTAAGAGGTGCAAGGGGGCAGGCACGGAAGCTCAGCCAAACTGCTGCATTTCTAAACACTAGTAAACTATTATTAGGACAAATCAAAAAAGAAATTTAATTAACAATTACATGAAAAGTAATAAAATAACTTGGGAAAACTCAACCGAGAAGGTGCATGTACTCTAAAAACTATGAGACATTGAGAAATGAAATTGAAAGCAAAACAAATAAATGGAAAGATATATTTGTGCACATGACTTGGAAGAATTACTATTGCTAAAATTTCCATACTACTCAAAGCAACTTACAGATTCAGTGCCATCTGTATCAAAATACCAACGACATTTTGCACAGAACTAGAAGAAATAATCCTAAACTTTGCATGGGATCACAAAAGTCCCTATACCAAAGTCATCTTGAGAAGGAACAACAAACCTAGAGGTAACCTGCTCCCAACATGAATTGATGCCACAAAGCTATAGCAATAAAAAAAAGTGGAGGGGGGGGAGTTCCATTGAGACCCAGTGGAAATGAACCCAGTTAGTATCCATGAAGATGTAGGTTCGATGCTTGGCCCTGCTCAGTGGGTTAAGAATCTGCTGTTGCCTCAAGCTGTGGTGCAGGCTGTAGACATGGCTTGGATCTAGCATTGCTGAGAGCTGTGACACAGGCCGGCAGCTGTAGCTTCGATTAGTCCCCTAGCCTGGGAACTGCAATATGCCATGGGTGGGGCTCTAAAAAACAAAAAAGTATGGTGTTGGCTGGCAGGACCCTGGCCCCAGTGTGGTGCCCAGTAAAGTGGCCATATCTGCCTCCATCAAGAGCTTTGGAGCAGGCAGCAGCTTTAGATCCTGACTAGAAGGACAGTTAGAGGCACTGGGAGTGGATAGAGCCATTTAGGGCACTTACATCCTGGGTCTCCTGCAGGAGGACTAGGAAGAAAAGAAGCTAGATGTTCTGCAGGGTATACTCTCTGCTTTCCTGGAAGAAAAAGCCCTCCTGAATATCTCTGAGGTATTGTGTGTTGTCACCACAGTGAAAAAGATGAGGTCCAGGCCGTTGCCACCCTTATTGAGAAGCAGGCACAGATCATGTTGAAGGCCAGGATGGTGTCAGAAGCGGAGAAGCTGAGGAAAGCTGTGCCTGGGTCCAGTATGCTGATGTGACAGATGGAGAGGATAAAGCAGATGAGAAGGGTGATTCAGGTGCAGCCATGATGAACATTGGTTCTGACAAATCTCTTCTCCAAAACACCCATGTGGAAGATGTCCCAAGTGCTAGAAAATAGGAGTAAGACTCACTCTTGGATGAGTCTCAGAGGAAGAAGTAACAGGACAAGTTGCAGAAGGAGAGGGACAAACTAGCCAAACAGGAGCGCAAGGAATAGGAAAAGAAAAGGACAGAAAGAGGGGAGTGGAACCTGCCATGGCTTTGAGTGCTCATGATGAGGGACTCAATTACCTTATCAGGTGAGCAGAATGATGAGAGATGTCAGACAACAACCTTCCCAATAGCTGAGAGAATAAAATTTTCTACTTTTGAGGGGTATCTTGGTGGCAAACCATAGCACACATGACATTCTCTCTAACACTGAGTCTTTTTGCTTCATTTGAGTTCTAGGAGCATCTCCTTCAGGACTTTACCGAACCTCCTGGCCTGTGGGCCTCTTATAAGAGGAAAGTTGATGGGATGAATGACAACATCTGCTGCTGAAGTGACTAGTAAAACTACAACTGGCACTCCTATTCCTCCTCTACTATGTAGTCGAAAGTCCTTAGCTGGCAAATCTGCTGGTCTAGCTTACCTGATATGGTTATCAAAGCCCTCATTACAAGCCCTTGAAGCCCCTGTTTACTATACTCTCAGGCCATGGCTGCTGCATTTGTCCTATAGCATCAAAGTTGGTTAAGGGACTTCTTTTTTTTTTCTTTTTTTGCTTTTTTGTCATTTCAGGGCCGCACCCGCGGCATGTGGAGGTTCCCAGGCTAGAGGTCTAATCGGAGCTGTAGCCACTGGCCTACACCGCAGCCACAGCAACGCAGGATCCGAGCCGCATCTGCGACCTACACTACAGCTCACGGCAACACCGGATTCTTAACCCACTGAGCAAGGCCAGGGATCAAACCCGCAACTCATGGTTCTTAGTCGGATTTGTTAACCACTGCACCACTATGGGAACTCTGGTTAAGCGACTTCTAAAAGGTATCCATGTCCATCAACTGTTGCCAGACTGTATCCTTCCTCATTTCACTGCGTAATAGTAGCCCTACTTCTTTCTAATAATTAAGTACTCCTTCCAGGACAGTATTCTTTTTCAACACTGTTTTTCTTGGTGCAAAGAGCCTGATTTTCCTGGGCAAAAACAATAGATCAAAATTTAAAGGAACTCTTGTTGTGTCCCTGATGCAAATGTTTTTTCTTGGAACCAGGATTTCTCAACCCATAGCGACCAAAGTTCTTTCCCCAAAATCCCCTGACTCCTAGACTTATGTATACTACCTAACAGGGGCAAGAACTAAGCAAAAATTATACATTGCGTATGTATGGTTGACCACTGAACAACACAGGTTTGAACTGTGTCATTACACTTATGGACAAATATGTTTTCGGTAAATATGTATGCAATCCTCAGTTGGTTGAATCCCCAGATGTGGAGGACCAACTGTAAATTATGTGTGGATTTTCAACTTTATGGAGCATCAGTGCCCCTAAACCCCATTTTTCCCAAGGGCCAAGTGTATACAGTATTCTCAGAACATCACCTCCAAGCTAGTGGTTCAGCTGCAAATGCAGTAAACCAATCCGTTTCTCTTTTACCAGCAGATTCTGGGTGGTACAGTATGATAGAGACAGTAGATCCAATAGTCATAAGCAACTTTCACACCTTTTTTATGTAGAGCCTTGTGTGATATGGTGTTTGGGAAATGCCTTGACCATATATAAGTTTTTCTGTAATTTTTAGGGAAAAATGCTACAGAAACATGCCAGTTTGCATTGTGATTATCCTATTGATGCTTGCTAGAAGTTTCACAACTTATTTCTTCTCAGTCAACAATTTTTCTAATTCTATTGGAGTCCAGGTACTAAGGCCTAGGCAGTAATGCCCTTTGAAAAGAGCCTAGAACCACTATAGAAGAAATTTTTCCAGATCAGGATTTACTAAAAGCTGAAAGATCTATCATCTGGCATCTTGGTTGGAGTGCTATTCCTGGATATAGATTATGCTTCTTCCAGGAAAATGAATCATACTGGTTTGCATGCTGGCTGCATCATTTTACATTCTCACCAACAGGGTATAAGGGTTCCAGTTTCTTCACATGTTCATCAGTACTTGTTATATTCTGTTTTTTGTTAATAGCCTTCCCAAGATGTGTGAAGTGACATCTAAATTTGGTTTTATTTTGCATTTCTCTGATAATTAATGATGGATTATTTTTTCAAATGCCTATTTATAATTTTTGTGTCTTCTTGAGAGAAATATCTATTCAAACCATTTGCCCATTTTTAATTGAGTATTTTTCTGTTTCCTATTGAGATGTAGGAGTTCCTAACTCAAGGAGATATTAATAACTTCTATACAAAACCTTTAAAAATAAAGAATTGGTTTACAGATATCAGTAGTGTTGATATGAATCTAATAGAGCCCATATTCCAAAAATTTTTAAATTGAACTTCTACTATTCTAAATTTGCTAGCTTTTACAGGAACCATTCTTATAAAAATTACTAGCTCAGAAGTGTTTTTATATGAGAATCCAAATTCACATAGTGAAAATAAATTCTTGGACAATTCAGACTGAATTGATATTTTTAATAAAACCATGATAGATATTCTTCTTGACCTTTACCAGTGTAAAGCATAAGACAAGCATTTAGAGTTAGAAAAAAATTAAAATTATGTGTTCAGACATTTGTGTTATAGTTCTGACAGGTCTGTAGTGTGTCCACTTAAACATAATGTTTAATATTTTCAGCAACTGTAAGACCTTAATTTAGTATTAAACACAGTATTTAGTGGATATTCTTTGACTAATTTTTAAATATGATTGAATATTGAAATATTCGTCACTGGAATGTGTGTGTGTGTTTGTGTGTGTCCATGTGAATTTATTCATATCTTTATAGAGCGTCCATGTCTTTTGACCAAGTTAGTGAACATGTTCGTTTTTTCTGCTTTAAGAATACAGTTTACTGTCTGTAAGATGGTATGAATAGAAACTGCGGGTCTGTTGGGATTACATTAGTATGCTCATGACTTTTGCTGCCTTACTAAAATGATTGTATATGACAGACAATTCTCAATTACTCCCCTTCAAGAAGTGGAATTCCTCCGAGTGGAATAGAAATTAGTTGTGTTGGTTAAGTCATAATTAATATGGGTAACTGAGACTATACTAGAAGTAATATGATCAAAAATATCAAGGGGAAAAACAGGACATTGATCTTAAGAAAAATGTTATTTCAGAAATTAAAAGAGCATTGTAAAAGACAAAACTGAATGGACATAGAATCTATAGCTGGTTTTTAGGAAGTAAATTCTATTTGCTTTGGAAGTAAATGTGTAATATATATATGTATATATATAGACATATACATATATACACATATATATGTACACACATATATACATTTCAAATAATGAGTCAGAATTGAAGCAATGATGTGTATCAAAATTTGGACAACATTTGGACAGTCAAGGTTTGACAGGCTTATTTAAATAAATTTAGAAATGTTTTAATACCAAATATTACATTAAAGCAAGACTAGATTTTGCTTTTCTATCTTTTAGTATGACATAAGTTGATTTGATATATTTATTTTGCTCTTAATGAGAATCAGTGTATGTTTAACTATGTTCTGTGTCATTTTCTGAGTAATCAGAGATTCTGTAAGCAACTCACAAAGTGCACTGGAAACAGTTCTTATAAGATAAAATGAAAGAAAAATTTATAGGAATAAATTTTGCTGTTAAACAAATATTGCTGTTCAATATTTTAAGGGATGGGGCATTATATGCACTACAATGTATATTTTTTACTGTGCATCACTGTTAAAGGCATGAAAGCAACTTCTATAAGTGATCTTTTCCTTGCCATTTAGTTATTCTCTCTTCACTCAAACTAGAAAGCTGAACTCCTGAAGAATAATACATTTTTCAAGATGTGAAACTCTTGAGTAGGCACTTTATAATATTAAACTATAAGAGAACATTTAAAAGGGGCGGCAGTGAGGGAAGTAGAAGAGGTGAGAGCACCAAATGCACGGAAGTGGGAAAAGAAAGTAGAATAATGGGACAGGATGAAAGAGAAGGAAGACAGCCTGAAAAAGGAGAGTGGAAAAGGGGGAAATTCTTTCCTAGCCCAGAGATCATTTCCCATGCTTCATTAGGAAAAACGAAGAGGAAGACATAAGAAGAAAAGAGGAATGAACAGGATAGAAAGCCCAGAATTAAACCCATGCACCTACAGTCAACTAATCTATGACAAAGGAGGCAAGAATATACAATGGAGAAAAGACAGCCTGTTCAATAAGTGGTGCTGGGGAAACTGGACAGCCACATGTAAATGAACGAAATTAGAACACTTCCTAACACCATACACAAAAATAAACTCAAAATGGATTAAAGACCTAGATATAAAACCAGATACTATAAAACTCTTAGAGGAAAACAAAGGCCAAACATTCTCAGACGTAAACAACAGCAACATCTTCTCAGATCCACCAGTTAGAGTAATGACAATAAAAAGAAAAATAAACAAATGGGACTTACTTAATTAAACTTAAAAGTTTCTGCACAGCAAAGGAAACACTAAACGAAAGGAAAAGACAACCCATAGAATGGGAGAGAATGTTTGCAGATGAATCAACTGACAAGTGAGTAATCGCCAAAATTTATAAACTCCTCCTACAGCTCAATACCCAAAGAACAAACAACCCCATCAAAAAATGGGCAGAAGATCTAAACACACAATTCTCCAAAGAAGACATATAGATGGCCAAAAAAACACAGAAAACATGTCCAACATCACTCATTATTAGAGAAATGCAAATCAAAACCACTGTGAGGTACCACCTTACACCAGCCAGAATGGCCACCATCAAAAAGTCTACAAACAATGAGTGCTGGACAGGATGTGGAGAAAAAGGAACTTGATTACACTGTTGGTGGGAATGTCAATTTGTGCAACCACTGTGGAAAACAGTATGGAGATTCCTGAGAAAACTAAAAATAGAATGAGCATTTGATCCAGCAATCCCACTCCTGGGCATCTACCCAGACAAAACCAAGACTTGAAAAGACACATGTACTCCACTGTTCATTGCAGCACCCTATACAATAGTGGAGACATGGAAACAACCTAAATGTCCATTGAGAGAGGAGTGGATAAAGAAGATGTGGTATATGTGCACAACGGAATATTACTCAGCCATTTAAAGGAAAGAAATAATGACATTTGCAGCAACATGGAGGGACCTAGAAATCATCATGCTAAGTGAAGTCAGACAATGAGACACCAACCTCAAATGCTATCATTTATCTGTGGAATCTAAAAATAGGACACAATGAACATCTTTGCAGAACAGACACTGACTTACAGACTTTTAAAAACTTATGGTTTCCAAATGAGACAGGTTGGGGGTTGGGGGGATGCACTGAGGGTTTCGGATGGAAATACTATAAAATTTGGTTGTGATGATTGCTGTACAGCTATAAATGTAATAAAATCATTAAGTAATTAAAAATAAATAAAATGAGGAAAAAAGAAAAGAGGAATGAAAATTTAATGGGTTTGAGTAGCATCATGTTAATAGAAGAGAAAAATCCAGGTGTTACCAGTTCTTTGTATTCCAAGAACAGCTTCCATGGCTTCTTCCTGGGGATGTGTGACCTCATACATACATGTTTTCAAAGATTCTGTGTGTGTACCCTCAAAGATTCTGCTCTGCTTGTACGGCCCTGGCAGGAAACCAAAGGAAGGGTAAAACATGGGCAGAGTGCAGCATAATAACAGGAAGACTCATTTAATCTTCATTTAAGAAATCTCCCGTTAGGTACTGATAGGTGTTCCTGTCTGTCAGACAGGCTCCTGTTAAAGCGAGAGACAGGTTCTCCCTGTTCTGATGCCTTAAACAAGTATGCCCTGTTATGTATTTCTAATGTTCACTTCATAAAATAGTATTCCTTAGGAATTGAAGCTCAAGATTACAATAATCTCTGATCATAAATACTTTGTATATAACACCTTCTCTTTTTTTCAGAAGTGAATATCTCTCCCTCCTAAGTGAAAGGAAAAATATATTCGATATCAGTGTGAATAACTAAGTTAAGGTAGAACAAACAAGATCTTCTTTCCAAGTTTGATAATCAGTAATGAACATCATTAATCAACAAGGTTTCTTCACAATACAGGCAGCACTTAAGAGATCTTTCTGTAAGTCACCAGCTGTCTGCATACTCTCTTCATTGCCAGCTTCATTTCTTGATTCCTGAATGTATAAATGACAGGATTCAAGAAAGGAGTGAGAACTGCATCAAAGATGGCCAGATACTTATCCAGGGTTATAGGGGGGGATGGCCATGTATAGACAAATATAAAGGGACCAAAGGACAAGACTACCACAGTGATGTGAGCTGAAAGTGTGGACAGAGCCTTGGAGGAACCTGCTGAAGAGTGTTTCTGAACAGTGAGAATGATGACAATATAGGAGATGATCACAATGAAGAAGGAACCAACAATAATGAATCCACTATTGGCCATGACCATGGACTCTAGTTGGTAAGTGTCTGTACAGGCAAGTTTGATGAACTGAGGAAGGTCACAGTAAAAGCTGTCAAACACATTAGGACCACAGAAGGGTAAGTTTACCACAAAAGCCAGCTGAACTGTGGAGTGGATAATGCCAGTCATCCAGGCAGCCACTAAAAAGGAGATACACATTCTTGGGTTCATGATGGTCAGATAATAGAGAGGTTTACATATGGCAACATATCTGTCAAAGGCCATGGCGAGGAGCACCACTACCTCCACACCACCAATGAAATGGATGAAGAAGATTTGAGTGATGCAGCCATTGAAGGAGATGACTTTATGTTTTCTGAAAAGGTCATAAAGCATCTTGGGAGAAGCGACAGAAGAAGCTCCTAGGTCAAGAAAGGAGAGGTTGGCTAACAGAAAGTACATGGGGGAGTGTAAGTGAGGGTCAGAAGTCACAGTGAGCATAATGAGGGCGTTTCCCATCATGCTTGCCATGTAAAGTATGGAGGAGAAGACAAAGAGGAAAAGTTGTATTTCCCAGGAGTTGGTGAGCCCCAGGAACACAAACTCTGACACCATAGAATGATTTGCTCCTTCCATGGGCTTTGTTAATATTGCTACCTGAAAGAAAATAGGAAAAATATAAATTATGATAATTATTGGAATGATTTTGAAGGAGAGAGGTCAAAGTCATGAAAGCCTATTTCCACTAGGCTATTAGTATTAAAAGTGACCTAATATGTTTATGGCCTCTAAAAGGTGTTCACAAACAAAAATGAGTGGCTCTTATGTGGAGCTGTTCTTATCTCTGACTTGTCTCTGTGTTTATTACCTTCTGCTTCCTTCCAGAGTTGGTGCCCTATAACTCAGGAGACACAAAATGGTCCACCAGAGTAATAAAATTCAACCCTAGGCTTTTTAATTTTTGATTCAAATCTAGTATGATTTGACCTCAGTCATATCAACATAGTAACCACTTCTGAAAAATCCCTCAAGCCCATAATCTTCATCCAGAGCAGGGTCTTTTTCTTCCTTCCCAGTCCCTACCTCCGGGAACATATTTCATCAACAATATTATGTAAATGTTGATCACATCTGTGAAGTCTTGCTTTATGAGTACTAGAATTTATATTACCAGAATAATCACCAACTTTTCTCTGCATTTAATAACACCCTGCTTCTTCCCAGGGTAGATGCTATGATGACATTTCTCAAAAGATATAAGATTGGTCAATACGAGTAATAGAAATCAATCTGAAATTAATATACCCTGTCTCCAATTACACAAACTCGTTATCACTTCTCAACAATTGCATCAACTTTCAAGACTACAAGGCTTGTTCTGGCAAACAGACCCTTCCTACTGACTCCCTATCTCTTGAAAACACTTGTCTTCAAGGTTTATTAATAAGTTGAGGTCCTGCTTTATACTACTAACATATATATTTTAATATTTCTTGTATTTTAGTAAACTGAGTACTGTTCTAATTCACGTGGGAGACTGTAAGCTTATTGAAGGCAGGGATTGTGACTTATTCATATTAGGAGTCCCTGAAGCAATGAAAACGGTCCATAAGGAGGTGCAAGTCCATTAACTGTCTGTTACTAGTTTGCATCATGTTAGGTAAAGAAATTGAGAGTAAGTATTTAGAAATTTCTCTAGAAATTTCACATTACAGCAAAACCCCAGGGTATGATTTCATATTTTCTGAAGTATCAGTCCATGAAGGATTTGAAATAAACAACCCTGGTCCTTCACCAAGGATAATCTGAGGAGCACTGCCCCAAGGTACTTAGCACATGGTTTGTGAAGCTTAAAACTATGAAGGGCATCATGTATAGTGAAAAGCATCTTGTTCAAGCCACTGTGTAAGAACATATCACATTATATAATAATTTTAGTTTTAGTTAGAGAAGCAACATAGCACAGTGTAAAGAATATGGCCTTTGGACTCTGTAAAGCAAGATTTAAACTCTAATTGAGCCACTGACAAGATGCTTTGGGGCAAGTTACTTAAATTCTTGAACCTCATTTCACCTATGAGATTGCAATTAGTAATACTAAATTGTCAGAGAAATTTCAGGCATAAAATAATTATAAAATAATTATAATCTTTTATTCAGTGTATATTATGTGTAAATATTCAGTAAATGATAATGTTGCTTCTCTTCTTTCACATGTCTATAATAGTGCTCAATGAATGTCATAAATGAATAAAGAAGAAAAGAAAATGTTATTGGCCAGTAGATAATATCAAAATTCCACATATAAAAGATATTTCAACAGCATATTATAATTATCTCTCTATATAATAATAGATTATAGTATTCATATTCTTTTAGTGATCAAAATAAAAACCATCCTGTGTAGATTAAATATATTTGCTTTCTAAAAACAACTGCATTTCTTTGTAATACTCATTACAAATGTAGGTTACTGATATTTTTGTTTGTTCTCATTAAACTCCAAAAAAGTTTGTTCTCCAACTTCCATAAAGTAAAGGACTACACTTGTGTTGTTATCCAAGTATCCTAAAATGTAGAATCATAAGAGGTATTAATGGAGCTTCATATATATGCTTCAGAAATTATTGCTGAAAGATAGAAGAAGATGTATTATATTCCCATATAATTAGGAATATATAATTGTATACTTAAGGAATATTGGTAAAGAAACTGCTCATTTCTCCTAAGCAACCAAGAATAAGAGAAAATATGGAACTATAAAAGTGCAGATGACTTAAAGAAAAAGAAATAAATGGTAAATCTAAAAAGGATGAAGAAATTAAGAAGTATGTATAGAATGACAAAGAAAAGAAGGATAAGTCTTACCTTAAATAAAAGGTAATTTGTGAGATATGATTAGTCGTACTTTCTGGACCAACTCCAGAAACTGTATAATTGTAGAATTTTGTATTAAAAAATTGTGGTATTATATCTCCAGTGTCTTTCATGTGCTAAAACTCTTCAGAGAGTTTCATTTTTTTTTTTTTTTGTCTTTTGTCCTTTTAGGGTCACACCTGCAGCAGATGGAGGTTCCCAGGCTAGGGGTCTAATCGGAGCTGTAGCTGCCACCCTACGCCATAGCCACAGTGCCAGATCCAAGTCAGGTCTGCAACCTACACCACAGCTCACGGCAACACAGGATCCTCAACCCACCGAGGGAGCCCAGGGATCGAACCCGCAACCTTATGGTTCCTAGTCAGATTTGTTTCCACTGCGCCACGAGGGGAACTCCAGAGAGTTTCTTAATAAGCCCTTATCAGCCACATGCATATAGCTGTGAGTTTATTTGCCTTTGGCCCTCCAATCTCCATCAACTAGGCAAGAACTGAGAATTTTAGGAAAAGTGAATTTAAAGAAGAATGAGATATAAAATATGGAACTTAGATGTACATATCCAAATGTCAGGGAATGCAGAAACTCAAAAAGTTTGGGTCATCCCAGTTTTGTTTGTTTCTTTTTGAGCCACCCTGTGGCATATGGAGTTCCTGAGCCAGAGATCAGATCCAAGCCACAGCTGCAGCCTATGCTGCAGCTGTGGCAATGCCGGATACTTTTAACCCCCACTGGCAGGCTAGGGATCAGCCTGCATCCTTGGGTCATCACAGTTTTAAAGTCACTTGAGACAGGGTCAGGATCCATATCTCAGTTCAGATCAAAAGTTATAGAGAGGTTTCTAAATGGAGACACAGTGATATGATGTTTATTCACTGAAAAGTTATCAAATATTCACAGGCTAAAACTCCTGAATTAGGGTATTCTAAACTCATCTTATCTGTTGGTTATACTTTGAAATACCTTTTCTCAAATATATTAATTACACCCACATTTTAAAAACGGATTTGATATCCATGATACAAAAGACCAGGCCTTCCTCTTTGCCTTCTGTTGTGCTTAGTTCTTTTCTTGGTCCATGGAGAATTGATTAATGCTTGATGGAGATATTTAGTTCTTTATAGATGGAGGGAATGTTGAAAACTGAAGTTCCAAATAATAGTCATCAAATTGAAAAGGATCTACATATAGCTGTTAGATTTGAACAAGGTATTAACCTAAATCATCATTTATATAAATTTATTCCTCAATTTAAAAATATTGTGAGTTTAAAAAGCTTCTCAGCTCAAACTTTCTGCATTTTTACCTTTCAAGCTGTCTCATCCAAAGTAAGATCCAAACTTTCTTACACCCAAGTAAAACCTTGCTTCCTCTGATTAAAGACCATCTCTACTTTAACTTTTTATATCTATGGAAAATATAAATAATTCTGTGTCCTTTTGAAATAATCTTTTATGTGCATAAATGAAAAAAATGTCATTACTCCGCTTCCTCTTTGCAAGATTCACAAACTCAGCACCTTTACAAGTTCCACTTAGGGACTCAGGTTCTCTTTCTCGCTTACTGCATTCTCTCTGCCTCCCCCACCAACTCTCAATTGTCAACTTTCTCTAAATGTTTCTTCATTCTACTTACAGCTTATAGATAAAATTACACATAACAACAATCTATTCGCAACCATGTAAGAGACCAGGAAAACAAATTCAATAGTTTCATGTATTAAAAAAATTTCCACATCAGATTTTAAAGTGATAGGACATTGGAAATTATTCAGCTTTGGAATTTTTGGTCTCTATGTCTCTCACTTCTAGTGATATGCTTATGAAATCCTTTTCCACCTTGCAATATTAAGTTTCCAATAAATTTTCTTCCCTTTCTTACAGAAGATAATCACTTTATACACATCTCTTTGGCAAAGCTAATGGAGAGAAAACACAATTACCTTTTAAAAATATTTACACATTTCATTAATTTTTCTTGCCTGTTTATCAAGTGGCAGATGCTGAGAAACATTCATTTAATCAACATTAGGAACAGATTGATTAATTGCCACCTATGCAGATCCAAAATATTATAAAACCATTTGACTCTAATATCTTTCACATTACCCTAAGAACAATGTGATACTAACTAAAAGTCAAAGTCAGTTAACCTTTTGCAATGTGTCTATATATTTGTATACAATTATTCTTCTCTACTATTCAATTCCTTATCCTGGAGGTTATTTACATTGTGTTAGGATATCATGCATACACTTGAGGATATTACTCATATTCACAGCAATTACAACAAAAATTATGTCTGAAATTAAAGTCACGCTTTGCATTGTTAAATTTATTTCCATCCTCCCATTTTACCGGTATAAAGAGAATGGCATCTTCAGGGAGCCTGAGATTTTACTATATTCTCCAAAACAAAATGCTGTATAAAATCCTGCTATAAGAACAAATGAACCTAATTACAGCTCGAGAAAACAGTGATCAACTGAAACTGCAAAAACACTTTAGTTTAGAGATTATGGATCAGGGGACTTTGCCCCTAGGGAACTAATTGGTTTGACCAGAGCAACCAAAGGATCTAAAAATTCATGATAAGACACTAGAGAGTAAGAGTGATACAAAAGTGGAATATTTTAAAAAACATCTCTGTACTATTTCATTGGAAATTTTATATTGATAATTACCATCTTTTATTCATGTATAGTTTATTTGCAATGTTTCTTCAATTTCTACTGTACAGCAAAGTGATCCAATCACACACAGTTCCCCGTGCTGTACTGTAGGACCCCACTGATAAATACCAGTTAGAAATAATCTCTGAAAATAGGTAAATATTAACTAAAAATTAAATATAATCATCTTAACATCTCCAAAAAAACCCAATGTGATTAATTTTTAGTATAGTGCAAATACTAGAATATCATACAGAAGACTTCATTTTTTTTTTTTTTTGTCTTATCTAGGGCTGCACCCATGGCGTATGGAGGTTCCCAGGCTAGGGGTCTAACAGGAGCTGCAGCCGCTGGCCTACGTCACAGCCACAGCAATGCAGGATCCGAGCCGCATCTGCAACCTACACAACAGTTCATGCCACGCCAGATCCTTAACGCACTGAGCAAGGCCAAGGATCGAACCCACAACCTCATGGTTCCTAGCTGGATTCGTTAACTTCTGAGCCACAATGGGAACTCCCAGAAGACTTCATTTTTATACAAGTTTATACTAAGTAATAGTGGATGTGTAAAAACACATAGCTAGGCAGAAATTCATTCCAGTGAATAAATCTTAAAAGTGAATGAAACAACTAAAACATATACCGACAGATGATAAATTTAAAACATGATACATCCATACAGTCAAATTTTTGAAGCCATTGAAAACAAGTTCAAATTCTATAGAGTTAAAGAAAATCATACACATTGTTGAATGAAACTCTGGACAGCAAAATAGCATGTCCATTGTGTTGCTGTGTGGTAAATATCTATCTCTATCTGTATGTAGGTATCTGAACAAATAGATAATAAACTTTTTGAAAAATACTTCAGAATGGTGCATATTCTATCTTCAATTTGGTGTATTCCTCTCAGTCAGGATTCTGCCAGTACAAGAAAATGGCACAGTCAGTTTACAAATGACCACAGAAACATAAAGGACAAGAGACTACTATGAGAAAATATATGTCAATAAAATGGAAAACCTAGATGGAATGAACAAATTCTTAGAAAAGTATAATCTCCTAAGACTGAACTAGGAAGAGAAAGAAAATATGAACAGACCAATTACTAGTACTGAAGTACTGAAACTGAATCAGTAATTTAAAAACTCCCAAGAAACAAAGAAAACTCCCAGGGCCAGAGAGATCACAGGTGAATTCTACCAAATATTTAGAGAAGACTTAATGCCTATCTTTCTGAAATTATTCCAGAAAACCTTAGATGAAAGAATGCCTCTGAACTCATTCTATGAGGCCAGTGTTACCCCGATACCAAAACAAGACAAAAATATCAAAAAGGAAAATCATAGGGTAATATCACTGATGAACAGAGATACAAAAATCCTCAACAGAATACTTGCAAATGGAATCCAATAATACTTTAGAAGGATCACACACTATGATCAAGTGCCATTTATCTCAGGGATACAAGGATTTTTTAATATCTGCAAATCAGTCAGTGTGATACATATTAACAAACTGAAGAATAAAAACCACATGATCATCTCAGTAGATGCCAAAAATGCTTTTGACAAAATTCAATATGCATGTATGATAAGAGCCCTCCAGAAGAGCGGACCTACCTCAACATAAAGCCCATGTATTACAAACCACAACTAATATCATACTCAACTGTGAAAACCTGAAAGCATTTCTACTAAGATCAGCAACAAGACACTGTCATTCAATATTGATTTGGAAGTCCTAGCCATGGCAATCAGAGAAAAGAAAAGATATAAAAAGAATACAGATTGGAAAGGAAGAAGTAAAACTATCACTGTTTGCAGATGACATGATAGTATACATAGAAAGTCCTAAAGATGCCACCAGAAAACTACTAGAGTTCATCCATGAATTTGGTAAAGTTGTAGCATATGAAATTAATATAAAAAATCTCTTGCACTTATATACACTAACAATGAAATAACCAAAAGAGAAGTTAAGGAAACAGTTCAATTTACCGTGGTATTAAAAAGATTAAAATATCTAGGAATAAACCTACCTAAGCATACAAAAAGACCTGTACTATGAAAACTATGACACTAATGAAATAAATCAAAGATGGCACAAACCAATGGAAAGATATAGCATGTTCTCAGATTGGAAGAATCACTATTGTCAAAAATGCTACACTACCTAAGGTAATCTACACATTCAGTGCAATCACTATCAAATCACCATTGGCATTTTTCACTGAACTAGAACCAAAAAATTTTAAATTTGCATGGAAACAATAAAGACCTCAAAGAGCCAAAGCAGTCCTGAGAAAGAAACACAGAGCTGGAGGAATCAGGCCCCCTGACTTCAGATTATACTACAAACCTACAGTTATCAAAACAGTATGGTATTGGTGCAAAACCAGAAACGTATATCAATGGAACAGGATAGAAAGCCCTGAAATAAACTCATGCTTCTATGATCAATTAATCTACCACACAGGAGGCAAGAATATTCAATGGAGACAAGACATTCTCTTCAATAAGGGTTGTTGGGAAAACTCCTCAGCTACATGTAAAAGCATCAAATTAGAATACACCTTAACACACACAAAAATAAACTCAAAATGAATTAAACACTTAAATGTGAGACCAGAAATGATAAAACTCTTATAGGAAAACACAGGCAAAACACTCTTTGACATAAAACTAAGTGGAGTTAAGATATTTACCCAATAAACAGTTTAAAGTTATGATTGTCAAGATGCTCCAAGGACTCAGGAGAAGATTGGATAAACAGAGTGAGAATTAACAAAGAGTTAGAAATTCTAAAGAAATACCAAACGGACCTGAAGAATACTGAATAATTACTGAAATGAGAACATATACCAGAAGTGGTGATACAGCTGACTAGATTATTGAGCTAGAAGACAGAGTAGCGGAAATCACTGAAGTTGACAGAAAAAGGAAAAAAAGAATGAAAATGAGGACAGTTTAAGAGACTGCTAATAACATCAAGTATATTAACATTCACATTATATGGGTCCCCAAAGAAGAAGAATAAAGAAAGGGACAGAAAACATATCTGAGGACACAATATCTGAAAACTTCCTTATCCTGGTAAGGAAAACAGACATCCAAGTCTAGGAAGCACACAGTCCCAAACAGGATTGAACCAAAGCTGATATATTATAATTAAAACAGCAAAAATTAGGAATGACAAAGTGAATATTGAAAGAAGAAAGGGAAAAGCAACATATTACATAGAAGGAAACTCCCATAAGTCTATCACCTGACTTTTCAGGAAAAACTTGGCATTCCAGAAGAGAGTGGCACAGTACATTTAAAATAATGAAAGTAAAAAATCTAAAACAAAGGATACTCTACCTGGCAAGGCTTTCATTCAGGTTTGATGGAGAGATCCAAGGTTTAAAGACAAGTATAGGCTAAAAGTGTTCAGCATCACCAAACCAGCTTTATAAGAAATATTAATGGTACATCTTTAAGTGAAAAAGAAAAAGCTACAACTAGAAATATGAAAATTATAAAAGGAAAAATTTCATTGGCAATGGAAAATATTCAGTAAAGGTAGTAAATAAACTATATAGAAATCTAGTAGAAAGGTTAAAATACGAAAGGAGTAAAACTCATCTATATCTGCAATAAGCAGTTAAGGAACTCACAACAAAAAGTTCTAAGATATGATGTCAAATACATGAAACATGCAAAGGGAGGGGATAAAATGCATGGTTGTCAAAATATGTTTGAACTTAAAAGATCAGCAACTGAAAATAAGCATATATATACCTAGATTGCTATAAATAAACCTCATGGTAAAAACAAAGGAAAAACGTAGGAGTTCCTGCTGTGGTACAGTGGGTTAAGAATCCGATTGCCACTGAGGGGGTCTAAGATGGTGGAGTAGCAGGATATTAGCTCATCTACTCCCACAAATACATTGAAGATACAACTACATGTAGAAATATTAGCACAAGAAATTTATGAAAAACTGACAAAAGACCTCAAGACTAGGATATAACAAGAAAAACTCTGCAAAACCAGATAGGACATAAGAAAGAATAAGGAAAAGAAAAAAAAAAGCAAGCAAAAGGAAACGAGATGAGTTCTGCTTCCCCAGAAGGGAACTGAAAAGAAGAATAGCTCCTTTACCCCGGGAAGTTCACTGACCAGAGAAAAGATTGGTCAAAAATGGAGGAGGAACTCTGGAGAAGTGGTTTGAAGCACTTAAAAAGGAGACAGTCCTCCACAAATGGTCAGTGCTACAGGCAACAGGCAACCATAGGCGGTTCTAGCAGGATTTGGAAACTAAAATTTGGCCTTAACAATCAGACATAGAGACCTGGGGCTGGTTACATGGGGATAAAACCGGGGTTGGCCAGGCTGAAATAGCCTGGAGAGACTAGAGTATAGGGCAACCACAATGGAAAGCATCTGAGCGGAGGCAACGTAGTCTGGCTTGAAAACAAGACACCACTGTTTGGGGGTGCTGGACGGAAGGGTCGGGATCCACCACTACAGCCTTGTTACCTATGCCCACTGTTTCAAGCTGCAGAACACTGCCTGCCTAAGCTCCAGGAAACACTTGGCATAAATGGCAGCCTAGCAATGGCCGGGGAGCAGCCCCACCTTTAGGGCTACGGACTTCTTGGAGCAGGTGGAGCAACTGGCTCAAGGAATAACACAAATTCCCAGTTCCTACTAGGGTTGGGTGGGTGGGTGGTGCTGTGCTAGTGAAGCCCAACCTGCACCAGAAGAGCTGTCAGCAGTGGCAGTGCCCATCCACTGAGAGATCAGGGAAAACAGAGGTACTTGGCTCCATCCAAAGAATCCGCAGAGGCTCACGCCAGCACGGAAGCATCAGAAAAGCTGCTGGCAGCAGCACCCACTTCCTGCAAAAGCAGTGACTTGCTTGAGCAGGGAAAACACAGGTAATTCGGCTCTGCCCAGAGTATCTGCAGAGGCTCCCACCAGTGTGGCAGCACCAGAAGAGCTGCTGGCAGCAGTGCCCATTCCCAAGAGAGGACTGTTGGTGCCACAACTTGACAGAGCTGCGGGCTGCCCAACTGGAGAAAAGCACAAGATACAGGACCTCTGCCAGTGGCCCTATGAAGGCTCACATCAGTGGCACTCTTTCCACACCAAGGGAACCAGGGGAGGCCCATTAACCCACATTCTATTCTGCAGGGCTATAGAGAACACTCCTATCAGCAGCAAGGCAGGGGGGGGAACCTTCAGAAACACACATTCTGCAGCGACAGAGGTAGCCTTTGACCAACAATTAGGGAGAAGCCTCCAGCCCCTGAGCCTTAAAGAAAGATCCCTAGAGTGGCCAAACAAGGGGAATGCTGGCAGAACAGAGGAATCTCCTTCTATATCTACACAGCACAGTCCCTAGAGCCTACCCAGCAAAGAGTGAGGGGGCAGGAGAAACATTGCAACCTATAAAAAATAGCCCTCGAAGCTACCTGCTAGCAGGAGGAGCCTGGAAGAGACACTGCTACCCCTGCAAGCTACAAAAGGAATCCTGTGAACTGTGAAATACTGCCACCTGCCTCACCAACTCTATCCCTATCCCTAGCAGACACCCAACTACAGGAGAAGAAGGGTGATACTGTCACTCCTAACACATACTCTGGGTACACATGATCCACTACCACCCCTGAGACCTCTAGGACTGGGCACCTGCTTTAACATCTACATACCAACTGTTAAGGGGGCCATAAACAGAAAGGCAGACACTATGAGATGACAAAGAAGCAGATTTCAGACAATGGAACAAGACAAAAACACACAAAACCCACTCTGTGATGAGGAGATAGGCAATTTTCCTGAAAAATATTTCAGAGTGATGATAGTAAAGATGAACCGAGATCATGGAAAAAGAGTGGAGACACGGCTTGAGAACTTACAAACAACTCATAAAACTCAACAACAAGAAAACAAACAACCCAGTTAAAAAATGGGCTGACGACCTAAACAGACAATTCACCAAAGATATACAGATGGCTAGAAAACACACAAAAAGATGCTTAACATCACTAATTATTAGAGAAATGCAAATCAAAACTACAATGAGGTACCACCTCACACCAGTTAGAGTGGCCATCATTAGCAAGTCAACAAAGAACAAATGCTGGAGAGGGTGTGGAGAAAAGGGAACTCTCCTATACTGTTGGTGGGAATGTATATTGGTACAACCAACATGGAAAACAGTATGCAAATATCTCAGAAAACTAAATATAGAACTACCATATGACCCAGCAATCCCACATATGCAGATATGATATGATTATCTCAATAGATGCAGAAAAAGCTTTTGACAAAATCCAACACCCATTATAATTACTTTTGTTTTAGTGGTGGGGCATCATGATTTTATTTTTATTTAATTAAATTCTATGAACTTTATTAGTTGTACAACCATCATTGCCACCTAATTTTAGCACACATCCATCCCAGACCCCCAGTCCATTCCTTCCCCTCAACTTGCTCCCTTGGTAATCATAAGTTTTTCAAATTCTGTGAGTCTATTTCTGTTCTGCAAATAAGTTCATTTGTATCCCTTTTAACGACTCCACATATAAGTGATAGCATATGATGTTTGTCTCTCATTGTCTGACCACCAGTCATTTCTGATAAAAAACCTACAGAAAGTGGGAATAGAGGGAACTTACGTCAACATAATAAAGGTCATGTAGCATAAACCCAGAGTCAACATCATTCTCAACAGTGAACAACTGAAAGCATTTTAGGAATAAGATCAAGAACAAGACAAGGATGTCCATGCTCATCACTTTTACTCAACATAGTTTCAGATGTCCTAGCCATGGTAACCAGAGAAGAAAGGATACTAAAAAATCCAAATTTTATAGAGCTAACCTCAACAAATTTAAGAGTATAGAAATTATTCCAAGTATCTTCTCTGACCACAAAGGCATGAAACTAGAAATCAACCATAGGAAAGGAGATGAGAAAAAACATACTACATGGAGACTAAACAACATGCTACTAAAAAATGATTGGGTCAATGAGGAAATCAAGAAGGAAATTAAAAAATACCTTGAGACAAATGAGAATGAAGACACAACCACTCTAAATCTATGGGATGCTGCAAAAGCAGTACTCAGAGGGAAATTCATAGCATTACAGGCCTTCCTCAAAAAAGAAGAAAAATATCAAATTGACAACCTAACCTATCACCTGAATGAATTAGAAAAAGAAGAACAAAAACACCCTAAAGTCAGCAGAAGGAAGGAAATCGTTAAGATCAGAAAGGAAATCAATAAAATAGAGACTCAAAAAACAATAGAAAAATTCAATAAAACCAAGAGCTGGTTCTTTGAAAAGGTAAACAAAATTGACAAACCTCTGGCTAAACTCATCAAGAAGAGGAGAGAAAAAACCCAAATAAACAAAATAAGAACTGAAAAAGGAGAAGTCACAACAGAGACTACAGAAATACAGAAAACCATGAGAGAATACTATGAACAATTGTATGCCAACAAATTTGATAATCTAGAAGAAATGGACAAATTTTTAGAGACCTACACCCTGCCAAAACTGACTCAGAAAGAAATAGATCAACTGAACAGAACAATCACCAGAAATGAAATTGAGTATGTCATCAAAACACTCCCTACAAATAAAAGTCCAAGACCAGATGCCTTCACAGGTGAATTCTACCAGACATACAAAGAGGAACTCATACCCATTCTCTTTAAACTTTTCCAAATGGTTGAAGAAGAAGGAACACTCTCAAAGACTTTCTATGATGCCAACATCACCTTAATTCTAAAACCAGACAAAGACACCATGAAAAAAGAGAACTATAGGCCAATATCTTTGATGAATATAGATGCAAAAATTCTCAACAAAGTTTTAGCCAACCGAATCCAACAACATATCAGAAAGATCATACATCACGACCAGGTGGGATTCATCCCAGGTGCACAAGGATGGTTCAACATACACAAATCAATCAACGTCATACACCACATTAACAAAAGAAAAGTCAAAAACCACATGATAATCTCAGTAGATGCAGAAAAAGCATTTGACAAAGTCCAACATCCATTCTTGATCAAAACACCTACCAAAGTGGGAATACAGGGAACATTCCTTAACATAATAAAAGCCATTTATGATAAACCCATAGCAAATATAATACTCAATGGAGAAAAGCTGAAAGCATTCCCACTAAAATCCGGAACAAGACAGGGATGCCCACTCTCACCACTATTATTCAACATAGTACTGGAGGTCCTCACTACAGCAATTAGACAAACAAAAGAAACAAAAGGCATCCAAATAGGAAGAGAAGAGGTAAAACTGTCACTCTATGCAGAGGACATGATACTTTATATAGAAAACCCCAAGGACTCAGTCCCAAAATTACTTGAACTTATAGACAAATTCAGCAAAGTGGCAGGATATAAGGTTAACCTTCAGAAATCAATAGCATTTCTGTATACTGACAATGAAATGTTAGAAAAAGAATACCAAAATACTTTACCTTTTAAAATAGCACACCAAAAAATCAGATACCTGGGAATATACTTGACCAAGGAGGTGAAAGACCTATATGCAGAAAACTACAAAACATTAATCAAAGAGATCAAAGAAGATACAAAGAAATGGAAAGATATTCCATGTTCGTGGGCCGGAAAAATAAATACTGTAAAAATGGCTATACTACCCAAAGCAATCTACAGATTCAATGCAATCCCTATCAAATTACCCAAGACATTCTTCACAGAACTAGAACAAACAATCCAAAATTTTATATGGAACCACGAGAGACCCAGAATCGCCAAAGCAATTCTAAAGAACAAAAAACAAGCAGGAGGCATAACTCTCCCAGACTTCAGGCAATATCACAGGGCCACAGTAATCAAGACAGTGTGGTACTGGCACCAAAACAGACATACGGACCAATGGAACAGAATAGAGAACCCAGAAATAAACCCAGATGCCTATGGTCAACTGATTTTTGACAAAGGAGGCAAGAACATAAAATGGGAAAAAGACAGTCTGTTCAGTAAGCATTGCTGGGAAACCTGGTCAGCTGCATGCAAATCAATGAAACTAGAACACACTCTCATACCATGCACAAAAATAAACTCTAAATGGCATAAAGACTTAAATATAAGACAAGATACCATTAAACTCCCGGAAGTAAACATAGGTGAAACATTCTCTGACATCAACCTTACAAATGTTTTCTCAGGTCAGTCTCCCAAAGCTACAGAAATAAAAGCAAAGATCAACAAATGGGACCTAATCAAGCTGACAAGCTTTTGCACAGCAAAGGAAACCAAAAAGAAAACTAAAAGACAGCTTACAGAATGGGAGAATATAATGTCAAATGATGCAACTGACAAGGGCCTAATCTCAAAAATATATAAACAACTTATGCAGCTCAACAGCAAAAAAAAAAAAACAACAACCCCACTGAAAACTGGGCAAAGGACCTAAATAGACATTTCTCCAAAGAAGACATGCAGATGGCCAACAAGCACGTGAAAAAATGCTCAGCATCACTGATGATTAGAGAAATGCAAATCAAAACTACCACGAGATACCACCTCACACCAGTCAGAATGGCCATCATTAACAAGTCCACAAACAACAATTGCTGGAGGGGATGTGGAGAAAAGGGAACTCTCCTGCACTGTTGGTGGGAATGTAAGCTGGTACAACCACTATGGAAAACAGTATGGAGGTACCTTAGAAAACTATACATAGAACTACCATGCGACCCAGCAATCCCACTCTTGGGCATATACCCGGACCAAACTTTTCTTGAAAAAGACACCTGCACACGTATGTTCATTGCAGCACTATTCACAATAGCCAAGACATGGAAAAAACCCAAATGCCCATCGACAGATGACTGGATTAGGAAGATGTGGTACATATACACAATGGAATACTACTCAGCCATAAAAAAGAATAAAATAATGTCATTTGCAGCAACATGGATGGAATTAGAGACCCTCATACTGAATGAAGTAAGTCAGAAGGAGAAAGACAGAGACCATATGATATCACTAATAACTGGATTCTAACATACTGCACAAATGAACCTTTATGCAGAAAAGAAAATCAAGGACTTGGAGGACAGACTTGTGGTTGCCAAAAGGGTTTGGGAGGGAATGGGATGGTAGGGGGTTCTGAGGTTAATAGCTGTAGATTGTTGCCTCTGGGCTGGAAAAGTAAGAAGATACCACTGTATAGCACTGGGAAATATGTCCAACCACTTGTGATGTGTAACCCTGTCACCACGCTGTACAGCTGGGTATAATGTAAACAAAAAAAAAAAAAAAGAAAAGCAAAAAACAAACAAACAAAAAATCCAAATTTTAAAAGAAGTAAAACAGTTGCTGTTTGCATGATATTATACATAAAAAATCCTAAAGAGGCTCTCAGAAAACTACGTGGGCACATCAATGAATTCAGTAAAGTTGCAGAATACAAAATTAATACACAGATGTCTCTTGAATTTCTATTTGCTAACAATGAAAGATCAGAGAGAGAATCTGAGGAATCAATCCTCAAATTTACCATCACATCAAAGAACAAAATACCTAGGGATAAAACTACCTAAAGAGAAAAAAGACCTGCATTTTGAAAACTATAAGATGCTAATCAAAGAAATCAAAGATGACACAAACAGATGGAATGATATACCACGTTCTTGAATTGGAAGAATCAATATTGTCAAAAATGATATACTTCCCAAGGCAATCTACAGATTCAATGCAATCACTATCAAATTACCAGTGACATTCTTCACAGAACTAGAACAAAATATTTTAAAATATGTATGGAAACACAAAAAACCTACATAGCCAAAGCAATCCTGAGAGAGAAAAATAGCCAGGGGAATCAGGCTCCCTGACCTCAGATTATTCTACAAAGCTACATTCATCAAAACAGTAGGGTACTTGCAGAAAAGCAGAAATAGAGGTCAGTGGAACAAGATAGAAAGTCCAGAAAAAAACGCATGCACCTATGGTCAATTAATCTATGACAAAGTAGGCAAGAATATAAACGGAGGAAAGACAGTCTCTTCAATAAGTGGTTCTGGGAAAACTGGAGAGTTACATGTAAAAGAAAGAAATTAGAACATTCTTTAATGCCATACAGAAAAATTAAACTCAAAATGGATTAAGGACCCATACATAAGGCCAGATACTACAAAACTCATAGAGGAAAACAAAGGCTGAACATTCTCTGGAGAAAACCAATGCACAGTCTTCTCAGATCCACTTTATAGAGTAATGGCAATAAAACAAAAATAAACAAATGGAAGCTAATTAAACTTAAAAGTTTTTGCACAGCAAAGGAAACCATAAACAGAATGAAAAGACAACCCACAGAGTGGGAGAAAATATTTGCAAAACAAGTGACTGAGTAGGGATTAAACTCCAAAGTATACAAACACCATATGCAGCTGAATATCAACAAACAAATAAACAAAAATAACAGCCCAATCAAAAAATGGGCAGAAGGGAGTTCCAGTTATATCTTAATGGAAATGAACCCAACTAGTATCCATGAGGACACTGCTTTGATCCCTGGCTCTGCTTAGTGGGTTAAGGATCTGGCATTGCTGTGGCTGTGGCATAGGCCAGCAGCTGCAGCCCTAATTAGACCCCTAGCCTGGGAACTTCCATATGTCTTGGGTACAGCCCTAACAGACCAAAAGAAAGAAAGAAAGAAAGAAAGAAACAAAAAGGGCAGAGTACCTAAATAGACATTTCTCCAAAGAGGACATAGAGATGGTCAGAAAACACATGAAAAGATGCTCAACATCACTAATTATTAAGAGAAATGAAAATCAAAAATACAATAAGGTACCACGTCACACCAGTCAGAATGGCTATACTTTCTAAATGTACAAATAACAAATGTTGGAGAGGGTGTGGAGAAAAGGGAATCCTTCTTCACTGTTTGTGGGAATGTAAATTGGTACAACCACTACGGAAAACAGCATGGAGATACCTCAGAAAACTCAATATAGAACAATCATATGAACTGGCAATTCCACTTCTGGGTATCTATTCAGACAAAACTTTCATTGAAAAAGATACATGCACCCCTGTGTTCACTGAAGCATTATTCACAATAGCCAAGACATGGAAACAACCTAAACATCCATCGACAGGTGAATGGATTAAGAAGATATTGTACATATACACAATGGAATACTATTCAGCAAAAAAAGAACAAAATTATGCCATTTACTGAAACATGAATGGAACTAGAGATTCTCATACTAAGTAAAGTAAGTCAGAAAGTGAAAGACAAACACCATATGCTATCACATATCTGGAATCTAATATATGGCACAAATGAACCTATCTACAGAAAACACAAACTCATGGGCATGGAGAACAGACTTGTGGTTGCCAAGGAGGAGGGGAAGGGTTGGGATGGATTGGTAGATGCAAATTACTGCATTTCGAGTGAATAGACAATGAAATCATGTTCTGTAGACAGGATACTGTATCTAGTTACTTGTGATGGAACATGACGGAGGATAATGTGAGATAAAGAAAGTACATATGTATGTATGACTGGGTCACTTTGCTGTACAGTGGGAACTGACAGAACACTGTAAATCAACTATAATGGAAAAATAAAAATCATAAAAAAGAATATATGAATATATATGCATATCATAAAAAAGAATATATGTATATACATATATGTATACATATTAATAGAACATTGTAAATCAACTATAATTTTAGTAAAGTAAAAAAGAATATATGTATATACATATCTATATATATGTATATATATCGAAGAACATTGTAAATCAACTATAATTTTAATAAAGTAAAAAAATAAAATTATGGAAAATGTCATTATTTGGTTTTTCTTTTTTTTTTTTTTTATGGTCTCACCTGTAGCATATGGAAGTCAGGAGTCAAATCAGAGCCACATCTGGGACGTATGACACAGCCACGGGAATACCATATCCAAGGCGCATCTGCAACCTATACTATAGCTTACGGCAATGTTGGACACTCAATCACTGATCAAATCCAGGGATCAAATCTGTGTCCTCAGAGAGACAACACTGGGCCCTTAACCCACTGAACCACAATGGGAACGCCTATAAATTTATAAATTTTTAGTTGTTTTAAGACTTTGGTTTAGTGTTAATAAAATCATTAGGGGACATTTACTGGATAAGTTTTAAATAAGAATGAGTAATGAAACACTGGTCATGGAGCATGTGTGTCGCTTTCCTTATAACTGTACAGAGTGTCTATAAACTTTGGATCATGTTAGAAAACATGTTTCTTTTTTGCTACTTAAGAAAAATGTTTACTACCTTGAAGTGAGTGTAAACAGGGTGTTTGTGGCAGTAGGGGGTTATATTTTGAGTGTTCCTGAGCTTTGTTAGTCAATAAACAATCATATGACAGACAAGTCTCAATTGCCCACCTTTAAGTTGACAAAGGCTCTGTCCTGACCAAACATTAGTCGTGCTCCTTTGAGCCTTCTTCTCCACTAGTCCTCAACTGAGCTTCATCCTCACTGGGCTTGCAGAGGCCAGATAGAGCAAGAATCCTGCTAAATTAGTTTAGAGAAAATTCCTAAGCTTTGGTATCTAATAGAATTTCCAACCCTCTGCTCTTGATATCTGATCACCCTGGCCTGCCCTTAACAAGAACCTTGCTTGGTTCATTCAGCAAGAATTCTCCATAACTTTAGTGTCTCCTCTTAGCAATTTTTATCCTCTCAAACTCCACCCCCCCACCCCCTGACACACACTTTGGCTATAAATTCCCACTTTTCTAATTGTACTGGAAGTTGAGCCCACCCCACTTCTATACTGAGATCTCTTCTTCCCTATTGAAATAGTTCCCAATTAAAGTAAACATTTTGCCCTGTAAACCATCATGCTATGTTTTTAGTTATTTTCTCTTTCTTTCTTTCCTTCCCTCCCTTCCTTCCTTTTTTCTTTTCTTTTCTTTTTTTTCTTTTCTTTTCCCTTCCTTCCTTCCTTCTTTCTTACAGAGTACAGCCTGTGAAACAACTTTAGTTACTTTAGTTGAAGTCATAAAATGGATGACTGAATCTGTCCCACTCCCGCCACACCAAAAAAGATTAACAATGTAAGGTAATAGGTAATAGGATCTGGTCTTCTTTCAAGGGGAAGAAAGAATAAATTTATCCTAAGATAAAGTATCTATTTATTCCAAAATATGAAAGAGAATAGCAAAAGACAAAACACAGTCAGTGGAGATTGAAAGCTGTAGAAGGTTAAAGAAGTAAATTCTGGGAGTTCCCGTTGTGGCTCAGCGGTAATGAACCTGACTAGTATCCACAGGGATGTGGATTCAATTCCTGGCCTTGCTTAGTGGGTTAAGGATCTGGGGTTGCTGTGGCTGTGTGTAGGCTGGCAGCTACAGCTCTGATTCAGTCCCTAGCCTGGGAACTCCCATATGCTGCAAATATGGCCCTAAAAGGACCACGCACACACACAAAGAGTAACTTCTGTTTGCCTTGGTCATATATACTCATATCTGAATATAAGTAATACATAATATTTAAATAATGAGAATGAAAATAAAAAATGATATATGTTAATGTTTTGGTAAAGTTTGCATAGCTCAACTTTGGTGGGTTTATTTTTTTAAAACTTAGTAACGCTTTACCACCAAATACTATATTGAAGGAAGACCAGAACTTGGTTTTCTCTGTTGGAATGATATGGCAAATTCATCCTGGTGCATTTATTCTGCTTGTGACCACAAAAAGTAAATATTACTCTTTACCATGTGTAATATTCCTAGTTATCAGGGATTCTTTAGCTAACAAGCATAACTTCTTGTGCCTTATGCTGACTTTACATGCTCCATAACTTTTATTTTTGGTGTTTAGGGATGCATCCGTGGCATATGGAAGTTCCCAGGCTAGGGGTTGAAACAGAGCTACAGCTGCTGGCCTATGCCACAGCCACAGCAATGCCAGATCTGAGCAGCATCTGTGACTTGAACCATAGCCCATGGCAATGCCAAATCCCTGACCCACTGAGTGAGGCCAGGGATTAAACCTGCATCCTCACAGACACTAGTCAGCCTCATTTCCACAGGGTCACAAAAGGAACCCCCCATGCTCCATAACTTATAGTAATTGCCTATGAAAGAGCTAAAGTTCCTTCTACTATTTATTTTATTAATTTTTTAAATTAAAATACAGTTGATTTACAACATTTCTTCAATTTGAACCAATCACACACAGTTCCTGGTGCTATACAGTAGGGTCCTGTTGCCCATCTATTCCAAATGTGGCAGTTTGTATCCCCAAACCCCGAACTCCCCGTCCATCGTCCTCCTCCTCAAATATTTATTTTAAATACATTTTCAGTTTTTTTTTTTTTTTTTTTGGTCTTTTTCCTTTCTAGGGTTGCACTTGCCGCATATGGAGGTTCCCAGGCTAGGGTAACGCCACAGCCACAGCAATGCGGGATCCGAGCCACGTCTGAAACCTACATCACATCTCATGGCAATGCTGGATCCTTAAACCCACTGAGAGAGGCCAGGGATCAAACCTGCAACCTTATGGTTCCTAGTCAGATTCATTAACCACTGAGCCACGATGGGAACTCTCAACATTTTCAGTCATTAACAGGTAGCTATCCTACAATCATTCTTACTTAGAGATAACTATACTACCCACACTACTATTGTGGGTTGACTTGTGTCTACCAAATAGACATGTTGAAAGTCTAAGCCCCAATATCTGAATGTGACCATACTTGAAAGTAGGTGTTTGCAGATGTAGTAAAGATTAATTCATCTTGAATTAGGGTGGATTAGGGGATATATCTCTCTATTCTGAAGCTCTTAAAGAAAGCTCCTCTCTTAGTTCTAAAATTTACTTCACATAAACAGTATTCCCTAGGAATTGAGGCTCAAGATTATTATAATCTTTGGTTATAAACATTTTATAGCAACTTCCTTTTTCAAAAGCAAATGCTCCTGACTCCTAATTTAAAGACAGAGTAGATTCAGTATCACTGTATAATCAAGTTAAGGTGGGACAAACAAGAGCTTCTCTCTGAGTTTGACAATCAACAATGAACATCAATAATCAACAAAGGCAATTACAATACAGTCATCACTTAAGAGACCTCTTGTAACTCACTAGCTGTCTGCATAGTCTCCTCATTGCCACGTTCATTTCTTGATTCCTAAGTGTATAAATGACAGGATTCAAGAAAGGAGTGAGAACTGCATCAAAGAAGGCCAGAAACTTATCCAGGTGTGTGGAAGGAAATGGCCACGTATAGAAAAATATCAAAGGACCAAAGAATAAGATGACCACAGTGATGTGAGCTGACAGGGTGGACAGAGCCTTGGAGGAACCTGCTGAAGAGTGTTTCTGCACAGTGAGAATGATGACGATATAGGAAATGAGGAGAATGAAGAAGGAGCCAATAGAGATGAATCCACTGTTGGCTGTGACCATGAACTCTAGTTGATCTGTGTCTATGCATGCAAGTTTGATGAACCGAGGAAGGTCACAGTAAAAGCTGTCCAACACATTTGGACCACAGAAGGGTATGTTTACCACAAAAGCCAGTTGAACTGTGGAGTGAGTAAGGCCAATAATCCAGGCAGCCACTATGAGGAAGATGCACAATCTTGGGTTCATGATGGTCAGATAATGGAGAGGTTTACATATGGCAACATATCTGTCAAAGGCCATGGCGATGAGCAGCACCATCTCCATACTACCAATGATGTGGATGAAGAATATTTGAGCAATGCAGCCACTAAAGGAGATGACTTTACGTTTTCTGAAAAGGTCGTAAATCATCTTGGGAGCAGTGACAGAAGAAACTCCCATGTCAATGAAGGAGAGGTTGGCCAATAGAAAGTACATGGGGGAGTGTAACTGAGGATCAGAAGTCACAGTGAGCATAATGAGGGAGTTTCCCATCATGCTTGCCATGTAAAGTATGGAGGAGAACACAAAGAGGAGAAGTTGGATCTCCCATGAACTGGTGATTCCCAGGAACACAAACTCTGACACCATAGAGTTATTTGCTCCATCTATTGGCTTTGTAGGCATTGCCACCTGAATGTGGATAATAGGAGAAAATGTAAATTATAATAAATATGTTAATAAATTAGAAGAGAGGTCAAAGTTATGAACACATCCTTCTTCTTTGTATAAAACTACCTCAAAGCCTTTGCAATGTGCTCACACAGAAAAATTACCGGCTCTCGTGAAGTTGTTTTCTACCACCAAGTTGTCACTGTGTTTAATACCCTCTCCTTCCTCCCAGGGTGGATGCCATGATATCTCATATGAGATTCAAGATGGTCAACAAGAATAACAGAAAGTCAAACCCAAAACCTTTCTATTTGGGGGTTCAAATAAATACAGCCTGGCTCCAGATGTTAGAATTAACCATGTAGAAGGAATCATTATTGCAATTCTTTCTAAGCCTATAAACCTTCATCTGGCCCCACCTGTAGGACTATATTCATCTTCAATATTACTGAAAGGTTTACCACATCTATGAAATCTTGTTTTATCATTACTAGCCTTTATTTTACTCTCACTTGTACTTTAGCAAACTGATTACAGTTCTAACTCACTAAGTAGACTCTAAGCTTCTTGAAGGCTGGCATTTTGACTCATTCATATTTGTATTTGCTGAAGCAAAGAAAAAATGGTCCACACAGAGAGGTGCAGGTCCGTGAAGTCTGTTACCAGTGTGTACCATGTTAGGTACAGAGTGTGTGAGTGAGTATTTAACAACTTCTCTAGCAATTTGATACACAGTGACCTCAAGTTTCTGTTTTTGTATTTCACAAAAGTAATATTCCATGAAAGATTAGAAATTACTGCAAAAAAATCTTGTCCTTCAACACTGGTAATTTTAGAAACATTAGCAAATGATCTGTGATATGCATAATGTAGCGGTTGAAATAATTTTGTTCAAATCTCCACATAAGGATTTACCACATTAGCTTATAAAGATTAACTATTATTTACAGAAACATCCTAACTAAGCCAAAGGAATAAGGGTTTTGGATTTAGATTACAAGATTTATTGTAATGTTCATTCACTGACAGCTTTACCTTGTTAAACTCTTTGAGCCTCAGTTTATTTATCTATGAAACTGCAGTTAGTAAAATAATTATTGTATCTTAATCATATGGCTATTTAAGTATTCGGTAAATATTATGTTTACATTCAGTAAATGCTATGTTTCACTTGCCCTAATAGCACTTAATATGTGAGACATAATGGATAAATAAGAAAATAAAACACTACTAACGGGGAACATAAAACTTTCACATCAGAAAATATATTTCATAAAAAAAATAAAATATATTTCATTACGTTTTTATGAATGACTATCATGTTCACATTTTATCAGTGATAGAAATTATGCTATCTTGTATAAATTTAACAGATTGGCTCTCAAAGAACACTGAATTTTTAGCAGTACTTAACACCACAAATATAATTTATTATTTATTTATCCTTCCCAATTAGGCTGCAAGTCCCATAAAGTCGTGGACCACATCTCTTTTCTTTAATCCAATGCATCAAAAATTTAGATCATAAATAAAAATTTGCTGAAAGAATGAATAAAATGTATTTGCTTGCATTAGACACCAAAAATGAGAAGAAAATCAAAAGGTCAAGCGTCAAGGAATTCAGTAAAGTGAAAAATTTTAAAGAAAGCCCAATGTAGGCATAGGATTAAAGGAAGTACAAGTCAATCTGGTAAAAGAGAGAAATCAATGAAGTTAACTTTGGGACCTAGTGATAAATTCAGTATCTTTAATTTAGAAAACTCAGAAGTCAGTATTGATCAGAAAGTAAATGCCCAATTATGTTTAATAACTTGACCAAAAACATAAGCTTACTTCGTGCTAGAGCTTCTATTAGAACTCCAAGCTACTGTCTCCAAAACAGGTCTCTGTTCAATTTTTTATTTTCTTTTATTTATTCATGAACTCATGAATAAAACATGTGATGGAGTGATGACAGAAATTCTGGGGGAAAGATAAGCCCTTCTCATAGTTGATGACTGACATTTATTGACATATTGGTAATTGTTTCTTTGGTGTCCATGATTCTTCATCCCTGAGAACTATCTAGCAGCTAATTCATGTACCTCAGCATCTTGGGAAACTTGGCAGTTGGTGAAAAATTTCTCCTTACACTACTTGTTTGGAAGAATATTCTAATTCGGAAGAAAGTCTTTTTGGATAGATTGATGATATAAAATGCCAGTTTAATCAGTTCCACTAGATCCCTCTTTCTTTAGAGTTTCCTAAGAGCCTCAAACAGAGTCCATGATGAGCTAACTACTTAGAAACCTCCATAAAGTTGCCTATATTCAGGTTCTATCACTTTCATGAAATTGCTCTTGATTCCTCCAGGCTGAGTGGTTTTGAGATTCTCGTGTTTCATTTTACCTTCCCAAATGGATTACAAGATGATTCTACTTTTCATATTTCTTTGTAGGCTCCACAGTGCCTAGAAAAGTGCCAGAGGACATAACAGGTCATCAGCGAAAACCATGAGTGCCCTATTTGAGTCAAAGTATATTAAGATTGATCATCAATCTCACTGTGGATGCAGGGTCTCTGGACTCCATTTGGGACTTCTGGTTCATAATGAACTGTGTGTATGATCGCAATGTTTTTGTATTCATCTCTATTTTACTGCTGACAAAATTTTATAGCAGCAATTCCTATTTTTAAAAAGCTACATATAGGATAATGAAAGGAATATAGGCTTCAATATTTAAAAAAACATATTTCACATTCTTTCTCCTAATTACCTGTTGCCCTTGAGTAACAGCTGTTTCATCTCTGGGCCCTTTTCCCATCTGTAAAACTGAGAAAATTCATGTCTAACAGAACTGAAAATGTGAGATAATATTTGTCACCCATCCAGTTAATGATTCCTTTTTGATGCCTCTTCTAATGGAAATAATATACATGTCCACAGTGAAGTCATATATAAGTAAATTATTGGAAATTAATAAAACGTAATAAATTATTTGGATAGGAAACTGAATGAACTAGATTGGTATTTGTCACCATGAAAAAAAATCTCAAAAATGTAATGTTGGGAGATACCATTGTGGCTCAGTGGGTTACAAACCTAATATCCGTGAGGGTGTGGGTTCAATGCCTGGACTTGCTTACTGAGTGTTCTGTGAGCTGTGGTGTAGGTCGCATACATGGCTCCGCACCCACGTTGGGAAAGAATATGATGGGTTTTGGTATGAGAAAAGTAATGTTTATACATGTATGATTGGGCCACTTTACTACACAGCAGAAACTGGCACAGCATTGTAAATCAACTATATTTTAATTAAAAATAAAAATATTTCCTCCATCAAATATACGCTAAAGGTTTTAATAATGTGGAAATTATGACCTAAACAACAAAGGTAGCCTTCAGTATGGGAAACATAGATTGCAATTCATATAGCAATAGGTATATAAGATTACGTAGTTATAACAATTTGGCAAAGACAGAAGAGGATATAACTCTTTTTTTTGAAGGGTAATTGAAAAACATGAACATAATTTAAGAAAATGCATAAAAAGACAGAGGAATTCTGGAGAGACACCCCCCTCAAAAAAAAATAGAGATTATAAAAGTCAAGAAAGATAAAGGGAAAAGAAGTAAACTACGTCAAAATGAAAACTAAAAAAGAAGAGAAGTAAGGAAAGTGTATGTATAATGACAAAGAATAAAAAAGACAAGGCCCACTTTAAGTAAGATGTAGTGTTTGTGATATGATTTGCATTACTTTCTGGGTCCACTCTCAGAAATTCTATAATTATAAACAACTTCTAGTACTGTGTCTGCAGTGTTTTAAAGTGCTGTTCTTGGAAGATTTTCTCCATAAGCCTTTAACAGTTACACATTTCTAGCTGTGAATTTGTTTGAGTTTTTGCTCTCCAATACACTTCAACCACGTAAGAACTGGGAATTTGAAAAAACTGAGTTCTGGAGTTCCAGCTGCGGTTCAGTGGTAACAAATCTGACTAGAATCCATAAGGACGCGGGTTAGATCCATGGCCTTGCTCAGTGGGTTGGGGATCCAGTGATGCAGTGAGCTTTGATATAGTTTGCAGATGCAGCTTGGATCTTGGGTTACTGTGGCTGTGACATAGGCTGGAAGCTACAGCTCAGATTCGACCATTAGCCTGGGAACTTCCATATGCCATGGGTGAAGCCCTAAAAACACACAAAAAAAGAAAAAAAAAATTCAAAGGGAAACGAACTATAAATACAAAACCTAACAGGATAACACTGATGGTTCTAACTTGCCATGAAACACGTACTGGAAAACAGAAAGTTAAAGATGTCAAAAATAAATTTTCCCTAGATAAGGGAAAAGAAATGCAAAACCAAATGTTAGAAAATACAGAAACTCATCGTTTGATGTGTGAAGCTCACATGTCAAAGTTTTAAATCCACTTGAGGCATAGTCAGGATTCTATTTACACCCTAAGCAACAGTCATAGATTCTAGGAGGGAACACCAGGGTATGATGCTTATTTACTTGAAAGTCATCAAATACCTACAATCAACCTCTGGTTAATTAGGTTCTGAAACCACCATCACTTATCAATTGTGCTCGGAAGAGAATGTTTTAAAGTTTTTTTTCTCAAACCCATTACTTATAATAATCCTAGTAATTCGCAACACATGTTATAAAAAGGAAAAGGAATTAGCTATACATGTTATAAAAAGTAATTAGCTATACATGTTATAAAAAGGAAAAGGTCTAGCTGTTTCCTTTTACTGTGATTAGTCCTTTGTCTTGACCTGTACAGAAATGATTAATCTTCCAGAAACAGATTCTCAGACATGTTATCCTTTATAGGTGAAGGAAATACTGGTAGTTGGGGTTGCAAATAATAGAATTATCAGACTTAAAGAGGACCCACAGACATCTCATAATTTTGAAAATCTAAACCATCATTCAAACAAATTTTTTCTCAGTCTAAAAACATTGAGAGATTAGAACCTGACTCAGCTAAAATGGATTGCATGTTATCTTTCCAATTGTCATAAAATCCTTCTTCACACCTAAGTAAAAGTCTGCTTACCCTAATTTAAGAATTTTTTTTTTGCATTTTGTAACTGTGTGCAATATAATTTTCAGTGTCAATTTCATTAACATTTTATGTACATAAACTCAGCAAACTAAGTCACTCCTTAGCTTTTGGTTTCCAAGACTCAAAAATTAATCTCTTTTCTATTTCCTTTTAGGATCTCTTTCCAATCTACCTTGCAGCTCCAAAAAAAAAAAATGACATTTGTCAACTTTCTCTAAAGCCTTCTGTATTCTACTTAGAGTTTAGAGGTAAATTTAATTTAAAAAATTCTAAAATTGTAAAGTAGATAAGAGTACAGGAGAACCAACTGACCTGGCATTTTTCATTTTGTTTGTAAATTTTGCACATCATATTTTAAGTTGACGTTTACATTTGAAATAATTTATTCATATTTGTGTCTTTGGATGTCTCTTCTCTTCAGGTATCTATAAGACTCTTTGCCATCTTGCAAATGTTACAAGGACCTAATACACTTGTTTCTATTTTCACTGAGAATCACCTTACAGTTCATCTGTTTTGAAGAACTAATGGAGATTGTAGGAACCCATGATTTTTTTTAGTTTCATGGGTCACCAATTTTTCTTACCTGTTTATCAAATTTGAAAGATGAGAAACATTCATACAATCATCACTGGAAACACCCGAATGCTGACCCCCAATATTATAGAGGAATTTGACTTTTCAAATAATATCTTTCACATTACTTCAACACTGTGTAATCCCAGTTAAGTTCAAGGGCTATTTATCATCTCCAGCACATCAATACATTTTTCACAATTATTCTCTACTACTAGTCCATTTGTTACTCTAGATGTCAGGTATCTTTTTAGGATAACATTCATGTAGTTATGTCCACAGCACTTTCAACAATAGAATCATGTCTGACACCAGAACCACTCTACTTATTGTTAAACTTATCCTCATTCTTCTATTTTGCTTCTATAAAGAAAAAAGCATTTCCATGAAGTCTTTGACTTTACCTGTGTTCTCTAACACAGAATGACATAAAATCTTGCCATATGTGGAAGTGAAGGTATTAACTCTAAAGGACACTGACCAGTGATAATGCAAAGACTAGAGTTTAGAGGAGTTCATGGATCAAGAGACTTTACTCCTAGGGACCTATTTGGATTGACCAGAACAAAGGTCCTAAAGACTCGTAATTAGACTCTAGAGATGAAGAGGTAAAAACATATGTTTATCAATACAGAAGGATAGAATATACTCTGTTCAAGTTTTTAATTACCCTGATTTAAAACTTTCAGATATTTCGGCATTTGGCTTATGAGCTTCCATTTTCACTTTGGCCCCCCCCCATCCCCACAAATATCAGAGGAAAGCCCTTTTCCATCTGCTGGTTCAGCAACACGAGGAGCCCCAAGTTGTCAAAGGCAAGTCTTAACATTCTTTCCTGGGGTACTAGGGCCTCTGAACCTGGTATAACAAGACCACAAGAATAGGAAACATAAACTTCCATGTTAACTAATTATGTCTTCCTTGTAAAGTGACATTTTAATACCCCGCTTTCATATATACAAGCTTTAGGACAGTGGCCACTGGCTTAAGATATGTACTGCATCAAGTAGGCAGTTTCCTAAACTTTTAAGTTGTTCACCTCCTAGTTGGTAAAAAGCTGAGCGTTTGTTCACCAGGCCATTCTATCATCCCATCAGTTAGTTTTTTCTGAGCTCTGGAGCATGAATAAGTCTACGGAATTCTAACAGTGTGAGCCTGTTGTCACACTCTATTTTCTATAAAAATGTGTCCAGATTCAAGGTTGCATGGGACACTATAGGAACAGATAAGGCAGAAAAGGTATTCTGTAAGTCCGTAAATGGTAGTGCTGGCAGAAGCACTGTGGTTGGGAAAGAAAAATAACTACTGGGAATAAATTATACCACTATGAAGACAAGTTTCTAATCCTTCCAGAAAATTTGGACAGGGAGTCTACTGAGAGCATGGTGAGGGGCAGCAGTATAGAATGTCCCGAGGCTTTACTTTCATATTGAAAGTTTTGGCATTGAGTCATGAGGACAACCAGATCACCTACACTGAGGGGAAATTCACTTGGTTGTGTCTATGCAGAGACTTCAACTATGCTGCTACAGCCACTGCTTAGCAGCAGTAAAAAATGAATTAATATGTGATAGCAATGAAGCAATATGAGGCTGATGGACATCAAAGAGGCAAGGCATTTTGTTCCTCTATAGTGAATAACTCTAATAGACTTTTACATGGGCATTCTTTGTGCCCTCTCTGAAAAGTCCATCCACAATCCCTAGACTCCATCTCAAAAATTTATACTCTTGTTCTTTCTTAGGCCTTAACCAACCAAACCAACCATTAGCCTCGTCCACAAGTTAGTAAGAGCTGTACTATAGGCCATCGTTCCTTCCAAGGGAAGTGTACAACTACAGGAATCCCCTGATTGAGGGAAGGGCAAGATAGGGTATAGGAAGACCTTGAGCTCATCTCCTCCCACAGACAGAACAAATCTCCAGCTACACAGAGACCGATTCCTCCTGAAGAAGACCTGAGGGCTCATTTGACAGCTACTGCAAATTGATTGCAAAGAAAAGGGTAGGAAACACGGAGACACAATATACACAGGAACCCCAGCTTAACCCCATTGTGGTAACCTGCAGTAGGGAGGAAAATAGCTGAGGGGTAGGAATGCAGATTTTCCCACCCTGGGACACAGTGATAAAATATCAATTTTAAGCCATGTTGACTATACAGGAAGGAAATTTGTTTAGTAACTCTAGAGGTTCAGCCAATGAGCAGGGAAATATTGGAGAACTCTCTGAAGTCAGAGATGCAAGCCGTGTTTTGAATTCCTTTGGGACTTTCCCCACCCTGTACTCACTTCACCTGGTGCCCCAGTCTGCCAAGATAGCCATGCATGCAGCATTTTTTATGGACTCCGCTAGTTTGGATTCATTCCACATTCCGCTATCCTTCCAAGACAGCCTTGGGCACAGGGCTCTATAAGGACTGCCCCTATTCCAGCCAATGCAGTCCAGCCTCCCTCCAAGGTGGCCTCCTTTGATCCACCTCTCCAAGGACTACTCTCAGGCTGGAGTCAATCTAGCTTTAGGTACCCAGTCTAGGTGGCTTTGGGCACAGTGCTGTCCAGGGACTGGTCCTGGCCACACCAAATCCAGCATCAGACTGCAGGGTTGATCAGGGTTAGCTGTACAGAGACAGCCTGAGGGGGCTGGATGGTGACACCACACTGGGGGTTATACTCAGAAGAAACCAGGTCCTGCCAGAGAAGCAAGGCGCCATTGTTGAGGGTTGTTGGAGGAGATGGGAGGGGCCGCTGTTAAAGCTTCCTCCTCTGTGAGCCTTTAAGGCAACAGGAAACCACCTAGTAGAGTACGGGGTGGGCAGGGACAGGTGTGAATCTCTGGCACCACCGTTAGTTTCAGACACTGGCAGCTGCTAGGAGACTGGAGGCACTGAGCCCTGTCTCTGAGATCACTGAAGTGCCCGAACCTCAGATACCCCAGGAAAAACTGCCAGCAGGTACCAGGCTTTACTCCCATAGTCGCAGGAGCTCTTTAGCACTAAAAATCTGCCCAGCAGGCGCCTGACTCCAACCCAGCTGTCCTGGGAGTCAAAAATACCCTGTGAAACCTGCCAGCAGTTTAAGTAAATAATTTAAGTAAGGAGTCTGAAAGAAAATAATGATGTCCTAAATTCTGGCTGTGTGCACGGCTCAGTTTTGATGGACTTACTTAAATAAATTTTATTTGCTTTACCAACAAATATTATTTTAAACCAGTATTAGAATTTGATAGTCACTGTTAGAGTGACATAACAAATTTTTATTTTTTTTTATGGCCACATCCACAGCATATGGAATTTTCTGGGCCAGGGATTGAATTCGAGCTGCAACTGTGATCTATTCCATAGCTGTGGGAATACCAGGTCCTCAACCTCCTGTGCACAGTGGGAACTCCTAGAATGACAATACATTTATCTTAGGGTATTCATTCTGTTCTGAACTACAAGCAGAAAATGTCATCATCCATCCTCTGTGGAATTTTTGTAGCACAGATTCTGTAACTCACAAAGTGGGCTGAAAACAGAAGTTTTTAACTGAAGAGAAGAAAGTAAATTTTTTTCCAAAAAATAAATATACCTATGTAAAATTCTGTTTCATTTCCATACAGGGACGGGGTTTGGTACATACTCCAAGGTACATAGTATTCCTTACTATGGGTCACAATTGAAAATATGTCTTTTTTTTTTTGCCTTTATCTAGGGCCACACCCGCGGCATGTGGAGGTTCCCAGGCTAGGGGTCTAACAGGAGCTGTAGCCGCTGGCCTTCGCCACAGCCACAGCAACGTGGGATCCAAGCTGCGTCTGCAACCTACACCACAGCTCACGGCAACGCCGGATCCTTAACCCACTGAGCAAGGCCAGGGGTCGAACCTGCAACCTCATGGTTCTTAGTCGGATTTGTTAACCACTGAGCCACGAAGGGAACTCCGAAAATATGAAAGCCACTTTTATAAGTGACTATACCCGTGCCATTTAGCTTTTGCTCACTCATAGATGACAGCTGAGCCCCTGTGACTCAAACAACTAGTTTCCCAAAACAGGAAACCCATGAGGAGGCAATTTACAATAACTAAAAAAGAGAAATTGAAAGGGGGTGCCAGTCACGGAAGTTAGAAGGTGACAGATCAGCAAATGGAGAAAGTAGGGAGATGAGGAGGAACAATGGGACCAGAAAGAAAAGAGAGGAAAGGGAAAGGGGGAAGTTTTTTCCCCCAAGCCTAGAGGCCATAAGTAGCAGAATAAAAATGTAAGAGGAAGTCATAGGAAGAACAGAGGAATGAAAATTTAATGGGTCTGAGTAGCACAATGCTAACCACAGAGAAAAACCCTGGTGTTTCCCAGTTCTTTGTATTCAGGAACAGCTCCCATGGCTTCTACCCAGAGGTATGTGCCCACAGGGCTCTGACATGCATGTTCTCAAAGATTCTACCCTCCTTGAACAGTCCTGTCGGAAACACAAAAGAGGGTAGAATGTGGCAGACTGCAGCTACAACAGGAAGACTCAGTTCAATCCTCACTTAGCAAACCCCCTGTTAGGTACTGATAGGAATTCCTGTCTGTGAGACAGGATTCTATTAAAGAGAGAGACACAGGTTTTCTCTGTCTGAAGACATTAAAAAAGTATGTATTTCTAATAATTAGTTCATATAAATATTATTCCTTAGGAATTGAGTCTCAAAGTTACCAGAATCTTAGATTATAAATACTTCATATAACTCTTTTTCAAGTAACTCCTTTTCTCTTTTTAGATGTGAATGGCTCTCCCTCCTGAACAAAAGACAAAACAGACTTGATGTCAGTGTATAATAACTCTAGGTGCAAAGGGAAAAGTTTTTCTCTAAGTTTAACCATCAGTAAAGAACATCAGTAACCAGCAGGGGTCTTCACAAACAGGCATCACTTAAGAGATCTTTCTATTACTCATTAGCTGTCTGCATACTCTCCTCATTGCCACCTTCATTTCTTGATTCCTGAATGTGTAAATAATAGAATTCAGGAAAGGAGTGAGAACTGCATCAAAGATGGCCAGAAACTTATCCAGGGGTATGGAGGGAGATGGCCAGGTATAGACAAATATCAAAGGACCAAAGAATAAGATGACAACAGTGATGTGAGCTGACAGGGTGGACAGAGCCTTGGAGGAACCCGCTGAAGAGTGTTTCTTAACAGTGAGAATGATGACGATATAGGAAATGATCAGAATGAAGAAGGAGCCAATAGAGATGAGTCCACTGTTGGCAGTTACCATGAACTCTAGTTGATCTGTGTCTATGCAGGCAAGTTTGATGAACCGAGGAAGGTCACAGTAAAAGCTGTCCAACACATTTGGACCACAGAAGGGTAAGTTTACCACAAAAGCCAGTTGAACTGTGGAGTGCGTAAGGCCAGTCATCCAGGCAGCCACTAAAAAGGAGATACACATTCTTGGGCTCATGATGGTCAGATAATGGAGAGGTTTACATATGGCAACATATCTGTCAAAGGCCATGGCGATGAGCACCACTACCTCCACACCACCAATGATGTGGATGAAGAAGATCTGAGTGATGCAGCCATTGAAGGAGATGACTTTGCGTTTCCTGAAAACGTCGTAAATCATCTTGGGAGAAGTGACAGAAGAAACTCCCATGTCAATGAAGGAGAGATTGGCCAATAAAAAGTACATGGGAGAGTGTAACTGAGGATCAGAAGTCACAGTGAGCATAATGAGGGAGTTTCCCATCATGCTTGCCATGTAAAGTATGGAGGAGAGCACAAAGAGGAGAATTTGGATTTCCCATGAATTGGTGATTCCCAGGAACAGAAATTCTGACACCACAGAGTTATTTGCTCCATCCATTGGCTTCATTACCATTGCTACTTGAAGGAAGGCAATAGGAAAAAATGTAAATGATGGTAATTACATTAATAAACTAGAAGAAGAGAGGTTAAAGGTATGAAAGCCTATTTCACAATAGCATTAAAAAATGACTTAATATGCGTATGGCCTCTAAAATGTGTCCATACAGAGAAATTAGTGGCTGTTATGTGGAGCTGTTCTTACCACCAAACTGTCTCTACTTTTAGTACCCTTTGCTTTCTCCCAGGGTTAACGCTGTGTAACTCATGAGATACAAGCTGGTCGACAAGAGTAATATGAATTCAACCCCAAATTTTTGATTTTTAGTTCAAATCTCCTGTATCAGACCCCAGTCACATAGAAGTAATTACTATTTCAATCTTTTTCAAGCCTGTAAACCTTCATCTGGTCCCACTTGTGCAACTATATTCATCTTCAATATTCCTTATATGTTTAGGACATCTATAAAGTTTTGTTTTATTATTATAGCATTTATTTTATTGTTTTTGTATTGTAATGGACTGAGTACAGTTCTAACTCACCAAGTAGACTCTAAGCTTCTTGAAGGCAGGGATTTTGACTCATTCATATTTGAACTCCCTGAGGCAGAGAAAAAGTGGTCCACACAGAGAGGTGGCCACACAGAGAGGTGGCAGGTCAATTTGTATCACACTAGGAACATAGTCTGTGTGATTCAGTATTTAAAAACTTCTCTAGCAATTTGATATACAATGACCTCAAGTTTCTGATTTTGTATTTTACAAAACTAATAGTTCCAAAAGGACTAGAAATTAAAGAAAAAATATTATCCTTCAACACAGGTAATTTTAGAAACACTTCATACATGATCTGAAAATCTTAAAACTATGTAATACATATTGTAGTAGAAAACGTATTGTACAAATCTCTAATGGGGCAAGGGCTTGTAATTATTAACTCAGAAATACATCATAGTTTATCAAAAGGAATATGGGTTTGGATTTACATTTCAAGATTTATATTAATGTTCACCCATTGACAGCATTATCTTGGCAAGTTACTCTAGCTCTTTGAGCTTCAGTTTATTTACCTATGAAATTTTAATTAGTAAAATAACTACTACCTCTTAATCATATGGTTATATTAAGTATTCACTAAATGTTATGTTTACTCCTTTTTATTTAACTTGCCCTAATGGAACTCAAAACATGAGAAACAGTGAATGAATAAAAAAATCAAACACTATTGATCAACAAGAACCATCATAATTTTATATCAGAAAATATTTTTCAGTAAATAATTACGATACATATAATATTCACATTCTCATAATGATAGAAAATTAAACTATCTTGTAATAAGTTTAACTGATTTGTTCTTAAAGAACACAGTTCTTAGCAGTACTTACCAGAAATGTAATTTATTATTTGTTTAATTTCTCCTTCCCAACTAGGTTGCAAGTCCTAGAAAATTATGGACCACATCTGTCTTCTTCAATCTAATGTATTAAGTTTTACAATCACAAATAATTATTTGCTAAAAGGGTGAATGAAATGTATAGGTGACCCTTGAACAGCTTGGGTTTGAATTTTGTGAATCCATTTACATGTGGAATTTTTTTTTTTTTTGGTCTTTTTGCCTTATCTAGGGCTGCACCCGTGGCATATGGAGGTTCCCAGGCTAGGGGTCTAACAGGAGCTGTGTAGCTGCTGGCCTTTGCCACAGTCACAGCAACGCGGGATCCAAGCTGGTCTGCAACCTACCCCACAGCTCACAACAATGACAGATCCTTAACCCACTGAGCAAGGCCAGGGATAGAACCCACAAACTCATGGTTCCTAGTTGGATTCATTAACCACTGAGCCACGACGGGAACTCCAGATGTGGAATTTTTTTAATATGATTTCCAACATACACAAAAATACATGTGTAAAACACTGAGTAAGATTTGTATTGAAGTGGACATCCTACCCTTACATAGGCATAAAGTGAATAATATTTAATATAAAATTAATATGGTATTAGTTTTCTTACTCTTTTAAAACTGTGTTTTCAAAAATTACTTTACCATGCTTCTATCCCTCTCCACTGGAGAAACTGTGTATCAGCCTGCAGTCACAGGTAAATGTGGCCATACTTAAAAAAATTTAGCAATGTTTCCAGTACTAAGTTATGACTATGATTTTAATGCTATATGCCATAACATTTTATAACGATTCATTCATTATATACAGGCAGGGCTACTATGAAGCAATTGTACTGATTACCCTAGGCTACCATATTGCTGCTTCTTCACTGTCAGTACACAATTTGGTATAACTAAATATCAATTTCTTTCATTTTTCGTTTCTTTTTTTATGTCTAGTGTTAGTAATATGTGGAACATCCGTAGTGCATTTTATCCTATAAGACATATGGATGTAGGCATTGGCAGATTATTTACCTTTTAAGCAGATAGTATAAACTTACAACACTATAAATGTATTTTTTCTACTTAATGATTTCTTAACATTTTCTTTTCTCTCACTTATGTTATTGTACAAATATTGTGTATAATACTTTTAATGTACAAAATATATGTTAGTCCACTATTTGTTATTTGGAAGCCTTCCAGTGAATAATAGGCTATTAGCAATTAAATTTTGGAGAAACAAAAGTTATCCATGTATTTTCCAGTGCCAGGGAGTTCCTGTCCATATCCCTAAGTTTTTCAAGGATCAAGTATATTTGATGGTGTCAGACACTCATCTGCTGAGAAAAGTAGGAAAATTCAAGAATGTGGGGAAATTTCAGCAAAGTGAAATTTATGTCTGGAGAGAAACCCAAAGTAGGAATAAGACTAAAAGAAGTCTTTAGTCAAAGAAAATGCAATCGGGGAGTTCCACTTTGGGACCTGCTGATAAATTCAATGTCCATTATTTAGCAAAATCATTAGTCATTATAAATCAAGAAATAAATACCCAAATAAAGTAAATAACCTGACCAAAAACCATAAACTTACTTAGTGTTAGAGCTCATATTAGAACCCATTCACAGACTCCAAGATCAGTCCCTCTCCTATTTCCTGCTTTATTTTTTCCTTTATTCATGACTTCCTGAGGACACAACCTGAAAACACACACACACACACACACACACACACACACACACACCACGGCAGGGTGACAGTAGAAATTGTTGGGAGAAAGATAAGCCCCTAACATAGGTGATGACTGCCATTTATTGTCATACTGGTAACTGCTGCCCTGGGCGCCATGATTAGTCACGCCTGACAACTTTCCATCACTTTTTAAGGTACCTCAGTGTCCTGGGAAACTTGGTAGTCTGCTAAAAACATTTGTTCTTACTCTGCTTATCTGGACAAGTACTGTTATTTGCAATAGAAGGCTTTTCGGATGGACTCACGATATAAAATGCCAGTTTAACTTTTTGTACACAAGCGATCTGTCTCCAGAGGGGCCTTGGACACCAGATGGGGAATAGCATGAGCTAATTACTTAGAAGCCTTCATAAAGTTGCCTGTGGTTTTTTTTTTTTGTCTTTTTGCCTGTTTTATGTAGAGCCGCACCCGCGGCATATGGAGGTTCCCAGGCTAGGGGTCTAACAGGAGCTGTAGCTGCCGGCCTTCGCCACAACCACAGCAACGCGGGATCCGAGCCTCGTCTGCAACCTTCACCACAGCTCACAGCAACGCCGGATCCTTAACCCACTGAGCAAGGCCAGGGATCGAACCCGCAACTCATGGTTCTTAGTCGGATTCATTAACCACTGAGCCACGAAGGGAACTCCCTCATAAAGTTGCCTGTTTTTAAGTTCTACTTTTTCCATGAACTCACTCTTGATTACTCCAACCTGAGGAGTTTTCTGTTTCTAGGGTTTCACTTTAACTCCCTATATGGACCGTGAGACAACTCCAGCTATCATCTTTATTTATAAATGCCACAGTGCTAGGGGACATAAAAGGCCTTCGGTGAAAAGCCTGAGTGCCTCATTTAAGTCAAAGTATATTGAGGTGGATCACCAATCTCAAGGCGGATACAGGAACCCTAGACGGGACTTCATATTAAAATTAGACCCTGTGTATGATTTCATCTTGCTTTGAATTTGTCTGCATTTTAGCTCTTAAAATATCTCACAGCAATTATTTTGATTATTTTTAAAAGAAGTTACATGCAAGAATAAAATGAGAATAGGCTTTAGTATCTAAAAATGCATATTTCATACATTTCTATCTAATCACTTGGTGATTTGGGTAACATGTATTTTATCTCTGAGCCCTTTTCCCATCTATAAAACAGAGAAATTTCATGTCTTACAGAACTGAGAATGTGAGATAATATTTATCATCAAATACAAATAATTCTTCCTCTTTGATGTCCCTGGTAATAGAAATAACATATATGTCCTCAGTGAGGTCATATGTTAGTAAATTAACAAAATACAATGAATTATTTGGAAAGGAAACTCAATAAGTCAGATTTATATTTGACATCATGAAAAAAACCTTAAAAATAGCATGAGCTAAAATATCAAAATATAATTTGTGTTAAGTGATATAATTTTTTGAATTAAAAACAATAATTATTAAACAAGTAAACAAATAAACAATTATAAACATTTGAAGAAGAAGGCTGTCCAACAACTTCAGTATTGTGATTTTCTCTTGGGAATGTAAAAGAGGAATTTTATAGAATGAGTGAATTTAATTTTATTTGTAATGGTTTAATAATAAAACAATCTGATAAAAATTAACAAATGCACATTGCTAAATACTGGACATTGCCAAACATTCAGTTTTGAATGCCTTTTTCTCTTTTTAGGGCTGTCCCTGCGGCATATGAAGTACCCAGGCCAGGGTTCGAATCTGAGTTGCAGCTGTTGGCCTGCACCACAGAGAGCAATGCCAGATCTTTAATCCACTAAGCAAAAGGCCAGGGATCGAACCTGCATCCTCATGGATACGAGTCAGGTTCTTAACCTGCTAAGCCACTATGGGAACTCCCTTTAATACTTTTTAAATTAGTGGAATACGTCTAATTTCTTTTTTAATTTAGCGCATCTGCCATGTATCTAACCCTTTCTCTTCTCACTGCTCTTATTTTCATCAGTTTACTAGATCTACCCAAAAATCTATCAGGATTCTCTCCTTCAAAACTTTTTGTTGTTCCAACAAAAATTCAACGGCTTTTAAAACAGACCCAATCATAGTGTTAATGGGTCTCTTTTTTTGCTTCCAGATAACCTTAAACTGCTAAAAGAGCAGTCAAAGCCCTCCAATATCAGGTTCTTTTAGACCCCATTCCTCTCTCATTTTTCCTACTCCTTTTTGCACTCTGTGATCTGACATCCCTTGATTATTATCTGACAATGCCACACACTACATGCCTGTAAATACACTAGTTCTTATTTCCCAGCTCCTCTTCCACCTTTCCACAGTCTCCACCAACTGCCCTTCTCTTTCCTCTGGAAGAACAGTACAACCCACACCTCAAAGTAAACACATGCTATAATGGTTAAACTCCCTTTCCTACCACTTCTTCACAGTCCAAGCAGATGCATACCTTCTTTGTTTATTTTCCTATTCATGGCACTTTATTAATGCTCCAAAGCATCACTGATTACATTACTTTATAGCTAGTTTATAAGTAAATGTATTGACAAAAAGAACTGCATTTATCCTTTTTTGAAATCTCAACTACTAGCACATGCTTAAAATAAAGAAGGAGGGAAGGAGACCCTAAAAATATTGCCTCTGTGAAAAACTGGTTCAAGGTTTTAGTGATATAAAAACTCTGACCTAAACACAATGACAGTGGCCTCCAACATGGGAAAATCAGATTGCAATTCATATTTAAACAGATTTGGCAGATTATGTATATATAATATAACAATCGACACATATGGAAGAGGAATTAATTGGATGTTTAAGACATTAAAATATGCCTGATTTATAACTGGTGGTATGCATAAAAGGTTGAGAAGTGTTGTGAAGAGCCAGCAAAAAAGAGACTAGACTCTAAAAGTGAAGAAGAATTAAGGAAAAAGAAACTATGCCAAAATGAAAACTAAAAATGAAGAAGAATTAAGGACAGTATGTATATAAGAGCAAAGAAGAAAGAAAAGGCCTAATTTAAATTAAGAGACAGTTTATGGAATATGATTTCCATTACTACCTATTCTTCAGAAATTCTATAAACATGAACAACTTTTACTACTATGTCTGAGCTGCCTTTGAAATGCTCAGTCTCGTGGAAGACTTTCTCCATAAACCTTTACCAGTTATAAACGTCAAATTTACAAACACAAATTGTATATTAATTTTCCCTTGGGATCTCCAATACCTTACACTAATACGTAAAAACAAAAAATTTGAAGAAAATGAGTTTACCAGGGAAGGAAATGTAAATATGGAACCTAATAGGACAATATCAACAATTCTTTAGTTACCTTGGAATGAGTACTGGAAAAAAAAAAAAAGGCCTGAAGAAGTCAATAATAAATTTTCCATAGATGTACTAAAAGTAAGAGAAATGTATGAACAAATATCAGAATATAGAAAAAGTCAGAGCTTGAAGTGTCAAATTCTAGACAAAATTCTAGATGCAGACACCACTGTATGATGCCTGTTCACCTAGAAGCCATCAAATACCTATAATTAACCTACTGACAGATGACACTCTGAAACCACATGCTCTTATGGATTGGTATGGCTACAAAGAGAAAGTTGTTAGATTATTTTTCTCAAACACATTAATGATAACCATTTGTTTGAACTAATTATTTATTATATAAAAGAAATGACCTAGCTCTTCACCTTTTATTTTGACTAATCCTTTTTCCTGACCCACAGAGAACTGATCAATTTTCCAGAAACAGATTCCCAGATATTTTATATTTGTAGATGAGAAAAATATTAGTAGCTGGAGTTCCAAATAGCAGAATTATCAGGCTGAAAGAGGCCTATAGACATCTCTTGGTCTTAAAAACCTAAACCATGATTCATATAAATTTCCATCTCAATTTAAAAATACTGAGAGGCTATAACTTCCCTCAGGTAAAATGTCCTGCACTTTATTTAACAAATTGTCATAAATTCTTCTTTATAACCATCTCTCCTTATTTAAGACCATTCCTTTACTTGTTAAAACTGCATGCAATAGAAATAATTTTCAACGTTTTTTTTCAATTATCCTTTTATGTGCATAAACTCAACAAAGTATATTACCCCTTAAATTTCTGTTTTTCAACACTCAGGAACTCAATTCCTTTCATATTTTCTCTTAGGATATCTTTCTGATCTACCTGCCACCTTCCAAAAAAAAAAAAAATCTCAATAGTCAACTTTCTCTAAAGTATCAGTATTCTACTTACAGTTTAGAGACAAAATTAACAAACAAAATTCTAAAGTTTAAGGCACTTAAGAAAGCAGAAGAACCAACTGATCTGGTAGTTTTCACTTTATTGTATACTTTCCACGCACTATTTTGAGGTCACATTTACTTTGGAAACAATTTATTCAGCTTTGGGCTTTTGAGTATCTTTTCTATTCAGGTATCTTCCTTTCGGATTTTTTTCATCTTGAAAATTTTGAAAGTACCTAATAAATCTGCTTTACTTTTCAGAGAATAAAATTGATTATACTCCATCTCTTCGAAAAAGTAATGGAGATGAAAAGAACACTGGCTTTCTTACTTTCTCGTGTTACCAATTTTTCTTACCTGTTTAAACAAAATACAGAGGGTGAGAATCATTCATATAATCACCCTGGCAACAGAGCGTTAAACCCAAACCATATAAAGCCATTTGTCATTTCCTAATATCTTTCACATTCCCTTAACACTGTGATTCTAGATAAAAGTCAAAGTTAGTTTACCTTCTCCAACATGTCAATACCCCTTTCACATTCGTTCTCCACTACTGGTCTACTTGTTACCTCAGATGCTAGCTACCTTGCTATAGGATAACACTAATGCATTTGAAGATATGACTCACGTCCATAGCAGTTCATGTCTGACTCTAGAGGTACTCTATTTCTTGCTAAATTGATCCCCATTCTCCTATTTTACCTGGACAAAGGAAAAAGCCTCCTCATAGAGTCTTAGATTTTCTTGTGTTTTCTAACACGAAGTGCCATAAAATCTTGCCATTGTGTAAGTAAAGGTAATTAACAGCTCTGGAGGAGAGTGACCAAGTGATAGTGTAAAGACTGGAGTTCAGAAGCAGTTCATACATCAAGGGACTTTACCCCTAGGGACCTATTTGGTTTGACCAGAACAAAGGTCCTGAAGACTCGTAATTAGACACTAGGGGCAAAGAGCAAACACGTTTATTAACACAGAAGGATAGAACACACTGTATTCAAGATTTTGTTACTGAGACTTAAAGCTGCCAAATATTTCAATATATGGCTTATGGGTTTCCATTTCTACTGTTTCCCTAGTTCCCACAACTGTCAAAGGCAAGCTCTTTTCCATGTACAAATTTAGTTATATGAGGAGCTCTTATGTTGTCAAGGGCTAGCCTTATCTGTGTTCTCTCTGGAACATTCTTCCCTGGGCACTAGGACCTCTGAACCCACTAAACAAAAGTTTACAAGAATAGGAAGCATAAATTTCCATAGTAAGATTTGGTCCAAGTGACTGTTTACATCTTGAGTTCATACATGCTGGCTATAGGACAGATGGCAGTATATATTGGCTACTGAATTTAAGTTACGTAGTACATCAGATAGACAGCACTGTAAACATGCAAAGTGTGTTCACTTCTGGATATAGAAGTTGAGTATTCACCAGGCCATCCCAACACCACATTGGTGAGTTGTTTCTTGGTATGGAGCATGAGTGAATATAGTAAATTCTTTGGGTGTGAGTCTGGTGGTCACACTTCATCTTCTGTAAAAATGTGTCCAGAGCTGATGTTTCACTGGAGACCAAAGGAGCTGATAAAGCAGAAAAGGTATTCTATAATTCCATATATGGTAGTGCCAGCAGAAGACACATGATTGGAAAATGAAAATTAGTACTCAGTGTAAATTTACATAACTATGAAGACAAGTTTCTAATGCTTTCAGAACAAGTGGACAGTGAACTGAGAGCCAGTGGGGTGTGGCACTATAGAGTGTCCTGAGGCTTTACTTTTGCATTGGCAGCTTTTTCGTTTAGCCATGATGGTAGCCAGGTCACTCATAGTGAGTATAGATTTGTGTGGTTAAGTCTATGCTGAGACTTCAATTACGCTGCTATGGTCACTGTCTAGCACCAATTAAGAATGAAGTATTACATGATACTAATGAAGCAATATGAGGATAGCTGGGAAAAGAGGCTGATTACATCACAGAAGTAAGTCATCTTGTCCCTTCATAATGAATAATCTACAAGAGTCTTTCACAGGGGTATTCTCTGTGCCCTCTTTGCAAAGTCCATCTATTTGTTTATATTTTCCACTTGTACATCCTATGAACATCTAGATGTAATGTATACTAAATGTGTCCTGCTCTTACCTGCGCCTCCACCTTAAGTGATGACAAATTCCTCTTCCAGTTGCTTAAGTGAAAAACCTTGGAGTCATTTTTCTCACATTTGGCATCCCCTCTGTTGGAGAATCCTATTAGCTCACCCTTCAAAATCTTACCACTGACATCTTACTATGTACATTGCTATGCAAGCCACCACCTCTCTCTTCCCTTGATTTCTGCAATAGACTACTAACTTTAACACTGCAGAAACCACTGCACACCCTTCCCCAGACTATTCCTAGCAGGAAAACCAGACATAAAAATCGTTTTAAACATAAATGACACATGTCCCCTCTATGCTCAGAATCCTCCATTGTCCACCCACCCCCCACTTTTCTCAGAGTAAAAGCCAAATTATTTACAACGGTCTATAGAATCCCACGGGTTTGGCTTCCTTTTACCTCACTGCATATTCCTCTACTAGTCCCCCACTTTTTTATTCTGATAGTCACAATGGTCTTCTGGATGTTTTTTGAATACACCAGGCACTTTAGGCCATTCTGCTGGCCAAACCCCCTGCCTGGGATGTCTTTCCTCTCTCATAGCTCCATTACAAACTCAGGAAGCTATACCAAACCTTTGCTTTTTTTTTTTTTTTTTCTGTCTTTTTGCCTTATCTAGAGCCGCACCTGTGGCATATGGAGGTTCCCAGGCTAGGGGTCTAATCGGAGCTGTAGCTGCCGGCCTTCGCCACAGCCACAGCAACACGGGATCCCAGCCGCGTCTGCAACCTACACCACAGCTCACGGCAATGCTGGATCCTCAACCCACTGAGCAAGGCCAGGGATCGAACACGCAACCTCATGGTTCTTAGTCGGATTCATTAGCCACTGAGCCATGAAGGGAACTCCTACACCAAGCCTTTGCTTAATGACACCTTCCCAATGATGCTTACCCTAACTACCCTATTTAGAAATCCAACCCACTCTCCCCATTCTGGAGTTTCAATCGACCTGGAAAATTGCTTATTTATTTTGCTTATTATTTATTGTCTAAATAACTCCACCAAAACATAAGCTTCACAACAGTAGGAGTTACTTTTTAAAAATATTTTATATGTTGACATACCCCCAAAATCTGTAATAAAGCTTGGCACTTAGTAGGCAGTCAATATTTACTGCATGAGTGAAACACTGAGGGGAGGGGAAGTGGAAGAGGGAGAGGGAGAAAGAGAAAGGGAGAGAATCACTCTTGGGTTTATTTTTGTGACAACAGATGTTAGTGGAGGAGCACACTGTTTTCAGTGATCATCACTGAATCCAATGAAATGAAATCTGAAGCATCCAAGAGGAGATGATAGAAGATATATTACATAGAGTTATAGATTTCAGAAGAGACAAAGGCTATATTTAAATGATAATGTAGAATAAAATGGGTACAAGTCATAAGGGAAATGATTATTCACTAGATGGGTGCTGAGGTGATTAACAAAAATTTTTGAAAAATTTAGATCCTCTATTATTTACAGCAAAATAATTAAAAATTTTTAAAATTTAAGCTTAGTTGATTTGCAGTGTTGGCCAATTTCTGCTGTACAGCAAAGTGACTCAATTATAAATGTATATATATTAATATATATATATATATTATTTTTTTTAATATTCGTATCTATCATGGTCTACCCAGGAGACTGGATATAGTTCCCTGTGCTATACGTAGGACCTAGCTGTTTTTCCTTCCTAAATGTAATAGGTTGCATCTACTAACCCCAAAATACTAGTCGATCCCTCCTTACCCCTCCCCTCCCCTGGCAGCCACAGTCTCTTCTCTATGCTCATGTCTGTTTCTATTTGGAGACAGGTTTATTTGTGCCCATTTTAGATTCCATATGTAAGGGGTATCATATGGTATCTGTCTTCCTCATTTACTTCATTTAGTATGAGAGTCCTTAGTTGCATCCATGTTGCTGCAAATGGCATTATTTTGTTCTTTTTTATCGCTGAGTAGTATTCCATCATATACATGTACTACATTTTCTTCATCCATTCATCTGGCAATGGACACTTAGGTTGTTTCCATGTCTTAGCTATTGTGAATAGTGCTGCAAGGAACATAATGGTGCATATATCTTTTTGAATTATAGTTTTGTCCCAATATATGTCTAGGAGTGGGATTGTTGGAAAATGTGCTATTTGCATTTTTAGTTTTCTGAGGAACCTCCATTACTGTTTTCCATAGTGGTTTTATCAATTTACATTCCCAACAACAGAACAGGAGGCTTCTATTTTTCAATACACTCTCTAGTATTTACCACTTGTGGACTTTTTGGTGATGGCCATTCTGACTGGCGTGAGGTGGTACCTCATTGTGGTTTTGATTTGCATTTCTTTGATAATTAGTGATGTCGAGCATCTTTTCATGGGCCCACTGGCCATCTGTATATCTGTTTGGAGAAACGTTTATTTAAGTCTTCTGCCTATTTTTGATTTTTTGTTGTTGTTGAGTTGTATGAGTTGTTTTATATTTTGGAGATTAATGCCTTTAGTCACTTCATTTGCAAACATTTTCTGCCATCCTGTAGGCTGTCTTTTCATTTTGTTAATGGCTTCCTTTTCTGTACAAAAGCTTGTAGGTTGATTAGGTTTCATTTGTTTACTTTTGTTTTTAATTCTATTGCATTGGGAGACTGACCTAATAAAACATTTGTACAACTTGTGTCAGAGAACGTTTTGCCTGTGTTCTCTTGTAGAAATTCTATGGTGTCATGTCTTATGTTTAAACCTTTAAGCTATTTTGAGTTTATTTTCGTATGTGGTGTGAGGCTGTGTTCTGAATTTATTGACTTACATGTAGCTGTCCAATTTTCTCAGCATGACTTGCTAAAGAGATTGCCTTTTACCTATTTTATACTCTTGCCTCCTTTGTTGAAGATTAATTGACTGTGGGTTTGTGGTTTTATTTCTGGGCTCTCTACTCTGATTGATCTGTATGTCTGTTTTTGTACCAGTACCACACTGTTTTGGTTACTGTAGCTTTATAATATAGTTTGAAGTCTGGGAGAGTTACACCTCTTGTTTTCCCATCCCTCTCAGGATAACTTTGAAAATTCTGGGTCTTTTATGGTTCCATATAAATTTTAGGATTATTTTTTCTAGTTCTGTGAAAACTGTCATGGGTAATTTGATAGGGATCACATGAAATATATAAATAGCTTTGGGTAATACTGCCATTTTAACAATCCTACAAAATAATTTACAGGTAGATAATGTATTTTAGAAATACATAGTCATGAGAATTCATTAGGTATTGGAATTTGAAAGAATTTAAGAATATTACTATGAAGTCACAATTTAAAAGCTCTATGTAGACAGTATCACAAAAGTACAACTTTAATGTTTCAGAATATGATAAGTAAAACTAAAGAGAAAGTAAAAATTTGGGAGAGACATTTTGAACATAAATATTATAATAAAGGAATTAATATCTTTAAAATATATGTAGGACTAATAAATGAATATGAAAAAAACTAATATTCCACCAGTGAGGATGGGGAGGAAGAATACCTCATCAAAGGATATTAATTTCTGTTTCAAAAAGAAAAAACATTGGACAATTTTTGCTATCCTGAATCACTTATCTCTTTCCACTGTTGACTCTACCCCACCTCCCTAATTTGGGAAATGCTCCTCTTCAAACTCATGTAGTTCTGTGGGGGGCTGTCAACTAGGTAAACGTGGCTCCTGCCAAGGTAGGCATCGTCCAGTCCTGGCACATGAAAGACCTGGCATGGAGGTAAAACGCCAATATGGATCCTTCCACTGTGTTTTAATACAGACACTAGAAAAAAAAAAAGCTTTTCCTTTTCTACCAGGTTGCTCTCCTGGAATGATTTGAACTTGAGTTATTTGCAGCCTCTACTCAATTTCCACACATATATAACAAAATCCAGGTACAAAAGAAGAAAATAAGACCATTGTACTGAGATATACAGAATCCATAGCTAAAGAGGGAGGAGAGAAAGAAAGGGAGAAAGGAGCAAGAGCGAAAGAATGAATGACAGAGAAAATCTAAAAGTGTGAAAGTGAGTGAATCCCTGGAATCCAAGAGGCTGGCTCCTCTGCTGGATATCCGAATAATAACTTGAGTCAATTCAGTCCCTTTTTAAAAAATACTAAACATTTTTTAATTGTGGTAAATATTCACACACACAACATACAATTTACCATCTTAAACCAATTTCAAATGTACAATTCAGGCTGTTCAGAACATTCACATTGTTGTACAACAGGTCTCTAGATCTATTCCTTCTGAACAACTGAAATTCTACATTTCTGTTTTTGTTTCACTTAATTTAAACTTGTTTTGATTGTATTCCTGACATGTAATTCAAAAAGTTCAGATTAACAACATGTGAAAAGGTACTAGTACAAGAAATCAAATACATTTATTTATTTAATTTCTTTACTCATTTTATGGCTGCACCTGTGGCATAGGGAAGTTCCTGGGCCAGGGACTGAATCCAAGCCACAGCTGTGACCCACACTGTAGCTGCAGCAATGCCGATCCTTTAACCCACTGCACCAGGCTGGGGATTGAACCCACACCTCCAAAGTGACCTGAGCCTCTGCAGCTAGATTCTTAACCCACTGCTCCATTTTGGGGACTCCCACAGAAACTTAAGATAATATTTAATCTTTTTTTGTCTGTTAAATTTATAAATATTTTACGTAAATGATCATAGTGCACTATTTGCAACAACTAAGACATGGAAGCAACCTAAATGTTCATTGACAGAGGAATGGATAAAGAAGAGGAGGAACATATGTACAATGGAATAGCACTCAGTGATAAAAAGAAAGAAATCATACCATTTACAGTAACATGGATGGACACAGGTAAGTCAGACAGAGAAAGACAAATGTCATATGAGATCACTAATATGTGAAGTCTAATAAAAATGATACAAAGGAATTTACAAAACAGAAAGATACTCAAAGATTTTCAAACCAAATTTATGGTTACCGAAGGTGAAACATGGGACACATAAATTAGGTGCTTGGGAAAGACAGGTACACACTATTATATACAAAATAGATGGGAAACAAGGACCTATTGTATAGCAGAGGGAACTCTACTCAGTACTGTGTAATAACATTATATGAGAAAAGAATCTGAAAAGGAACAGATTTATGTACGAGTACAACTGATTCACTTTGCTGTGCACCTGAAACTAATACAACATTGTCAGTCAACTGGACCCCAATAAAATGTATAAACAAGGAATAACATTAAAACAGTTTTAAATGACATGATACAGAAAATGTTTATTCACTATGCAGTTGAAGAATCTATCTTGTCATGGAAAAGAACTGACAGAAATGCAGAAAGGGAAAAGACTGGGAGCAACAGGCATTTAAACTAACATAAATAATAAAGAATCTGAGACTTCGTGATAGAATTACTGAACATTGTTTAATTAATGGAAGAGAAAACCCAATGAAACTTCCATTTTAAAAACACCACTTTCAAACAAATTATAAGGAAGCTGAGCATAAGTGCTAGCAAGTGAACCGATATATGCATGTTGGTTTTCTAAGGATCCAAAAAAAGGAGTCAAAAACAAAAGAAATGATATAAGGGCAATGGAAATCAAAAGAAAAGGTGAACAAATTATAAGGAAGCTGAGCATAAGTGCTAGCAAGTGAACCGATATATGCATGTTGGTTTTCTAAGGATCCAAAAAAGGAGTCAAAAACAAAAGAAATGATATAAGGGCAATGGAAATCAAAAGAAAAGGTGAACAACTTATCAAGTAAAAAAAGTTATGAAATCAATAAGGGCCAAATGACCCAAAGGAGCATTGGTAAACTGGTTAAGGTATACTGAGGGCGCATTCGGGTGTATAAGGATCAGAGTTATCTGCACTACATCTTTGAGAATGTGTCTTGGTTCTTTGCTGAGATCAGTAAGAACTGAAAATTATAAATCTGCTGATGCAAACCCCTTATTCCTGTAGATCTGAATACAGGAAGATATTCAACATGTATTACTATATATAAAACATCTCCTAACTAAAATTTAGCTATCAATGACTTAAATTATTCTGATGCAACAAGAATGGTCATGTTAGCAGAAGGAAAAGGAAGAACTTGGTTGATTACACGCGGAAATAAAAATGCATTTGTATGTACTTAGGAAAACAGTATGAACGAGAGTCAAAAGGTAAAGGAGTTCTGTTGTGGCCAAGTGGGTTAAGGATCAGCCTTGTCACTACTGTCAGTACACGGCCAGAGAACCTCTGCATGCTATGGGACTGACTTAAAAATGTCAAAGTGGGAGTTCCCATCGTGGCTCAGTGGTTAACAGACCCGACTAGTATCCATGAGGACGTGGGTTCAATTCTGGCCTTACTCAGTGTGTTAAGGATCTGGCGTTGCTGTGAGCTCTGGTGTAGGTTGCAGATGTGGCTCGGATCTGGAATGGCTGTGGTGTAGGTTGGCAGCTGTAGCTCTAATTAGATCCCTGGCCTGGGAACCTCCATATGCTGTGGTGTGGCCCTAAAAATACAAGAAAAAAAAGGCAAAAGGTATGTTTTGTGATAACTAGCCAGCACTATTCAGATAAAAGGCCTGTCTTAAGGATCCTATTTTTCCAAGTGTGATGATGGGCATATCCTAGTGTTGGAGATACAGGCATTAAGTGTCAAAACTGATATGATGAAATATCTGAATAATCCAGCTAACTCTTCTTGCTCTGATTCCCTGCTCATGGATGTTCTTGTCATCACTTGACTTGTAGGAAATTTCTCTATAGTGAAAGGACGAGTTACACTTATGTAGAAGTTGTTCAGGTACTTGACATTTTTTTGTGGCAAAATAATAATTGGGATCTTGATGTATGTGTTTCTATCAAGCATCAATTTACTTAGCGTCATCAGCATTCCCTCATATATACCCCACTCTGACACTGAAGAGACTCAGTATAGACAACAGTAAATTTGTCAAGGTAGTGTCTCCGGAGAGGTAAGCATTTGGCCTTTTCCAGAAGACACATTTTACCACTCTTCCTCCAACTATAGATAGTAACACAATTTCTCCTTTAAATATTTTTGAAAGAACCATGTTATTTTAATTTGGGACAACTAAATATTGATAAGTTACTTCGAAACTTCTGATATTAAAATCATGGAAATTCAATATTACTCCATGTGAGTAAGAAGATTTCATGATGCTTTTGGCATTTAAGAAATCCTCCTATAAATAATAAATTGACTGCATACTTTCCTCATTGCCACTTTCATTTCTTTGTTCCTAAATGTATAGATGATAGAATTTAAAAAAGGAGTGAGAACTGCATCAAAAACAGCAAGGAATTTGTCTAGGTGTGATGTGGGGTGAGGCCAGATATAAACAAAAATGCAAGGACCAAAAAATAAAATCACCACCATGACATGAGTTGACAACGTGGAGAGGGCCTTAGATGAGCTCCCTGAAGAGTGTTTCCGAATAGTGACCAGGATAAAGATATAGGAGATAATCAGTATGAAGAATGATCCCAGGGATATAAATCCACTGTTGGCTGTGACCATGAGCTCTAGCCTGTAGGTATCTGTGCAGGCAAGTTTGAGGAACCGAGGAAAGTCACAGTAAAAGCTGTCTATAATATTAGGGCCACAGAATGGCAATTTTATAACAAAAACCAGTTGAACCAAAGAGTGAGTCAAGCCAATTATCCATGCAGCGAGCAGAAGCAGAATACACATTTTGGGGCTCATAATGG
>PVHT021183630.1:4949001-4959148 GCA_004024745.2 Catagonus wagneri | reverse complement strand
CAAATAGTGAAGAGGCTTACATATGGCGACGTATCTGTCAAAGGCCATGGCTATGAGAAGCACCATCTCCACACTACCAATGATGTGGATGAAGAAGATTTGAGTGATGCAGCCACTGAAGGAGATGACTTTATGTTTCCTGAACAGATCATAAATCATCTTGGGAGAAATGACAGAAGAAACTCCCAAGTCAATGAAGGAGAGGTTGGCTAATAGAAAGTACATGGGGGAGTGTAAGTGAGGGTCAGAAGTCACAGTGAGCAAAATGAGAGAATTTCCCATCATGCTTGCCATGTAGAAAACAGAAGAGAATATGAAGAGGAGAAGTTGTATTTCCCAGGAGCTGCTGAGTCCCAAGAACACAAATTCTTACACCACAGAATGATTAGCTCCGCTCATTGATTTATCAGCTGAGAAAGAGAAAGACTTGATGTGAGATTTGAAACAGCAGTGAGAGTTTAATAAGCTGAGAGCAGAGTGGAAGATATTCGGAGAAAAGAATAACTGATCCTCATTTAGACCAAATCATTTGCTACTTACCATAATTCCTCAAGAGGTTTTTTTGTTGTTGTCTTTTTAGGGCCACACCCAACTCATATGGAGTTCCTAGGCTAGGGGTTGAAGCAGAGCTGCAGCCACCAGCCTACACCACAGCCACAGCAATGTGGGATCTGAGTCACATCTATGAGCCACACCACAGCTCATGGCAACACCAGATCCCTGACCCACTGTGTGAAGTCAGGAATTGAACCCGCATCCTCATGGATACTAGTCAGGCTCGTTACCATTGAGCCATATGGGAACTCCCAAAACTTCTAAAATTACAGATTCTTTCTCCCTAAGTATAATTCTGAAAAGGACAAAGATCATTTCTTTAGGATTTTTTTTTAAATACTGCATGAAAGAAGTAGCAAAGATTTCTTGATTGTTTAGCCACCAACACTTCTCTGAAGTAAAGCCATTTTTTTTTTCAGGTGCATAGTTTTCCACAGTTCCTCTTTTTCTAGTTTATCATTTTTTCTCATGAAGTCCAGTAAGGATAGAGAAAGTTTCCAAAACCAAAGCTGAACATTAACACATTTCTCAACCACTCCCAAGAGAATGGCTGATATTATTGCTATAAATTTCCAACTGTGGAGTAAGGAAGGCTTACCTCGAGCCTTATATTAGTCCATGATTTACCCTCTGAAGTTTAGAAAACAGTAAGAAGCATGCAAAAAGAGAGTGAGAAGAGGGAATAAAGGAGAAATGGAGGAAGGGAGGAAGAGAGAGAGACACACACAGAGAGAAGCAGTAGTTCTAGTAACAGCCTGCATAGCAGGAAACTTAATACAGTCTCTATTTTTCCAGTTACATTTTTCATGATATAGTTAGTAGTCACTTTTCATGCCATTATTAAAGTCAGAGAGAAAAATATAGATCTTCTAAAACCACTTTATTAAATTTTCTGAAATACTTGACGGAATTTTTGAGCTAGAAAAGAATGCATTACTTGTATGGCATGTATTTACTACACATTTGATTCTTACAATCACTTTTGGATGGATATTTCCATAGTAGAATTATTTTTCATTTATAGATTAGGAATTGCAAGTTCAGAGAAGTGAGTAACTTATCCAAAAACATAGAATTACTGATTTTGGTACCAAACACCAGGCTTTGTGATACTAAATCCATTGTATTTGACTGTATCATGCAAATAAGGTTCTTTGTTCATAATCTTAAACAATTATTCGTATTATGAATTTAAACCAGAATTTTAAAAAATGTGCACCTGAAAGTTACACGGTGTTATATGTCAATTATATCTCAATAAAGCTGGAAAAAAAAGAATATGATTTAATTCAGAAGAATATCCCATCCTATACATGTAAATATTTAACACATACATAAATCAACTTACCCAAGATTTCATAGCTTCTAGTAGCAGAGGATAGACATAAATCCATATATTATTGGCATAAGTTAAGGGAAAGGGAAAAAGGTGTTTTCTGGTTCGAATGGGAAAGAACCAAATACACCAAGGTTTTGATAGAGGAAAAGATTCACCAAATTAGGAGGCAATTCATTCCTAAAAAAACTGTAATAATTGAGAGGCAAGAAAAATCCCAGCTAGAGACAAAAATTTAAGAAGTCGTCTAAAATTTGAAGCCATGAGAAAGATGATTTGTTTAAAGAATAACATGTAAACAGATAAAAGAAAATCAATGGAGAAAACCTGTATGGTCCCCAAAGAACGAATACTTCGTATTTATCATCATTCTTATTATATTATTCTTACCACCATTTTAATACATTATGACTTTTAAAAGACCCTTTCCTGTGCATGACAATAAAAATCAAGGGAGAAGGGAATGTCAAAGATGTAAGTAATGGCTCGTCACTTTCACAAGCTACAAAGAGATCAAAAAGAAAAAAAAGACTAAGAAAAATGCATGGATTTAGATATCTTTGGTGCCATTAAGGAGAGCAGGTGAAATCAACCAGTAAAGTGAAAATCAAGATTGTAGGGGGGTAACCAATGGTGACCAAGCGGAGAAAGAAAAATCAGGAATGGCAAATAAATTCAATAATAGAGGGAAAAAGGTTTTCTTCAGGGTGAATGTGGAAAAGGGAACATGCTATGTGCACAAATTTGTACAGTGTCAGAAATCTATAAACAGTTAAAAGATAAATAAAATTTCCAAGCAACTGTGAGAATCTTATTGAAGATGAGACTCATGAATTTGGGCAAATGCTAAATGGTGTATTTTTTATGACATCATTCAGAAACACTCAGGAACTTAATACTTAGGATTTTTGAATAGCACATTTGCTTACCGTACTAAGCAGAATGAAGTATCAAAAAGAGGCAGAGATCCTTGGGGGCTACATGTTACACTGAAGTTGTCTGATCAAATTCCATTCTGGGCAATACAACAAGTGAAGCCAAAGATGACCTGGCACATGGAGAAAAATAGAATATGGATCAGAGAATCTTAAAAGCAGGGACAGCAATTAGAAGCTTATGGTAACTTCTGTTTCTCCCCATCTTGATTCTCCAATCTGGATTGTAATTAAAAAGCAACTTCACTACAACCTGATGACTAGTTAATGCTGCTTCATGATATATGGGAAAGTTATTAAGAGAGTAGATCCTAGGAGTTCTCATCACAAGGAAAATTTTTTTCTCTTTTCTTATTGTATCTATATGAGATGACGGATGTTAAATAATATATTGTGGTAATCATTTCACAATATATGTAAATGAAATCATCTTCCTGTACCCTTTAAACTTATACAGTGGTGTACATCATTATTTCTCAATAAAATTAGGAAAAATAAAATAACCTCATTTCCTCTCATGGGCCCTTTTCTATACAGTTTCCCTGAGTCTTCTTTCCTGTACAATTTCTGCTGCAGCTAACTGTGTTACAGCCTCCCTCCCTGGAACCATGAGAAGAAGATTCTTGTGGTAGATTACTGTCTAGCAACCCCTCCACTACCACCTATCTAATCTATGAAAAGATCTCAGATGGTAGCATAGTCAGGGAGTTGGAGAAGTCTCACGAACTAAATTTTCTCCCATGTGTAAGTACTGCCCACATCCTTCCACCCACCTTCCCTATGACAAGAAGCTGCTATTTTCTGAGATGACTAATTATATTTAGAAGGTGGTGATCAAGTGATGCGTTAGAGTTCTGGGGTGCTCAGACTGAGATCATCAGGCCAAGGGAATTGTCTCATAGGACGTGATGGAGGGAGAATAGCGATGAATAATTTTCTTATAAAACTAAAGATTTGCCTTTTGTTTTTTGTATAATTTTAATCTTTATTTTATTATATGACCCAGGGTGATTCTCTAAAGGAAGATTCATTTTCTAATTTTGATCTTTTTTTATTTTTAAGAACATTTTATTGGAAAAAGTTGATTTAAAATATTGTGTTACTTTGGGGTGTAGAGCAAGTGATTCAGTTATACATATACATATATCTATTCTTTTTCAGATCCTTTCCCCAAGCAGGTAATTAGTACTGAGTAGATTTTGCTGTGCTATTCAGTTAGGTTCTTGTTACTTATCTATTTTATATACAGGAGTGTGTATATGTTAATCCCAACCTCCTAATTTATCCCTCACCCATGCTTCCCTTTGGTAACCATAAAGATTTTGATTTCAAAATCTTTTTAGTCTGTTTCTGTTTTGTAAATAAGTTCTTCTGTATCATTTTTATTAGATTTTACATATAAGTGATGTATGATATTTGTATGATTTACTTCACTTAGTTTGCTAAATCTGTAGGTCCATCCATGTTGCTGCAAATGGCATTACTTCATTCTTTTTTATGGGTAATAGCTCATTGTGTATCTGTATAATAGATATTTATACCAAAAATAATCACATCTTAATCCATTCCTCTGTTGATGGAGATTTAGGTTCCTTCCATGTTTTGGCTATTGTAAATAGTGCTGCGATGAACACTGGGGTGGATGCATCTTTTCAAATTGTGGTTTTATCCAGATGGATGCCCAGGAGTGGGATTGCTGGGTCATATCATAGTTCTATGTTTAGTTTTCTGAGGAACATCCATACTGTTTTCCATAGTGGTTGGACCAATTTACATTACCACCAACAGTGTAAGGGGGTTCCTTTTTCTCTGCACCCTCTTCAGCTTTTGTTTGTGGACTTTTTGATGAAAGCAATTATGGCTGCTGTAAGGTGGTACCTCACCGTAGTTTTTTGCATTTCTCTGGTAACTACTGATGTCGAACATCTTTTCATGTGTTTTCTTTTTTGGCCATCTGTGTCTTTGGAGAAATATCTGCTTAGATCTTCTGATCACTTTTTTCTTTTTGGTTGGCACCCACAGCACGTGGAACTTCCCAGGGATCAAACCCACACCACAGTCGTGACCTGAGCAGCTGTATTGATAATGCTGCATTTTGACATGCTTGCCATAAAGGAACTCCTTTCTGATCATCTTTTGATTGGGTTGTTTGCTTTTTTCAGATAAAGCCCCAAAAGATATTTATATATTTTTGAGATTAATCCCTTATCAGGCACTTCATTTGCAAAGATTTTCTCCTATTCTGTAGGTTGTCTTTTCCTTCATGGTTTCCTTTGCTTTGCAAAAGCTTTTAAATTTAATTAGGTCCCATTTGTTTATTTTTGCTTGTATTGCCATTGCTCTAGGAGGTGGATCTGAAAAGATATTATTGTGATTTATGTCAAAAAGCATTCAGTCTATGTTTTCCTGAGTTTTATAGTATCCAGACTTACATTTAGGTCTTTAATTCATTTTGAGTTTGTGTGTGTGTGTGTGTGTGTGTGTGTGTGTGTGTGTGTGTGGTATTAGATAATGTTCTAAATTTCTTTCTTTTACATGTAGCTGTCCAGTTTTCTCAGCAGCACTTACTGCAGAGACTGCCTATTTTTCCATTGCATATTCTTACCTCCTTTGTCATAGATTAATTGACAATAGACGCTTGAGTTTACTTCTGGGCTTTCTATTCTGTTCCACTGACCTATATTTCTGTTTTGGTGCAAGTACCATACTCTTTTGATGACTGTAGCTTTGTAGTATAGTCTGAAGTAAGGGAGCCTGATTCCTCCATTTCTGTTTTTCTTTTTCAAGATTGCTTGGGAAATTAGGGGTTTTTGTATTTCCATAAAAATTTAAAATTTTTCTCTTCTAACTCTGTGAAAATGCTGTTGGTAATTTGAAAGGGATTGTATTGACTATGCAGATTGCCTCGCGTAGTATAGTAATTTTGACAATATTGATTCTTCTCTTCCAAGAACACTGTACATATTTCCCATCTGTTTGTGTCATCTTTGATATCTTTCATAAGCATCTTACAGTTTTTAGAGTTCAGTTCTTTTTTTTCTTTAGGTAGGTTTATTTCTCAGTATTTTATTCTTTGTGATGTGATGGTACATAGGATTGTTTCCCTGATTTCTCTTTCAAATCTTTCATTGTTAGTGAATAGGAGTTTCTGTGTATTAATTTTATAGCCTGCAACTTCACCAAATTCATTTATGACTCTAGTAGTTTTCCAGTGACATCTTTACGATTTTATGTGTATATGTCATATCATCTGCAAAAAGTGACATTTTATAACTTCTTTTCCAATATGGATGTAAAAAATTTTTTTTCTTTTCTAATCATCATGGCTAGGACTTCCACTCTCACCACTTTAAATAAAAGTGGTGAGACTGGACATCCTTCCCTTGTTCCTGATCTTAGCAGAAATGTTTTCAGTTTTTCACCACTGAACATGATAGCAGTTGTGGGTTTGTAATATATCACCTTTTTATGATGAGGTATGTATGTGCCCTCTATGCCCAATATCTGAAGAGTTTCAAATCATAAATTGGTGTTGAATTTTTTCAAAAGCTTTTTCTGCATCTATTTAGATGACTATGTTTTTCATTCTTCAGTTTGCTAATGTGCTGTATCACACCGACTGATTTATGTATGTTGAAGAATCTCTGCATCCCTGGAATAAATCCCATTCGATCATGATGTATGATTCTTTCAATATATTGTTGGGTTCAGCTTGCTAGTATTTTGTTAAGGATTTTTGCATCTATGTTTATCAGTGTTATTGGCCTGTAATTTTCTTTTTTTGTGGCATCTCTGTCAGGTTTGGATGGTGGCTTCCTAGAATAAGCTCAAGAGTGCTCCTTCTCCTGCAATTTTTTGGAAGAGTTTCAAAAGAATAGATGTTAACTTGTCTCTTAATGTTTGATAGGATCCACCTGTGAAATCATACAGCTCTGGACTGTGGATTGTCGGAAGATTTTGAATCACAGTTTCAATTTCAGTAATTGTGATTGTCTGTTCGTATTTTATATTTCTTCCTGGTTCATTGTTGGAAGGTTGTGCCTTTCTGGGAATTTCTCCATTTCTTCTAGGTTCTCCATTTTATTGGCATATAGTTGCCTGAAGTAGTCTCTTAAGATCTTTTGTATTTCTGTGGTGTCAGCTGCAACTTCCTTTTCATTTCTGATTTTATTGATTTCAGCCCTTTTCCCCCGTTTTTTCTTGATGAGTCTGGCCAAAGATTTATTAATTGTTTTTATCTTTTCAGTTCAGTTTCATTGATCCTTCTCAATGTTTTCCTTCTCTCTGTGTCATTTTTTTTTGCCCTGATCTTTATGATGGATCAGTTTATGTCTTAAGATAAGAGTTAACGCAGGCAAAGTGAGGTTCTTAAGATAAGAGTTAACGCAGGCAAAGTGAGGTTTTGGACAAGGCGGAAAGGTTATGTGAATCACAATATATTCCCTCATTGTAGTTATGCAGTGATGAAGATTTTTGTTCTAGTTCTCAATCTTGCAAAACTGTGCTTTAGTCAAATTGGAGGGTCAAAAAAAAAAAAGTAGCCTCACTCTTGATCTACATCACTGTCCAGATTTCTAGATGGCATCATCGACACAAAAACAACAGTCTTAAGTCCAGTTAGGGACTGAGCGCCACGTTCCTTTTGTCAGATGATGAGTTTTGGATCATTTGATATGGCTGGGTCTATATTTTGGAAATTACTTGGTGTTGTAATGCACAGAAACTCAAGAGCAGAATAATGACTACCCTAAATGAGTAATTGAACTAATAAATGGATTCAGTAAAGTTGCAGAATAAAAATTAATAGAAACTGTTGCATTTCTAAACACTAGTAAACTATTAGAAGGACAAATGAAAAAAGAAATTTAATTAACAATTACATGAAAAGTAATAAAATAACCTGGAAAAACTCAACTAAGGAGGTGAAGGACATGTACCCTGAAAACTACGAGACACTGAGAAAAGAAATTGAAAGCAAAACAAATAAATGGAAAGATATATTGTGTGCATTAACTGGAAGAATTATTATTGTTAAAATTTCCATACTACTCAAATCAACCTACAGATTCAATGCCACCTCTATCAAAATACCAATGACATTTTTCACAGAACTAGAAGAAATAATCCTAAACTTTGTATGGGATCACAAATGTCCCTATAGCCAAAGCCATCTTGAGAAGGAACAACAAACCTAGAGGTATCCTGTTCCCAACATAAAATGATGCCACAAAGCTACAGTAATAAAAAAAAAAAAAGTATGGGAGCTCCGTTGTGACTGAGTGGAAATGAACCCAACTGATATCTATGAAAATGCAGGCTCAGTCCTTGGCCCCGCTCAGTGGGTTAAGTATCTGGTGTTGCCTCAAGCTGTGGTGTAGTCTGTAGGCAGAGCTTGGATCGAGAGTTGCAGCGAGCTGTGGCACAGACCAGCAGCTGTAGCTCCAATTCTTCCACTAGCCTGGGAACTTCCATATGACCCGGGGGCGGACCTCAAAAAAAAAAAAAAAGTATGGTGTTAGCTGGCAGGACCCTGGCCCCAAGATGGTGCCCAGTAAAGTGACTGTCTGCCTCCAACAAGAGCTTTGGAGCAGGCAGCAACTTTGGATCCTGACTAGAAGAACAGTTAGAGGCACTGGGAGTGGACAGAGCCATCTAAGGCACCTACATCCAGAGATGTCAGACAACAACCTTCCCAATAGATGGGAGAATACATTTTTCTACTTTTGAGTGGTGTCTGGGAGGCAAAGCATGGCACACATGACATTCTCTCTAACACTAAATCTTTTACTTCATTTGAGTTCTAGGAGTAGCTCCCTCAGGACTTTACTTGAACCTCTTCTCCTGTGGGCCTCTTATAAGAGGGAAGTTAATGGGATGAATGACAACATCTGCTGCTGAAGTGGGTAGTAAAACCACAACTGGCACTCCTATTCCTCCTCTATTATGTAGTCTAAATTCCTTAGTTGGCAAATGTGTTGGCCTAGCTTACCTGATAGGGTGATTGAGGCACTCATCACAAGCACTTGAAGCCCCTGTTTACTATACTCCTCTCAGGCCATGGCTGCTGCATTTGTCCTTTTACCATCAAAGTTGGTTAAGGAACTTCTGAAAGTTACCTATGTCGATCAACTGTTGCCAAACTGTACTATTCCTCATTTCACTGTATAAAGGTAACCTATTTCTTCCTATTGATTAATTACTCCTGCCAGGATGGTATTCTTTTTCAACATTGTTTTTTCTTGGTGCAAAAGCCTGACTTTCCTGGGCAAAAACAATAGATCAAAATTTAAAGGGACTCTTGTTGTGTCCCTGATGAAAATGTTTTTTCTTGGAACCAGGAGTTTTCAACCCATAGTGCCCAGGAGTGGCACTTTCCAAGGATGGGAAGCTCAAATTTCCCAACTATCCCCTGACTCCTAGACCCAAGTATGCCACCTAACACGGACAATGAACCAAGAAAAAATTATACATTGTGTATATATAGTGGACCATTGAACAACACAGGTTTGAACTGTGTCATTCCACTTATAGACAAATATTTTTTCAGTATATATGTATACAATACACAGTTGGTTGAATCCCCAGATGTGGAGGACCAACTGTAAATTACGTGTGGATTTTCAACTTTATGGCGCATTAGTGCCCCTAAACCCCATTTTTCCCAAGGGCCAACTGTATACAGTATTCGAGAGAAGGCCTTTGCATTCTCAGAACATCACCTCCTAGCTAGTGGTTCAGCTGCAAATGCAGTAAACCATTTCTCTTTTACCAGTAGATTCTGGGTGGTACAGTATGATAGAGACAGTAGATACACTGGTCATAAGCAACTTCCACACCTTCCTTTTTTATGCAGGGCCTTGGTATGATATGGTGCTTGTGGGATGCCTTAATTGTATATAAATTTTACTGTAATTTTTAGGGAAAAGTGTGACAGAACTATACCATTTTGCATTGTGATTATCCCATTGATGCTTGCTAGAAGTTTTACATCTTACTGCTTCTCAATCAACAATTTTTCTAATTACATTGTTGAGATCAATAGTGCTAATATGATTCTAATAGAGCCCATATTCCAAAAATTTTAAAATTGAACTACTATTTTAAATTTGCCAGCTTTTACAGGAACAATTCTTATACAAATTACTAGCTCAGAAGAGTTTTTATATGAAGAATCCAAATTCACATAGTGAAAATAAATTCTTGGACAATTCAGACTGAATCGATATTTTTAATAAAACAGTAATAGATCTTATTGACCATACCAATATAAAGTATAAGACAAGCACATAGATTTAGATGAAGTTTAAAATTATATGTTCAG
>PVHT021183630.1:4929657-4948001 GCA_004024745.2 Catagonus wagneri | reverse complement strand
GAACAATTCTTATACAAATTACTAGCTCAGAAGAGTTTTTATATGAAGAATCCAAATTCACATAGTGAAAATAAATTCTTGGACAATTCAGACTGAATCGATATTTTTAATAAAACAGTAATAGATCTTATTGACCATACCAATATAAAGTATAAGACAAGCACATAGATTTAGATGAAGTTTAAAATTATATGTTCAGATATTTGAGTTATAATTCTGACAGGTCTTTAGTGTGTCCACTTAAACATAATATTTTCAGCAACTATAAGACTTTGGTTTAGTATAAAGCATAGTACTTAGTGGATATACTTTGACTAATTTTTAAATGATATGGAATATTGAAAGATTGGTCATGGTGTGTGTGTGAATGTGTGTGTGTGTATGTACATGGGTGTATCTGTGCGCATTTATATCTTTATAGAGTGTCCATGTTTTTTGAGCAGTTAGTGCACATGTTCTTTTTTTTTTTTTTTGCTTTAAGGATACTATTTACTGTCTGTAAGATGGTATGAATAGAAAGTGTGCACCTGTTGGGGATTTTATTAGTATGCTCATGAGTTTTTCTGATTTACTAAAATGATTGTATATGACAGACAGTTCTCAGTTACTTCCCTTCAAGAACTCTGAGTGGAATAGAAATTAGTTCTGTTGGTTAAGATATAATTAATACAGGTGACTGAGACTATACTAGAAATAACATGATCAAATATATCAAGGATTAAAAAGAGTACATTTATCTTAAGAAAAATGTGATTCCAGAATTAAAAGAGTATTATAAAATGCAAGACTGAATGGATATAGAAAGCCATAGATAGTTTTCAGTAAGTAAATTCTATTTGCTTTGGACATAAATCTGTATACACACACACATATACATTTCAAATAACCAGTCTGAATTGAAGCAATGATATGTATCAAAATTTGGACAACATTTGGACAGTCAAGGTTTGATAGGTTTATTTAAATAAATTTAGTAATGTTTTAATATCAAATATTACATTAAAGCAAGACTAGATTTTGGTGTTCTCTGTGTTAGAATGACATAATTTGATCTTGATATATTTATTTTGCTCTTAATTAAAAACAGTGCTTGTTTATCTGTCTTCTCAGTAATTTTCTGAGTAATCAGAGATTCTGTAAACAACTCACAAAGTGGGTTGTAAACAGTACTTAGTAGAAAAAAGGAAAGAAAAAATTCATATGAATAAATATTGCTATGTTAAACTTTGATTCAGTCCTTTATGGGGATTGGGGCATTGTATGCACTACAACGTATTTTTTACTGTGGATCACTGTCAAAGGTATGAAAGCCACTTCTGTAAGTGATCTTACCCTTGCCATTTAGTTATTCTCTCTCCACTCACTCTAGAAAGCTGAACTCCTAAAGAATAATATGTTCTTCAAGATGTGAAACTGCTGAGTTGGCACTTTATAATATTATAAACTATAACAGAGCAACTTAAAAGGGGCAACAGTGAGGGAAGTCAAAAGGGGACAAAGCCCCAAATACAGGGAAGTGGGAAAAAAAAAGAGGAATCATGGGACAGGGAGATAGAGAGAGAAGACTGCCTGAGAGGAGAGAGAGAAAGGGGGGAAAGTTTTTTTCTAGCCCAGAGACCACTTGCTTAGGAAGAACGAAAAGGAAGACATAGGAAGGAAAAGGAATGAACACTTAATGGGTCTGAGTAGCATCATGTTAATCAAAGAGAAAAATCCCAGTGTTTCCCAGTTCTTTGTATTCCAAGAACAGCTTCCATGGCTTCTACTTGGGGATGTGAGACATTATACATGCATTTTCAAAGATTTTGTGTGTGTACTCTCAAAGATTCTGCCCTGCTTGTATGGCCCTGGCAGAGACACAAAGGAGAGGTAAAATGTGAGCAGAGTACAGCATAACAACAGAAGACTCAGTTTAATCTTCACTTAAGAAACCTCCTGTCAGGTACTGATAGGAGTTCCTGTCTGTGAGACAGGCTCCTGTTAAAGGGAGAGACAGGTTCTCCCTGTTCTGAACTCTTAAAGAAGTATGCCCTATTATGTATTTCTAATAATTACTTCATAAAAATATTATTCCTTAGGGATTGAGGCTAAAGGATACTATAATCTTTGATTATAAATACTTTCTATGTAACTCCTTCTCTTTTTTCAGAAGTGGATATCTCTCCCTCCCTAAGTGAAAGGAAAAATAGGCTCAATATCAGTGTGAATAATTAAATCAAGGGAGGACAAATAAGATCTCCTTTCCAAGTTTGAAAATAATTAATGAACATCATTAATCAACAAGGGTTCTGCACAGTACAGGCATCAATTAAGAGATCTTTCTGTAACTCACTAGCTGTCTGCATACTCTTCTCATTGCCAGCTTCATTTCTTGATTCCTGAATGTATAAATGACAGGATTCAAGAAAGGAGTGAGAACTGAATCAAAGATGGCCAGAAACTTATCCAGAGGTATTGAAGGGGATCGCCACGAATACAGAAACATCAAAGGACCAAAGGACAAGACTACCACAGTGATGTGAGCTGAAAGTGTGGACAGAGCCTTGGAGGAACCTGCTGAAGAGTGTTTCTGAACAGTGAGAATGATGACAATATAAGAAATGATCAGAATGACAAAGGAGCCAACAGAGATGAATCCACTATTGGCCATGACCATGGACTCTAGTTGGTAAGTGTCTGTGCAGGCAAGTTTGATGAGCCGGGGAAGGTCACAGTAAAAGCTGTCTAACACATTAGGACCACAGAAGGGTAAGTTTACCACAAAAGCCAGCTGAAATGTGGAGTGGATAATGCCAGTCATCCAGGCAGCCACTAAAAAGAAGACACACATTCTTGGGCTCATGATGGTCAGATAATGGAGAGGTTTACATATGGCAACATATCTGTCAAAGGCCATGGTGATGAGCAGCACCATTTCTACACCACCAATGACGTGGATGAAGAAGATTTGAGTGATGCAGCCACTGAAGGAGATGACCTTATGTTTTCTGAAAAGGTCATAAAGCATCTTGAGAGAAGCAACAGAAGAAGCTCCTAGGTCAATGAAGGAGAGGTTGGCCAACAGAAAGTACATAGGGGAGTGTAAGTGAGGATCAGAAGTCACAGTGAGCATAATGAGGGAGTTTCCCATCATGCTTGCCATGTAAAATGTGGAGATGAACACAAAGAGGAGAAGTTGTATTTCCCAGGAGTTGGTGAGTCCAAGGAACACAAACTCTGACACCACAGAATGATTTGCTCCATCCATACGTATTGTTAGTATTGCTACCTGAAGGAAGATAATAAGAAAAATATAAATTATGGTAATTATTTCAATGAATTTGAAGGAGAGAGGTCAAAGTTATGAAAGTCTATTTCAACTAGGCTGTTAGCATTAAAAGTGACCTAATATGTTTATGGCCTCTAAAAGGTGTTCACACATAAAAATGAGTGGCTCTTATGTGGAGCTGTTCTTGTCTCTGTCTTTATTACTCTGCTTCCTCTTAGGGTTGGTGCCCTGTAACTCAGGAGACACAAAATGGTCAACCAGAATAATATTAATTCAACCCAAACTTTTTGATTTTTGATTCAAATCTAGGATGACTTGACCTTAGTCACATCAAAGTAATAATTGCTATTGATAAATTTTCCAAGCCTAAAATTTTCATCCAGAGCAGGGCCTTTTCCCTCTTTTCTAGTCCCTACCTCTGGGAACATATTCATCTTCAATATTATTTAAATGTTGATCACATCTATAAAGTCTTGCTTTATGACTACTAGAATTTATATTACCAGCATAACCACTAAGTTTTCTCTCATTTAATAACACTCTGCTTCTTCTCAGGGTAGATGCTATGATGATGTTTTTCAGAAGATACAAGATTGGTCAACAGGGGTAATAGAAATTTAACCTGAAATTAATATAGGCTGTCTCCAATCACACAAACTCGTCATCACTTCTCAACAATTGCATCAACTTTCAAGACTGCGAGTCTTATTTTGGCTAAGGGACCCTTCCTACTGACTCCCTATCTCTTGAAAACACTTGTCTTCAAGGTTTATTAACAGTTTGAAGTTTTGCTTTATACTACTGACATATATATATATTTTTTAGTATTTCTTGTATTTTAGTAAACTGGGTACTGCTCTAACTCATTTGGTAGACTGTAAGTTTCTTGAAGGCAGGGACTGTGACTTATTCATATTAGGAGCCCCTGAAGCAATGAAAAATGGCCCATTTAGAGGTGCAGGCCCATTAACTGTCTGTTATGAGTTTGCTTCATGTTAAGTCAGAAACTGAGAAAAAGTATTTAGAAATTTCTCTAGAAATTCACATCACAGTAAAACCCAAATGTATGATTTCATATATTCTAAAGTATCAGTCCATGAAGGATTTGAGAAAAACAACGCTGGTCCTTCACCAAAGATAATTTGAGAAGCACTCCCCTAAAGTACTTAGCACACGGTCTGTGAAGCTTAAAACTATGAAGAAATCATGTATAATGAAAGCATCTTGTTCAAGCCTCTATGTAAGAACATATCACATTATCTTATAATTTACTTTTAATTAGAGAAGCAACACAGCACAGTGGAAAGAATATGGCCTTTGAATTCTGTAAAACAAAATTTAAATTCTAACTGAGCCACTGACAAGATGATTTGGGGCAAACTACTCAAATTCTTAAACCTCAGTTCATCTATGAAATTGCAATTAGTAAAACTAACTTCTCAGAGAAATATGAGGTATAAAATAATTATAAAATAATTGAGGTTTTATAATCTTTTATACAGTGTGTATTATAATAAATATTCAATCAATGATAATGTTGCTTCTCTTCCTTCACATGACTATAAGAGTACTCAATACATGTCATAAATGAATAAAGAAGAAAAGAAAATGTTATTGGCCAATAGGTAATATCAAAATTCCATATATAAAAGATATTTCAATAGTATATTATGCTTATCCCTATATATAATAATGGGGGATTATAATATTCATATTCTTTTAGTGATCAAAATAAAAATCATCCTGTGTAGATTAAATATATTTGCTTTCTAAAAACCTCTGCATTTCTTCTGTAATACTTACTACAAATGTAGTTCATTGATATTTTTGTTTGTTCTCCTTCTCAATGAGATTGCAACTCCCATAAAGTTAAGGACTATACTTGTGTTGCTATCCAAGTATCCTAAAACTTAGAATCATAAGAGGATAAAGGAGCTATATATATACCTCAGGAATTATTGCTGAAAGATAAAAGAGGATGCATTTGGATGAAAAAAACCCATACAATTTGTAATATATAATTATACACTTAAGGAATATTGGTAAAGAAACTGCTCATACCTCCAAACAACAAAGAATAAGGAACTATAAAAGTGCAGATGACTTAAAGAAAAGAAATAAATAGGAAACTTAAAAAGGATGAAGAAATTAAGAAGTATGTAGAGAATGACAAAGAAAAGAAGGATAAGTATTACTTTAAGTAAAAGGTAATTTATGAGATATGACTGGCAGTTATTTCTGGACCAACTCCAGAAATTCTATAATTGTAGCATTTTGTATGAAAGAAATTGTGCTATTATTTCTCTTGGTCTCTTTTACATGCTAAAACTCTTTAGAGAGTTTCTTAATAAGCCCTTATCAGCCATGTGCATATAGCTGTGAATTTATTTGCCTTTTGGCTCTCCAATCTCCATCAACTAGGCAAGAACTGAGAATTTTAGGAAAAGTGAGTTTAAAGAAGAATAAGATATAAAATATGGAACTTAGATGTACATATTTAAATGTCAGGGAATGTAGAAACTTGAAGAGTTTGGTTCATCCCCGTTTTGTCTGTTTGTTTGTATCTTTTTTAGGCGCCCTGTGGCATACGGAGTTCCCAAGCCAGAGATCAGACTCAAGCCACAGTTGCGGCCTATGCTGCAGCTGAGGCAATGCCAGATCATTTTAACCCCCTCCGGCAGGCCAGGGATTGAACCTGTATCACTGGGTAATCACAGTTTTAAAGTCACCTGAGACAGAGTTAGGTTCCATATCTCAGTTCAGATCAAAAGTTATAGAGAGGTTTCTAAATGGAGACACAGGATGTTTATTCACCAAAAACTTAAATATTCACAGGCTAAAACTCCTGAATTAGGGCACTCTAAACTCATTTACTGGTTATACTTTGAAATACTATTTCTCAAATATATTTAGTATACCCACATCTTAAAAACTAATTTGATATCCATGATGCAAAAGACGAGGCCTTCCTTTTTGCTTTCTATTGTGATTAGTTCTTTTCATGGTCCATGGGGAACTGATTAATACTCATGGAGACATTTAGTCCTTTACAGATGGAGGGAATATTGGTAACTGAAGTTCCAAATAATAGTCATCAAATTGAAAGGGATCTACATATAGCTGTTACATTTGAACAAGGTATTAACCTAAATCATCATTTACATAAATTTCTTCCTGAATTTAAAAATACCGAGTTTAATAACCCCTCAGTTGCAACTTTCTGCATTTTATCTTTCAAATTATCACCAACTTTCTTTACATCCAAGTAAAACCCTGCTTCCTCTGATTAAAGACCACCTCTATTTTAACTTTTTGTATAAATGGAAAATATAAATAATTCTGTGTCCTTTCAAATAATCTTTTATGTGCACAAATGAAACAAATGTCACTCCTTTGCTTGCCATTTGCAAGATACAATACCTTTTTAAGTTCCACTCAGGGTCTCTTTCTCGCTTATTCCATTCTATCCTCATCCCCAACTCATATTTGTCAACTTTCTCTAAAACTTTCTTCATTCTACTTACAGCTTAGATATAAAATTAATATATAACAACACTCTATTTCTAACCATGTAAGAGACCAGGAAAACAAATTCAATAGTTTTATGTATTAAGAAAATTCTGCATCAGATTTTAAAGTGACATGATGTTGGAAATCATTCAGCTTTGGATTTTTTGGTCTCTATGTCTCTTACTTCTACTGAGATGTTTATGAAATCCTTTTTCATCTTATAATACTGAGTTCCTAATAAATTTGCTTCCCTTCTTTACAGAAGATGATCATTTTATACACATCTCTTTGGCAAAGCTAATGGAGAGAAAACACAATTACCTTTTAAAAATATTTTCACATTTCATTAATTTTTCTTGCTTATCAAGTGGCAGACACTGAGAAGCATTCATTTAATCAACATTAGGAACAGACTAATTAATTACAACCTATGTAGAATCCGAAATATTATAATACCATTTGACTTTCTCTAATAACTTTCACATTACCCTAAGAACAATGTGATACTAGATAAAAGTCAAGGTCAATTAACATTTTCCAGTGTGTCTATAAACTTCTATACAATTATTTTTTGGTACTATTCAATTCCTTATCTTATATACTATCCACATTGTGTTAACATAAGTCATACACTTGAGGATATTACTCATATTCACAGTAATTACAACAACAAAAATTATGTCTGAAACTAAAGCCACACTTTTCATTGTTAAATTTATTTCCATCCTCCCATTTTACCTGTATAAAGAGAAAAGTATCTTCAGGGAGCCTGAGATTTTCCTGTGTTCTCCAAAACAAAATGCCACATAAAATCCTGCCATAAGGAGATCAAGAAAACAGTGACCAAATACACTGCAAAAACATTTTCGTTTACAGCTCATAGATCATGGGACTTTGCCCCTAGGGAACTAACTGGTTTGACCAAAGCAACCAAAGGATCTAAAAACTCATAATAAGACACTAGAGAGAAACAGAGAAACAAACATGGAATATTTTTAAAATATCTCTGTGCTATTTTGTTGGAAATTTCATAAATATGGATAATTACCATCTTTTATTCAAGTATAGTCTTTTTGCAATGTTTCTTCAATTTCTGTTGTACAGCAAAGTGGACCAATCATACACAGTTCCCTGTGCTGTACAGTAGGATCCCACTGGTAATTATCACTTAGAAATAATCTCTGAAAATAGGTAAATATTACCTCAAAAATTAACTATAATCATCTGAACACCTCCAAAAAAGCCAATGTGCTTAATTTTTGGTATAGTTCAAATACTAGAATACTGTAGAGAAGACTTCGTTTTTATACAACCACAGATTAAGTAATTGTGGATGTGTACAAAGACACAGCTAGGCGGAAGTTCATTCCAGTGAATGAACCTTAAAAGTGAATGAAACAACTAAAACATACACTAATGGATGATATATTTAAAACATTATGATACATCCATATAGTAAATTTTTGAAGCCATTGAAGGCAAGTTCAAATTCTATATAAAGAAAATCACACACACTGGAATATTTTTTTGGATCCACCTCTTATAGTAATGAAAATGAAAGCAAAAATAAACAAATGGGACCTCATCAAACTTAAAAACTTTCACACAGCAATGGAAACCATAAACAAAGTGAAAAGATACACCACAGAATAGGAGAATATCTTTACAAACAATGTGACTAAAAAGGGATTAAATTCCAAAATATATGAACAGTTCATGCAGCTCAATATTAAAAAAAAATGGTAAGAGAATCTAAATAGACATTTCTCTAAAGAAGACACAGACGGCCAAAAAAGTACATGAAAAGATGTGCAACACTGCTGATTATCAGAGAAATGCAAATCAAATCTACACTGAGGTATCACTTCACACCAGTCAGAACAGACATCATCAAAATGTCTACAAACAATAAATATTGGAGACACTATTGGTGGGAATGTAATCTGGTGTAGCGACTATGGAGAACAGTATGGAGAGTCCTTAAAAAAAACTAAAAATAGAGGTACTATATGATCCAGAATCCCACTCCTAGGCTTATGTCGTACACTCTTATGTTCACTGCAGCACTATTCACAATAGCTATAGACATAGAAACAACCTAAACGTTCATAGACAGATGAATGGATTAGGAAGATGTTGTACATATATACAGTGGAATACTACTCGGCCACCAAAAGAATGAAATAATGCCATTTGCAGCAACATGAATGTAATTAGGGATTCTTATATTAAGTGAAGTTAAGTCAGAAAGAGAAAGACAAATACCATATGGTACCACTTATGTGTGGAATATGAAATATGGCAAAATGAACCTACTGACAAGACATAAACAGACTCACAGACATAGGGAACAGACTTGTGGTTGCCGAAGAGAGGAGGAAGGGGGTGGGATGGACAGGGGGTTTGGGATTAGTAGATGAAAACTGTTACTTTTAGAATGGTTAAGCAATAGGGTCCTACTTTATAGCACAGGGAACAATATCTAGTCTCTTGGGATAGACCATGATGGAAGATAAAATGAAAAAAAGAATGTGGGTATATATGTATGACTGGTTCATTATGCTATACAGGAGAATTTGGCATAACATTGTAAATCAACTATACCTTAATTAAAAAATACATTAAAAGAGAAAATACAATGCACTCCAATGTTCATTCAGCACTATTAACAATAGCTGAGATATGGATGCAACCTAAAGGTCCATCAACAAGTGAATGGATAAAAAGATGTTGAATACACATACGGTGGGATACTACTCAGCCATAAAAAGAATGAAGTAATGCTACTTGCAGTAACATAGATAGATTAGAGATGATCATACTAAGTGAAGTCAGATCAAAACAAATATCATATGATATTGCCTATATGTAGAATCTAAAAAAATGATACAAATGAAATTATTTACAAATGAACAGAAACAGACTTATAGACATAGAAAAAAAACTTGTAGCTCTCAAATGGGAAAGGTTGGAGGAAGGGAGAAATTTGGAATTTGGGGTTAACATATACACATTGCTGTAAGAAAAATAAATAAACAACAAGGACATACACATACAGCACTACATTCAATATCTTGTAATATGGGAAAATAATGTGAAAAGAATCTGATAACTGAATCAATTTGTTTTATGCCTAAAACACTGTAAATCATCTATACATTAACAAGAAAAACTTAGTTGAAAAAACCTGTATTTGTATGGCTGATTATGAGGCTTATTTTGATAAGAGAATTTCCCTCATTTCCTTTTAACTTGCATCAGTACTTAATCTGGACAGCATACCCTACTTGGTGGGTTAAGTACAGCTTTATTCCTACAGGTTATCAATCTTGAGATGATCTTTTATTTAATGTGATGCCACTATTTTCCATTGAAGAGAACTGCTGGGCAAAACAGCAGTATTAAGCACCCCAATGAAGCTCCTGAATTCTGGACTTAATAATACTTATCTCTGCTGCAGAATAGAACCAAATTTTCCTCTAATAATTGTAATCTGTCAATCCGACATGCAGTACAGTCCTTAGACTCAAATGAGAGAATCCTCTGCCCTGGTCCCTGCCTTATAGAAGACCCTAAACTGGTCCCTTCCCAGGGATGCCCTTCACCATGGTGTGAAGATTTCAAGGAACCAAAGAGATATGTCCACCTGAAGCCTATGTCCATCCTTCTAGATTATGTTCTGGCCCCTCAAACTCAGGAATATCTTTTCAAACTTCCCCAAGTCTATAAACCTGGCTGTTCAGGATTTGCTATAGATATGTATATATAGTTCTCATGTATCTTTTTGACAAAGAAGGAAAGAATTTTCTGTATTCAAGATTTTGTTACTTTGATTTATAAATTCTAAATATTTCAACATATAGCTTACGAATTTCCATTTTTACTCTTGCCTCAGGTCCTGCAAATGTCAGAGGCAGATCTTTTCAGTTTGCTGGTTCAGTGACATAAGGAGCCCAAAGTGGCCAAGGACTAGTCTCAGCTGTGCTCCCTTCGAAAACATTCTTCCTTGGGGCACTAGGACCCCCGAACCTACTAAACCAAAGTTTAAAAGAATAGGAAGCATACGTTTCCCCAGTAAATTATTTGGACTTATTGTTAGAGTAACTTTTTTCCACTTTGGGTTCATATATTCCAGCTTTAAAACAGATAGCAATGTATATATTGGCCACTGGTTTAAGGTATGTACTGTGTCAAACAGACAGCATTCTAAACTTGCAAAGTGTGCATTGGTACAAAAGCTGAGCATTCTCTAGGCCATCACTACTCTGTCAAGCTAGTCGTTTCTGTTTGATGGAACGTGAATAAGTCCGGTGAATGCTATGGGTCTAAGCCCATGATTATACTTCACTTCCTATAAAAATAAGTCCAGACACAATTTTGTAACATTACAGCAACAGATAAAGCACTAAGTGTATTCTTTGATTTAATAAATGGTAGTGCTGGCAGCAGCCCCGTGAATAGGAAAGAAAAAGAAGTACCTCAAATAAATAGGTAATTTATATTATATAATTATAATATATGACATATTACATATATGTTAAATATTTTATAGCTACTTTATATATGTATTACATATAGTATATACATATATGTAATTTATATATTATTTATTTATAGTGAATAATTTATAAGTAGCTATAATGTTTATATTTTATATTAAATTTCTATTTATAAAATGTGTGTATACATAAGATGTACAAACATGTCTTTCTCCATATGAAGTAAGATTTGAGATAGTGAGATAGAGATAGATAAATATCCCTATAGAGATAAGCATCTCCACATTCTGTAAAAGAAGGGTTTTGAAATTTATTCAGTCTGCCACAGGGTAGGCAGCTAGTCCTCCCAGAGTAAAATATGATACTGTACAGTGAAATATGATACTATACAGGGTGCTGACCATCAATTTTGCTCTGCTGCTTGAGCACTTGGCAATGATGGTAGACAGATAAGCCTAGTGAGGGGAAATGTATGCTGCTGATTTTATGTGGAGATGTAGATATATACATACCACATTTTCTTTATCCATTCATCCACTGAAGGATATTTATGTTAATTCTATATCTTAGCTACTGTAAATAATGATTCAATGAAGATAGCTGTGTAGATCGCTTCAAGATACTAATTTCATTTCCTTTCAGTATATAGACAGAAATATGAATGCTGGATTATATGGTGGTTTGATTTTTAATTTTGGGGGGATCTCCATACTGTTCTCTGTAAACTTTCATGCTGTTTATGGTAAATTAGTGGCTTCCTCAATTTATAACTCCACCAATAGTCGCTTTTTTTTGCCATATCCTCACCAGCATTTATCTCTTATCTTTTTGATAATAGCCATTCCAACAGGGGTGAGGTGCTATTATGGTTTTCATTTGCATTTCCCTGGTGATTAGTAATGTTGAGAATCTTTTTATACATCAAATGGCCATTTGTATGTCTTCTTTGAAAAAATGTCTATTCAGGTCCTTGGTCTATTTTTAATTGTTTTTTTTTTTTTTTTTTTGCTGTTGAGTTGTATGCGTTCCTTATATATTTGGGATATTAGCCACTTAAAAGATATATAGTTTGCAAATATTTTCTTCCATTCTGTAAGTTGCCTTTTTAATTTATTGTTTCCTTTGCTATGTAGAAGTTCTTTAATTTGATATAGTCCCACTTGTTCATTTTACATTTTGTTGCCTGTGTATTTGGTGTCTTATTCAAGAAAGCACTACCAAGATCAATATCAAGAAATTTTTTTCTCTATAGTTTCTTCCAGGAATTTTATAATTTCAGGTCTTACATTTAAGTCCTCGATCCCTTTTCTGAAATCCTGCAGTTTTAATGATACGGCAATTTCCTCATTCTTCATAGAATACATTCCCTCCCTTGAAAACACATGTGCATTATCAAAGCATCCAATGCAATTGCCATTTTCTCCTTAAATGGTTTGATGGCATGATATCACTAATGTAACAGATAATTATAATGATCTTTAAAAGGTTCAGATAATCCATATCCCTTCAGACTATATATGACAAAGGGTCAAACTGTAAATATGCCCTTTTTCATTCCATGTACATGCTAACTACTTCTAATTCTCCTTTTTAAAGGAAGAATAGAAAAAAAATTTACCAGAACGGAATAAAAATTTACCAGATCAGTGATCACATATCACATAACCCAAGGCTGTCCTAATCTGCTCTAGCAAAGATAGCACCTCCAATTAAGACTCCTACTGGGTTAAATTTACAATAGTCCATTATCATCCTCTAGAATCTGTCTGGCTTTTGTAGGGATCATAGTGGCGAATTACATGGAGACAAATTGGATCAAAATTCCTATATATTTTGGATATCTTTTTGCCATTACTATCGCTATAGAACATAATATACTTTTTGAAATACTCTCTTGAACTGCGGGTGGAACAATTTCAGTGTCTTCCCTTCTGCAATAGCTACATCCACAGGGCAAGGAAACAGTGTGGGATTTGTGCCAACTACCAAGTATATCCATTCAGATTATGCATTCAGGAAATGGTGTAATTATCATTGTGGGTTTTCATTTGGTGGACCTATTATGTACCAGATCTAGGACCAGGACTCTACGTACCTACCACACACTTGCCTCCATTTAAACATGAGGGCCACAATAACTCTTCAATAATCCCTTTAGAATCCAAGTACTAAAGTCAAAAACTCAGTGTCCAAGAGTCCTCAGTATGCTGTGATATTCCTTTTCTCCTGCTGTGTGATTACATAAGTAAATGGTCACGGGTATCTTTGGGAAAAGCACAGGGAGAATCATTGCAGTGTATACTTATCGAGCTGTTGCATAGTTCTTCCTCCTGGCATTTTTATTAAACCAGCCTTGGTGATGCCATGTCCTTCATCCCCTAACAGGAGGATAGGGTAAGGGGTTATCTTAATATGTCACACATAATAGATCCATTTAAATATCTTATTGAGCTTTAAGACTCCTTCCTGTATAGTATATCAGGGTAATTTTGGCATTTCAACCTTGATAGTAGCGAGCTGATTATATACATGATAGATATTTTAAATTCATTAATCCCATAAATATAGGATTTTGAGGTGACGGAGTAACCAGAGGAAGGTCCACAAATAGGGATTATTTTCATGTAAGGAAACTATTCTGCTATCTTTTATTAACAGAGATGTATTATAGTGCAGGAGTTAAGATAACAAATCCTGGATCAAAACTGCAAGACTTTCTGTCCAGGCTTATTGCTTCATAAGCCTTGAAGATATTTAACATAATTGTGCCTCACACTCTTCCTCTGCGAAATGAGATAATGAAAGTATCCACTTCATAAGACTTACAAACAATACCTAAATTGTGAAAAGCTCTACATGAGTGACTTCAATTATTACCTCCCCGAGGACGCAGCTAATGACAATCAACTTCATTGCCTATGAAAGAAACTAAAATTAATAAGTTTCTTTCTAGGCTTTAGTAACCAGATTAAATAACAAATTGCACAATTTCTTGAAAAAAGGGAATATATTTTATAAATATTTTATAAATATTTCATTTTCTATTTCCTGAAATTTTTATATTTATCTTTTTGGGAGAGACACAATGATTTTAATGTGACTTACTTCAGCAGAGTACACAATTCACTGATCATATTTGTTTCCCACAAAAGAGAGAACACCATTAATTATAAGTATTTGAGAGGAGGCCAAGTCTCCAAAATAGAATTTTAATCAAATATCTCTCTGAATACCACTGTAGACAAAAAAATGCTATTTTATAGTCAATTATAATTTTTTTTCATAATTAAAGCTATGGCTTAAAATTTGGCTTTGATAGGACCTGAACAAGGAAGTATAAATAGGGTATGATATCCAATGTCCTATGATAAACCACAATAAAAAGGAATATAAAAAGAAAAAAAAGAAATTAGAAAAGGATTTACAATTGATAACAAAGTGCTAAATGGTAATGACAATTTGCTAGTAAGAAGAAATACAAATGGGAGGTGTAAAGCTCTCCTTTAAAACAGAACTTCAGGCAAAAGCTCAAAGTGCAACATGAGCAGAAACTCAAAGACAAAACTGATTTGAAAGGGAAAGGGCAATGGCCTGGCAACCAGAGGTATGGCTTCTGGTACCTGGCTCTCTCTGGTGATTTCTGGCTGTGTGTCCTCAGGCAAACTGCAGTCATCTCGCCATTCCTAGAGCTTAGCATGAGCAATTGAGGGGCTTGGAACTAATGGTGCTGGTAATCTACCCTAGTTTTACATTATAAAATTCCAAGATATGATTGACAATTTCCCAGACTACCAGATAGAGAAGCTTCATAAGGAGGCAAAATATGTATAAACTGGGGAAGTAAGAAGCAAACCAAGCAGGAACAAAGAGAATTAAAATCAGTATAGGTAGTAAGCAGATGAAAGATAATAAGACTATCTAGTTTATCAGCAGTTTATTCAAAAAAGGAAAAAGATAAAATATGATGATTTGTTCAATTATACAGCACTCTCTTAGACCATTTAGGTTACAAAGGACATATTATTTGGTTTTTAACACTGATACACAAAATGTCAAAGAATGACATCATTTTTAATTTAATAATTTTTAATAGGTACCATAGTTTAAGAAACAGTATATTTCTAGGCATATAAGATGGCCTAAGTCTTGAATATTTCTCTGAAATTGCATAATGTCATTTCTGCAATCAGCATGAGTGAGAACTTATAGGTCCACGTCTTCATAGCCATCCACTCAGGAAATATTCCTGTAATGCACAAGAGGACTAAACAGTCTCCTCATTGCTACTTTCATTTCTTTGTTCCTGAATGTATAGATGACGGGATTCAGAAATGGAGTGATAAATGCATCAAAAATAGCAAGATATTTATCCAGGTGTGATGTGGGAGAAGGCCATGTGTAGAAAAACATCAGTGGCCCAAAGTACAAAACCACCACAGTAATATGAGCTGACAAAGTGGAAAGGGCCTTAGATGAACCACCAGAAGCATATTTCCATACAGTGAACAGAATGAAAATGTAGGAAATGATGAGCAAGACAAAGGAGCCCACAGAAATGAGCCCACTGTTGACAGTTACCATGAATTCCAATTCTTGGGTGTCTGTGCAGGCAAGTCTGAGGAGCCGTGGAAGGTCACAGTAAAAACTGTCTAATACATTAGGGCCACAAAAAGGTAAATCCACCACAAAAACTAATTGAGCCAGTGAATGGATAAGGCCAATGATCCAGGAAATGACTAAAAAGCCTAGACATATTCTTGGATTCATGATGGTCAGGTAATGAAGAGGCTTACATATGGCTACGTATCTGTCAAAGGCCATGGTGATGAGCAACACCATCTCAGTGCCCCCAACAGCATGGCTAAAGAAGATCTGGGTAATACATCCACAAAAGGAGATGGCTTTGTGCTTCTTGAAAATATCACCAATCATTTTAGGGGCTATGATTGAGCAAAATATCATATCAATGACTGAAAGGTTAGCCAGGAGGAAATACATGGGAGAGTGCAGATGAGAATCCAAGGTTACAGTGAACACAATGACAAGGTTCCCCATTATGCTTGCAGAGTAGAACAAAAAGGAGAAGACAAAAAGGAGGAGCTGGATCTCCCATGAACTGGTGAACCCCAGGAATACAAACTCTGATACTATGGACTGATTCCTTACATACATTGCCTCACACATCAGGATCAGTTTTCATGTTACCTAAAGGAAGAAGGAAAATGAACAAACATTTTCTAGGCAAGTATTCGTATTCAAGAAAGAACGCCTCCAGTCCAAAAAGAACTATCATATTAACATCTCACACAAGCAAATAATCTTCACAACATGCACACCTGACTTCTACTTAGAGAAGTCAGCTGGTTCCCATAAGGCGTTATGATTTTTAAAACTACTACTACTAAATTCTTCTTCTTTTGGACCTCTTTCCCTTTCGCTTTCTTTTAGGATTACATAGATATTTCCTATTTCTTCCTGCCCAGTGTGATCTACTTTAATAACATATAAGGTTATCTTCAAACACTTTTGACTATGAATTCTTATGAATGGGTATGATTTTGGCTGTTCAGTGAGCTACCTAACAGTTCCTCATGCACAGCATACAGCTATCTAAGTCTCTTCTGTCACTTATCAATATGAATCTTCAAAACATTGTTACTCTTACTTTCTTTTCCTTCCTTCCTTCCTTCCTTCCTTCCTTCCTTCCTTCCTTCCTTCCTTCCTTCCTTCCTTCCTTCCTCCCTCCCTCCCTCCCTTCTTTCCTTCCTTCCATTCATCCTTTCCTCCTTCAAAATTTCTCTCATTCTATTCTTAAAGTCACAAAATCCAACTGTCAACATCCCAGCTCGGATGCTCCCTGTGAAATCTTCCAAATTTGCCCAAGTCTCAGTGCTCCTTTTCCACTATGAGCATTTATTTTACTCTGCATCTCATGATTATATGTATTTCCATTTCTAAATCTAAAACATAGCTCTTGGGTACAGGAATCATATCTGCTTCATCTGAGTAGCCCCCACCTCCATTACAATCACCAGTAGTGACTAACACAACCAGGTGTATATGTTTATGTTTATATATATTTATGTTTATATATGTTTATGTACAACTGGCTACTTTGCTGTACACCTGAAACTAATACAACATTTTAAGTCAACTATACTCCAATAAAATTAAAACTAAAAAACCCCCCAAAAATCCCAAATACATTTGGAATGGTTACAATGTGACAGAAATAAAATATTGGGTGAAAAGAGTTAGATAGTGTCTGTATCTGTAATTGAGAGAGGAGGATGAATGAATTATAAAGACCAGGAAAAGAAGAAAAGAATATAAGCCACATCCCAGCATGGGGAGATAAAAACAAAATTATAACCCTTCGGAAGTAAAGAACTGTGAGAGATAAACCATCAGAGTTCCGCTATTTAATGGGGTGTTCCGGATTTAGTACAACATCCACGTTTTACCAGTGAGATGATTTATAAAGGATAAAATATAGGCAGTTATTTGCTTACTATCACAAAGGTAATTGGTGGGAGAGTTTATACTAGGATCAAGAACTCCTGACTTCTGTTGAAAATTCTTTGCATTTTAATAGCCTTTGTATTAGTTTCCTATTTCTCCAATAACAAATTATGAGAACTTAGCGGCTGAAAAAATGCAAATATATTATCTCTAAGTTCTGGAGAGGAGAGAGCCAAAATGAGTTTTCTCAGCTAAAATCAAGGTGTTGGCAGAGTTGCCTCCCTTTCCAAAAAAAGGAATCTAGGATCTAGGTGAGAATCCATTTCCTTGCCTTTTCCTAGATCACTTGCATTCTTTGGTTTTAGACCCCCTTCCTTCCTCTCCAAAGTACATCACTCCAAACTCTGCCTGTCAACACATCTCCCCTCTGACTCTGATGTTCCTGCCTGTCTCGCTCACATTAAGAGCCAAAAGGGTGGGGGAGGGAATGGGATGGTAGGGGTCTGGGGTTAATAGCTGTAGACTGTTCGCTCTGGGCTGGAAAAGCAAGATACCACTGTATAGCACTGGGAACTATGTCTAACCACTTGTGATGTGTAACCCTG
>PVHT021183630.1:4890861-4929557 GCA_004024745.2 Catagonus wagneri | reverse complement strand
TTAAAACTAACCAATAATTTGATAAAAGACATTTCAGAAAGTGTGTCATAAAGACAGAAAAGATAGTGAAGGAGGGAGGACAAAGGGTGCATCCTGACTTGTCCCGGAAACTACACGAGTGGCTTCTGATTTCAATTACATCTAGGACCGAGTTTGAACAACTAACGTCCAGAATGATAGGGAACCTATGACAGTTAGCTAACTTTCTTTTTTTTGTCTTTTTGCCTTTTTCTAGGGCCATGCTCGCGGCACATGGAGGTTCCCAGGCTAGGGGTTCAACTGGAGCTGTAGCTACTGGCCCAAGCCACAGCCACAGCAATGCGGGATCTGAGCCACGTCTGCGACCTACACCACAGCTCACGGCAACGCTGGATCCTTAACTCACTGAGCGAGGCCAGGGATCAAACCCGCAACCTCATGGTTCCTAGTCAGATTTGTTAACCACAGAGCCATGATGGGAACTCCTCAGCTAACCTTTACGTTCTTTGGCAAGTAGATATAAAATTGACTCTTATGTCTGTACTCTGGATGACTTTTGGTTCATTAATTCAGTAATTATCTTTGAGTGCTCAAAATGCCAGGCACCATTGCAGGCACTGGGGATATGACACGAATTCCACCACAGAGGGGTCCTTATTCATGACAGAAATAGCAGTTTTTGTCTGTTACATACAACTCTTCCTTCTTTAGAAAGGATAAAAACACTAGAATAAATGCTATTACATACCTGGGGATTCTCAAACATTCTGCTTGCTTTTAGTTCAATTTCCACCTTTAGCAATTCTCTTCTAAGTATTAAGATTGCTTCCTTATCTGAATCTTCACCAATAATTTCTATCACACTAATTTTTAGTGGCTTTTTAATAAGTACTCATGAGTTTTACCTTCCCAAATATATTATAAAAAAACTTTGGGCAGCTTTCATATATCATAATCCTTTGGACTGACTGAAAAGCAGCTCAAAAATGATGCTGGAAGATTTCTCAGCTTATTCACTTATTCATTCCACAAATATATGCAGCAAATAAAGTGCCCAGTACCCTACTAATTAGTGATGATATAGAGATTTAAAAAAAGAGCAGAGAGAAGTTCCCATCGTGGCTCAGTGGTTAACGAATCCGACTAGGAACCATGAGGTTGCGGTTTGATCCCTGGCCTTGCTCAGTGGGTTAAGGATCCGGCGTTGCCGTGAGCTGTGGTGTAGGTTGCAGACACTACTTGGATCCCGCATTGCTGTGGCTGTGGCGTTGGTCGGCGGCTACAGCTCCAGTTGGACCCCTAGCCTGGGAACCTCCATATGCCTCGAGTGCAGCTCTAGAAAAAGAAAAAAAAAAAAAAAAATAAATAAAGACCAAAAAAAGAACCAAAAAAAGGGCAGAGATCAATCATGTGGAATAAAGTGATGAAGTTAGAAATTGAATGTATATAGAATGGGACCATAAGGTTATCAGAACAGCTTTAAGTAAGAGTTGTATAAACCATTTTATGACTTAAAACCAAACTTCCATGTCATGAACTATGAACTAACTAATCAAATTTTTTCTAGGAATAGGGAGGAAAATAATAAAATAAAGAATTCCTTCTGGTCACTAAAGGGAAAAATACTGTTCATCAATGGTATTTTAAGGCTTTCATGAATACTAACAATAACAATAATAAAATACTTGAAAGTGCAAATATAAGTGGTGCTTCCTCCAGATTGAAATTTGAATAGCAAAAAATTACAAATGAGAATAGCAAAAGAAATGGCGGTAAATTTGACTGTTCATGAATATAGAAGGAATACAGTTAGCAAAATTAGTAGAGGATTTATTGAGTCATTCAAAAAAAAATGAGATTTCTTTGAAGCTTATACTAATATACAGAGTCTAGCCAGAAGGCAAGAAGGACATTTTAAAAAAAGTAGACATTTTTTAAGACATTTAAAAAATTTTTTAAGACATTTTAAAAATCTGAAATAAAATTGATAGATTAAGAAATGCAAAACAAACTGGATTCTGAATGCAGGAGGAGATGAAAAGGGTCAGTTAGGTGGCAAATTATGATAAAGGAAGAGATGGTAGAGTGGGAGCTTGTTTAGATGTGCAGTCTTAAAAGCCTCAGTGCTCCAAATTATTTTCTACTAGCATTAGAGTTGCTTTTCTTTAAGCTAACATACTGCATCCCCTAGTTTTACTTACATTACTAAGTGAAAAGGTGCTTCATTAAGCTATTATAGACAAATATGTTACCCGGTGACTTTCCTTTGCTGAAATCTTGTGCATGAAAGTAATGAGATTTTGATGACAAAGAAGTAAGTGATCCATTTTAACCTGATTCATGACCCAAGAAAGCTTAGTTTGAATAGGTTGCTGCAGAAAAGAGGTAAAGAGAAAACGAGCTCAAAAGAAGACAGGGAGACTCTAGGAATGAGAGTTAAAGCTGAGAAAAGGAGAAATAAAGTCAAAGACAACGATTTTACCTACTTTAAAATCCCTTCAAGAGCAAAGAAGACAAAATAATGGAAACAGAAAATATCAGCATATCTGGACATTTATCCAGCTCCTGTCTTCAAGCTTTAAGAATCCTGACTATCTATCTAATGTCTCTGAGTTGTAGTTTAGACTCTGAATAACTTCTAGTGGGAGAAGCTAGGATATGGGTGTTTGACCATTCTGGGGCATCCCGAACCTTCCATGCAAAAAACACGTACTCTCCCAAGATCATTGCCATTAGATGAGATATCACCTTGAGTTCCTTAGTTTTAGAGTACCTATTACTCTCAAGAATTATAGCCATCATTTATTTAGACTTTTAAAATTATTATAATATGCAGCAAATCCAGATTCTGCAGCATTTGATGGAACTGTCATTTAAATGTCTTGATCCATAGGGAATTAGAATTGGGCAACCCTTAGAATAGAACTATGCTTAAAATTTTTGGAAAAAAACAGAGAGATGCTCATTATCCTTAATGAATAAATTCAGTCAGCTAGAAGAGATCTAAAAATATGTTCTGACTCAGTTCCTTTCCTTTGTTTCTCCATTTAGGACACGTCAGTTCTTCCTCAGTTTAAAAATTTGAAAGCTCATTTTCTTCCTTGGTTTTCTGCCTTTTTAATTAAACAATTTGTCCAAAGATTCTTCTTTACAAAAAGAAAATCTCTCATCCTTTCATTTAAGGCACTTGATTCTTCCTCTGTGAATATACAGCTGTCAGAAACTCTTTCAGATAAATGTTTAATGTCTTTGAAGTTGGTCAAAGCAAATGAAAATCATTCATCTGTATCCTCTAGTTTTAACAACCTTAATTCCTTTGGCCTTTCTTCATAGGGTCCATTTCTATCCCTTTATCTTTGTGACTCTAACTGCCCCCATTTCACCACATCTTACTGTAGTGACCTAGAAAAATATTCTAATACTTAAACATATAAACAAAATCAGGACGTTTGCTTGCTGACTGCTAAACATTATACATTTAGCTTCCTACTTTTTTCCCCCTCTATGTTCATCACCTAATTTTCACTGAAACTACATTATTTTAGTAGGATGAGTTAGATCAATAGATATTTTTCTTCTAAGCAAGTTTTCAATCTTTCTTTCTTCACCTTGATTCTATGAAATCAGGGATTTTATTTTAATTTCACTTATCATTAGTATCCAGTGGAATTCCTCCTCTTTTTAACTTAGTTCTTTAAAGACTGAAGTAAAACAGACAACAAGCTTGTTGTGACTGCAAGAAGCACACTTGTCTTTACTTTCAGTGCTAATAAATTTCCCTAAACATCCTTTAGTACAGTTAAGAACATAATCTATATCCTGGTTCTGATTAAAGTGTGGACTCCAGACTCTGCAACGTATCTTCAGTTGCAGCTTGGGATCTCCAAGTCACTTCCATGTCCTAGTTAAATACTAAGGTTAATTCTTCTCCATACTCATAACCATTCATATTTATTCTCCTGTTGTGCTCATCATCTCACTACTACCACCTGTCTTCCTGCTTCCAAGACAAACCTTAAAGGATATACAGAAAAAGCAAACTGTTACCTGAGTTTTCCTTGTCACTGAAGTTTATCTAGTTTAATATTTTTCTCCTATTGTCAACTTTACCTCATCCGTTCCTTGTGGCTATTTACGGATTATTTTCTCAAGCACACAGAGGTATATAAAATGTTTCTAAAAATGGAAAAAAAAAGCTAATTAACTGCACCAGAGGACAGTGACCAAATAATGCTATAGTGACCTGGGATTGTAAAGGTAAAGTCAATTAGCTAAGGAAATGGTCTTCTAAAAATATATTCATTGTGATCAAAGCAACAAAGGTGGAAATGTTGAAAATGAGTCACAAGAGGGAGGAAGGACACTGGAGTCTCTACAAAATTCAGTATCTGTCATTGTATTTGCCAGTTTAAATCCTATAATGATGAATGAAAAGACTCCTTGGGTAATTTGATAGTATTCACTTTCCAAGAGCCTCATACAAATACTATGGAATAATTAAAAAAAAATTTCTCCAAACATAAAAAAGCTAGGCAAGTGAAAAAATAAACAAGAAACTTAATTTAAAAATATTTTATAACATGACTTTTATAGATAATAAGTTTACATTTCAATAAGCACTTTGAAGATATAGGCTTTGTCTAACTTACATTTGTTTCTTTCAAAGCAGCTTGTACAGTTTCCCACATTCAAGCGGGCCTAATATTTATGTTGAACTTAAAGAAAAAAATCCAGCCATTTATATAACTCCATTGTCCTTTACTGTGCCTGTCATTTGGAGGTAGGAATAATATGAATAAGGAAGTTAACTTCAAAATATTAAGAAGAAGTAAAAGGACTTGTTTCTGTCTTCAGCCTCAGGTACAGAACACTGAAGTAATCATATTCCTCAGTTCATAGCACATTATCAGCATTTTTACAAAGGGCCCTACTCTTGTTTTACTTGCTTATTAGCTTTAAACTCAATTTCCAATCTCTTTCCACTCAGAGGAAATGATTCTAGTTTTTAAAAACGTAGTCCAGTATTGTCTGTGTTATTCTAAAACATGTATACTGTTTTGTATGCTTATGCATATAAAACATTTTTATACATATTATTCAAATTCTTTTTTCACTTATCCCATGTTGCTATGTGTGTATCTAGTCTATTATCTCCAAATCCTGGATACTAATCCAGTATGTATTACCTTTTGCCTGTCTGATCACCTTATGACAGATACGCTGTTTTCAGGGCTGCTGCATATGACTGCCCAAGCTTTGGATGCCCTGCTCCAACTTCTTCAACTTCCACATCTTAATAATGTTAACACTCAGCTGGAACAAAGTTGTTTGATAAAACTGATTCCCAAACCCCCAAAAATGTGCCCACTGATTAGACTATAACCACTGTCACAAGTCATCTGAGGTTTCACCTGCCACCTAAGATCTTTCTCTGAATTCCTTCTGTGTCAGCTACTAAAAGTTAATGCCTGGAAAAGCATAAGTCTCCAGGACTCTGTTACAACTCTGTGGCAAGTATATGTTCTGATGAGTCAATGCCTATACCATGTAGTTATTTCATATTTTGAATCCTTCCCTGTATTAAAAGCAACATCTGAAATAGGCACCTTAATACGTGTCTCCCTGAAGATCAGTAGTGATTAATCTTTCCTCTTCATGCAGTAAAAATCATTCACTTTTGAACTAGCAATCATTATTCAATCACTCTTTTATGGCATAGAAAATAATACAAATGAAGCAAATGGCTAATCTAAATTATAAATTCCAGTGCTAGAAATAGCATCAAAGGAGAAAAAAGAAAATTTTCCTCTGAGCCCCAGGCAGAAGGTACAGAGAGCAGTCATTAATTTGTGTTTCTGTGGTAACAGTGTGTCAAAGATTCATGACAAAACAGTCAAATGCTCAATCAAGTCTAATTAGACTAGAGAGCCTATATGAAATGTTGAGGCACAAGGAGGTAGCTAAGATGATTGATTACACCATCAAAGACATTCCAGTGAGAACTTCAAAGGAAAACTAAGTTGCTAGTCTGAGGTTCAAGATAAAGACATCAATTCTAAAGGCATAAGATCAGGAAACTCAAAAAGAGAATGGTGAAGCAAGCCATATGGAATCAAAGGGTAACTGAATCAAAGAAAGCCAAAGAGAAGAGGACAATCACTTATACAGTTTGTCTTTATAGTCCAACCAACATGTAATGGATCGAAATAAAGCCTTGTTTAAAATAAATATATGTTACACAAGCAAAAAATCATAATAAACCATCATCAGGTCCATAGATAACTTGGAGTAAGGTATGACTACTCAAGAAGGAAGAAAGAATGCAAACATCTATTGTCAGTTCTCTTTTCTTAGGACCAGATAATAAACCAACTGAGCATGTCTAACATTACTTATGATGACATGCAAATATTATGCAATCCCTGATATGATGTAATAGGAAGCCCAATTCACCTATTTCCTATTCTTTACAAAAACCCCAAACCCCAGGCTAATTATGAGGAAAAACTTTACACAAACCCACATTAATGAACATTCTACAAAATACCTGGTCAACATACTGCAAAGCTGTTAGAGTCATGATAAAAAAGGTAAAAATGAGAAATTAAAAAACCAGAGGAGACGTAATAAGTAAATGGAACATGGTGTCCTAGATTGTACTCGGGAAAAGGAAAAGAATCTGGTGAAATCTGAATACAGTTAGTGTTTAGCTAATAGTAATACACCAGTGTCAACTTCTTAGTTTTGACAAATGTACCATGAAAATATAAGATAATAACATTAGAGGAAACTAAGACCCTTCTAGATCTTCTCTGCAACTTCTCTGTAAATCCAAACTTATACCGAAATAAAAGCTTTATTAAAAAAACCTATGATCAGAAGAAGAAATGTAAAATGGGCTGAATAGACTTACTAAATGGAAATCATTAATGAACATTTGTTGAAACTCTGCTATTTGACAAACGCCCATTTAGGGCAAACGGTGAATAATATAGTGGTGCAGGCCAGTGAAGAATTGTCTAGTAGAGACATGAGACTTAGCAATTGAGAAAACATGATCTAAAACAGCATAAGACAGCAATGACCAGGAGTTTATCAACCTAGATTCTAGATTTTGATCTTCCAAATACCTTTTATGATTTTGACCTAATTGGTTAATTTTCCATTTTACCAGAGACTTTCTAAAATAGATAAATTTTATGAGACGATTTATAGTTTCCTTTAAAATTTAAAACATATTATCCTAATTGAATTTTAATAATTTTTTAAGTAAGTGCATGTGCTAAATAAGCTATTATTTTTCAGCTCTAAGATACCTCTCTACATTGTATGATGCAGAAGGTGGTGCTATGCAAACTAATTTTTTTTTCTTTTTTTTGGTGCCATTAGAGGACACTAGAGGGAGACTGCAAGGTTAGAGGAGGAAGAAAAAGCACTCCTTCCTATTTGCTGCCTGTGGGCTTCCTCTCTGCTCACTGTGTCTATGAGCAATCACAGTTATTTTCCAAGTCAGAGCTATTTTCCAACATTAGAGGAACTCATTTCATCACTCCTGCCTTGGGAACACCTGTGTTAGCCAGCAGCCTCCCTTCCCAATGGTTATGTCCCTGCCTACAGGACCTCCTCTAAGCTCAGAGATGCTTCATTACCTACTCAGAGAAGCCTCATTACCTTCCTTAGCTATTTGAGTTTCAACTACAACAGGTCCTTATGCCAAGCTTTTAATAGTTTTTAAGTTTTGTTTTCAAATTAAAAAAATTTTTTTTCTTTTTATGGCTGCACCTGTGGCATATAGACATCCCTGGGCTAGGGGCAGACTAGGAGCTACAGCAGGCCTATGCCACAGTCACGGCAACACCGGATTCAAGCTGCATCTGGGACCTACGCTGCAGCTTGTGGCAGTGATGGATCCTTAACCCACAGAGTGAGGCCAGGAATGGAACCTGCATCCTCATGGATATTATGTTGGGACCTTAACCTGCTGAGCCACAATGGGAACTCTGTTTTTAAGTTTAATAATTATAATTTTTTCCCTTTATTTCACATCCCTAGAGGGTGAAAGCTGCTTCTTACAAATGCTGTATCTGTGATGTCTTAGAGTTCGTTCTTTTTCAAAAAACTTGTTAAAAACTTTATGCTTAGTAAACAATTCCTTACATAAAACTTTCTCTGTTAAAAAAAAATTACATAGTTTCTGTCCTCTTTTCTGGACCCTGAAAAAGTCAGATAAGCAACAGAAGCTAACTGATGTTAGGTTGAAAAGCTAGAAAACAAATCAGGGAGTTTCAGTTGTGGCTCAGTGGTAACAAATCCAACTAGTGTCCCTGAGGACTCGGGTTAGATCCCTGGCTCCACTCAGTGTTAAGGATCCAGTGTTGCCATGAGCTATAGTATAGGTCGCAGATGCGACTTGGATCTTGCATTGCCATGGCTGTGGCGTAGGCTGGCAGCTATAGCTCAGATTTGACCCTTAGCCTGGGAACTTCCATAGGGTGCGGGTTCGACCCTTAAAAGGAAAAAAAAAAGCAAAAAAAAAAAATAATGACAAATCAATTGTATAGCATGACAAAAAAAGATTAGGTAAGAGTTAATAAGACAGTCTACTTAAACATGGGAAAAATAGAACATGGATAATATGCCAAATACTGCCTCTCAAAAGACATTGTTTATATTAATCCTATTTAGCACTAAATAAAAGTAAGGCTAAGAAAGCCAGACCTTTAGTCTTAAATCTTCTAGAGAAGCAGAGTCCAGAGATTCACATCACAATTCAATCTGGGTAGGAAGAAAAAGGACAGAACACATAGTAGCAGGTAGTGAAATTTGGTTAAATTTAGCATACCCTATTTATTTCATATCCCTCTAAAATTCTAGAATACTTTGCCTTTTTATACACGCTTAGTCTATTTAAGAGATTTTACTGTCATTCACAAACTGAGTACATAATCTCCTCATTGCCACCTTCATCTCTTTATTTCTAAGAGTATAAATAACTGGATTTAGAAAAGGAGTGATAACTGCATCAAAGATGGCAAGAAACTTATCCACATGTGATATGGGAAATGGCCACACATAGAAAAAAATTAATGGTCTAAAGAACAAAACAACCACAGTGACATGAGCTGACAGAGTGGAGAAGGCCTTGGATACACTACCTGAAGATCTTTTCCTAACAGTCACCAAAATAAAGATGTAAGAGATGATCAGAATTAAAAAGGATGCCACAGAAATAAAGCCACTATTGGCAGTAACCACGAATTCCAATGTGTAAGTCTCTATGCAAGCAAGTTTGATAAATCGAGGAAGATCACAAAAAAAGCTGTCTATTTCATTAGGGCCACAAAAAGGCAAGTCCACAACAAAAGCCAATTGAGTCACTGAATGAATGAAGCCAATAATCCAAGAAGTGACTAGAAATAAAATGCACTTTCGTGGGTTCATGATTCTCAGGTAGTGGAGAGGCTTACATATGGCCACATATCTGTCATAGGCCATGGCGATGAGCAGCACCATCTCAGTGCCCCCAACTGCATGGATAAAAAAGATCTGAACTGCACAGCCCCCAAAAGAGATGGTTTTATCTTTCCTTAAAAGATCATAAATCATCTTGGGAGCAGTGGATGAGCAAAATATTAAGTCTATGATGGAAAGATTGGCCAAAAAGAAGTACATGGGAGACTGTAAACGAGGGTCAGAGGTCACAGTAAGCACAATGAGGAGATTTCCCATCAGACTTGCCACGTAGAAGACAGAAGAAAACAGGAAGAGTAGGAGTTGTATCTCCCAGGAATCGGAGAGTCCCAGGAACACAAACTCAGACACCACAGAGTGATTGGCTTCATCCATTGCCTCTGTTTGTGGTGACAACTCTCATGTCACCTGTAAGTGGAGAGTAAGGACAAACAGGTTTAGAAGAAACGGCATTGATTTCAATCTTGGGTAATTCAGTACTTGTCAGAAAACTAGTCAAAGGCTGATATGTGCTTCTGGAGACCATTTCCGTCAGGAAGCAATTCATATTCCTTTGTTGTATATTTCATTGCCAAAATACATCGCACAAAATAAGGATCCTTTTACTTATTTGGATGGGACATTCTTTTGTATTTTTGTGTCATTATCTTATAGTCATATCTCATAAGTTACTATAAATTAAAAGGCATTTTATAGATTATTTATATGAAATAATTAAGTGCCCGGGTTTTATACTTTGGGCATCTCTCAGTATATTGATACCATATCTGTGATCACCACGGCAAGTTCTTTGAAGATCCGAATAAGTGCTTTTTCTTTTTTTCTCTTTATGTCCGCACCTGCTGCATATGGAAGTTCCAAGGCTAGGGGTTGAACCAGAACTGCAGCTCCAGGCCTAGGCCACAACCATGGCAACACTAGATCTGAACTGCATCTGTGACCTATGCTGCAGCTTGTGGCAATGCCAGATCCTTAACCCACTGAGCGAGTTCCAGGGAAGGAACCTGTATCCTCATATACACTATATGGGATCTTTAATCTGCTGAACCACAGTGGAAACTCCAGTATTTTTTTAAGACCTGAGAAATTTCTCATATTTGTAAATTAGGATGACAAAATGAGTTACTTAAATAAATGGAGAAAAGATAGGAGTAGAGGATGCCAGAGCATGGGTGTCACTATCCCACAGAGGGCAGATGAGTGCTAGAGAAAGTGACACAACTATGGGTTCTGAGGAAGAAATTCTGACTAGAGTGGGAGAGGAAAGATGTGGGACCAGAATGACAATAATGAGTCATAAATTCCAAGTAGAAGAGAAAGAGTGGAAACACCAGAGGTTTTACACATGGCTCTGTTAATAGTATATGTGTGTCCTTATATACTTATATGTGTATATAGTTATATGATAGTAGATGTGTATGTTTAGTATGTATTTATTTTATTTACTTATTTACTATTTATGCAGTATACTGAATCTCATTCTGAATTAAAAAAATGCATACTAAAATAACAAGACTTTTTTTTTTCTTATCAGACTGAGAGAGATTTAAAAATGTGACAAAATTCAGGGAAAAAGGAGAAAAAGTCTCATAACTGGTGGTAGGAAGTAATTGGATAAAATATTTACTAATTTGGCAATACCTTTCAAAATTTTATATGCTTGTATACTTTGACTCAGCTATTCTACTACTGGAAAAAAATCTCTGGCTAAATTTATGCATGCAATTGAACAAAGTGGACAGAGAAAAGATTCAGAGATGTTTATTAAGGCACTGTTGCTTATAAGGGCAAAAGTTGAAAATAAATTAAATGTGTAGAAATAGGGTGTCAGCCTAGCTGGAACTGATTTTGGACTTGAGGCCTCCAGAACAGTGAAAAAATTAAAAAAAAATTTTTCTTAAGCCACCAAATTTGTGCAAATTGGTTACAGCAGTCATAGTAAAGTAATACAGAGATTAATCCATAATGATAAGTAAAGTGGATTCCAGGGAGAGGTTTTATTTGTTTCATGTTTATAAGCATAAGACAGATGTGGCCACATTTGAATACTGATATAAATAAATCAGTAGAGAGGCTGGACTTAAGATGTAGGAATGAGAGGGAGTAACTGATCGAGCAAGGGCCCTAAGGAAGAATGCAGGGGAGATCTAGAACTCACCCACAGAAATCGCTCAGAACAGAGAGGGTCCTGACTCCACCTTACTAATTAAATTCTCTCTCCTAGAAATTAGAAATTTAGGGTTCATAAATGCTGGTCAGACTCTGCTGGCCACTTCAGTGATGCAGCTATAGAGATGTTACCAAGAAAGTAGTATAAATGACAGACCTCATGACCTCAGAGGGTTGTAAGAAAAAGTGGCTAAAGTTCTTAACCGTGTTCCCATTCCTGTTCCACCTCCTGATGATTCTGACAGGGACGGAGTAGGCACAGGTAGTTGTGGAAGTCTCAGTAAAGGATCACAGATAGAGAGGTAAATCTAGGGGATGCTGGGAGATCAAGGTAAGTTAATAAACTGCCATCAGTTTATTTAAGTTAATAAAAAAGCCATCAGAACAAGGCAAGCTTGCTTGACTAGTGGAGGTGTGAGAACTGCCTCGGGTCCTTGGGTGGGGGATGGGATGAGGCCTGCATTCAGATTCAGTCCTAGGACAGGAATTTGAGGACTAGCCTTCTGCTGATTTGAATACTAAGGAGTAGCAACTGCTCTAAGAAGGAGGAAGAGATGGTCTTTTCCAACCCCCACTCCCCTTGGATGATAAAACTGTAGCCCACCTAACCCTTGGGGCAGAGGCTCCTTGCCTGCCTGCTTGCATCTGTGCAAGTGTCCTGTCTTAATACTACTTCTTGCCTATCACTTTGTCTCTCCCTGAATTCCTTCTGTGCAGAGGCATGAAGAACCTGAACCTCAGTAAGTCCAGACACCAGGTGAGCAATTCTAATTTAAAACTGTGGGCTCAAGTCCCAATCTGGGTTTTTGGCTGGGTTAGAGTCCCAGCATGTGGGTTCGAGTCCCAGTCTGTGTCCTGGCTAGGTTCAGGCCATTAGTGCTGTCAGTTTCAATTCTGCTCTTGGATTCCACAAAATACCTCTGCATGAAACCAAGTCCTCTCTTGTTTTTGTTACTTGCAACCAAACATTTTTTGACTAAGAATTTGACAGGATTGGGTTTTAATCCCAACTTGATCATTTTCTAGGCTGAAGCTACTTCATTTATAAAGTGGAGACAACAAAACCTACCTTCTGAGGTTTATGGGTTTTATAAACTTCAAAGTAGAACATATGTGAAACCCCTGGAGTGTCATCCTCAGATGCTCAGTTATTGTTAGTTCCCTTCTCCTTCACCCAGAGATGATCAGAAGAAAACAGAAAAACCTACACAGAGAGTTTATTTTATATATAGTACTTAGACCTTGGAAACAGATAGCAAAGAAAATTCTATGACCAAAAAGTGCTTGTAGATTATAAAGAAGCCTGAAGCTTCCCATGGGAATCTGAGAAAAGATTCAGCATAACGCCAGAGGGCCTTTCCATCCACGGCAGCCAAATCAACACCGCCTCCCTGTGTCTCTGCCAATCACACTGCTTCTGTTTCTGCCCCCAACCCACATCCAAATGGTTACAAAATAATAGCTCACCTGGGAACCTATCATGAATATTCTGTCAGAGCCTTTTAGATTCCATCTCTTTAATGAAAGGCGCACATTCCTTAAATCCTTAAATCGTACTCTCCACAAAAAACAAGATCTTGCCTCATACCCTGCTCTTCATGGCACCTAAAAGATTGTGGTTCCCATACAGGGAAATTTCAGGCAAAATGATAGAGAAGTCATTTTAAATCCCCAAGTTTTCTTTTCTTTTTTCACTTCTAAAATGGGGGAAATTATAATGCTTGACCCATGGAATTGTGACAAATAAAGGAGGCTGTGCATGTAAAATATCCATTAAGTGTCCCATTAATGATGACAAATGTACGGGTGAGAGTACCGTAAACCACCCTTAGCCTTGTTTCTTCCTTAGAATACTTGATAAAGAGATTTGATGATGTCTCATATTAATTTTACAGGAGAGTCCTCAGATCTTTTTTATTGCGATCATTTTAAAATAATTCCAAATGCTTTTAGATTAAATTCTAAGTCTTCTTGCCACAAACGTGACTCTAAAACTAATTGCAAGACACAAGTTACCAGACTTGCCATTTATAAGAGTAGATATGCATGTATCTATTTATAAAAAATTATGGCCGCACATGTGGCATATGGAAGTTTCCAGGCCAGGGGTCAAATCAGAGCTGCAGCTGGGGCCTATACCACAGCCACGGCAACACCAGATCTGAGACATATCTGCAGCCTAAACCACAGCTTGCGACTGAGCTGAATCTTTAACCCATTGAGCCAGGCCAGGGACTGATCCTGTATCTTCACAGACACTACACTGGGTTCTCAACCTGCTGAGCCACAACAGGAATGTCCATATTTTGAATTTTAAGCCAAACAACATATGCAACATGAAGCCTTATTCCATCAGTTATGTACTATTTAGTCCCTGAGGACTGGGATATGCAACTCTGAAAACTAGAACTTGCACTTAGCCTCTCACTCTCCTTCACTATCAATAGCAATAATCACTCATCCCCACTTTCCATTGCCACTCTTGCTGTATTAATTCATGCTCCTATAATTTTCGACCTGTACTGCAGAAGCCACCCTCCTGAAACTGGCCCGCTTCCAGCTTTGGACCCTCAAATTCATCTCCTACACTGTCATCAAAGTCATATTCTAAATTGAGATCTGATTATGCCACTCTCATGCTCATATTACTCTTATTAACTGCTGCTTTTATTAATCTAAGTCACTAAATATATCTATTACACTTTCCATCATATGGCATCTACCTAACTCTTCAACCATATCTATATACTTTAAGATTCAGCCAAAAGAACATCTTTATAGCTCACTGATTACCCCTGCTCTTTTTACTAATTTGAAAAGAAAAAAAATATATATATATACACACATACACACACACCAATGTTTACAGAACCACTGTTTACAATAACTAAGATATGTATGCGACCTATGTGACCATCAACAGATGAATGGATAAAGAATATGTGATTGAGGAGTGGAGCAAGATAGGGGAAGGGGCTTAAGAGGTACAAAATACTAGGTATAAAATAAGATAAAAAATGTAATATATGGCACAAAGAATATAGCCAATATTTTATAATAACTTTAAGTGGAGTATAATCTGTAAAACTATCGAAACACTATGATGTATATCTGAAACTAATACAATATATTTATATACTGTATTGCAATAAAAAAGAAAAGCCTAAAGAAGAGAAAAAAATCACCTATAGCCCCTTCATAAAAAGACAGCAACTGTTAAAATTTTTACATATCTTAAGGTACTTTAAAATTCATTTACATCCATACAAAAATTTCAATTTTGGTTTGAATTTGACAGTTATGCAAAATTACGCAATTCATGTACTCTCTTTGAGTTCTATTTTTTTTCTCTCTCCTTTTTTTTTTTTTTTAATGGCTGCACCCACGGCATATGGAGGTTCCCGGGATAGGGGTTGAATCAGAGCTGTAGCTGCTGCCCTACACCACAGCTATAGCAATGCAGGATCCAAGCTGCATCTTTGACCTATACCATAGCTCACGGCAATGCAGGAGCCTTAACCTACTGAGTGAGGCCAGGGATCAAACCCACAACCTCATGGTTCCTAGTCAGATTCATTTCCACTGCACCATGACAGGAACTCCTAATTTTTTTAATTAGAAAGTTCACGTACATTCTGTGAAATAAAAAATTAGTTAAAGCTATTAGTCAATGATTTTCAAACGTACAACTTCCAAGTCTAGATCCTAGCTTTCAAGAAACTTACTACTGAATGGACTTTTTCTCTTCCAATGACTTTAGGTGTCATTTTGGAGATGTTCCTTCCATCCCCCTGCAATATTTTATTTTGAAAGTATTTTAAACATGTAGCAGAGATGAAAGAGAAGTTTATAGTAAGTACCTGCATAAGATACTACCATTAAAATTTACTCTCTGGAGAAAAGATAGGTTCTTTAACAAATGTGTCTGGGAAAATTGGATAGTCACATGTAAAAGAATGATGCTAGGAGTTCCCATTGTGGCCCAGTGGTTAACGAATCCGATAGGAACCATGAAGTTGTGGGTTTGATCCCTGGCTTTGCTCAGTTGGTTTAGGATCCAGCATTGCCATGAGCTGTGGTGTAGGTTGCAGCCATGGCTCAGATCCTGCATTGCTGTGGCTGTGGCATAGGCTGACGGCTACAGCTCCCATTCAATCCCTAGCCTGGGAACCTCCATATGCTGTGGGTGTGGCCCTAGAAAAGCTGGAGAAAAAAAAAAAAAAAAAAAGGGAATGATGCTAGGCCCCTTCTTATACCACTTATGGAAATTAACTTGAAATGGATTAAAGACTTAAATGTAAGACCTGAAACCATAAAATTCCCTGAGGAAAATACAGGGAAACAACTTACTGACATCCTTTTGCACTGTAGTGGGAATGTAAATTGGTATAGCAATACAAAAACCAGTATGGAGTTTCCTCAAAATATTAAAAATTTTACACTATCCAGCAATTCTACTTTTTGCTATATATATGAAGGAAAATAAATCACTGTCTTTAAGGAACATCTATACCCCATATTCATTGTAACATATTTATAATAGCTAGGACATGGAAACAACCTAGTATGCATTGACAGATGAATAGAGAAAGAAGATGCAGTATTTATATATGATAGAATGTTATTCAGCCATAAAAATGAAGGAAATCCTGCATTGGTGACAACAGGGATGGACCCAGAGGGTATTATGTTAAGTGAAATAAGTCCAAACAGAGAAAGACAAATATTGTTATGATCTCACTTGTATGTGGAAGCTGCAGCTGCTGGCCTACGCCACAGCCACAACAATGTGCGATCCAAGCCACATCTGTGACCTACACCACAGCTCATAGCAACGCTGGATCCTTAACCCACTGAGAGAAGCCAGGGATTGAACCCAAGTCCTCATGGATACCAGTTGGGCTCGTTACTGCTGAGCCACGAAGGGAACTCACATATGTGGAGTCTTAAAAACAAAAAACAAAACAAAACAAAACAAAACCTGAACTCTAAGAAACAAAGAACAGATTGTTACTAAAGGTGGTTTCTGGGTGGTGGATGACATGGGTGAAGATGGTCCAAAGGTACAAGTGTTCAGTAATAAAATAAACATGTTTGGGGAATTTAATGTACAAGAACAGTGACTACAGTTAACAGTAATATATTACAGCAGATGTTCTTTGACTTACTATGGTTTGGCTTAAGAATTTTTGACTTTATGGTACGGAATGTGAAAGCAATATGCATTCAGTAAGCCATACTTCCAGTTTTAAATTCTGATCTTTTCCTGGGCCAGCAGTATGTGGTATGATACTCTCGCGGTGCTGGGCAGGTAGTGAGCCACAGCTCCCAGTCAGCCATGCAATTACAAGGATAAACATCCAATACTCTTACAACCATCTGTACCAACCATTCTGTTTTTCACTTTCAGTACAGGATTCAATAAATTACATGAGATATTCAAAACTTTATATAAAATAGGCTTTATGTTAGATGATTTTACCCAACTTTAAGGTAATGTTAGTGCTCTGAGCATGTTTAAGGCAGGCTAAGCTATGCTATGGTGTTAAGTAGTTAGGTATATTAAATGCATTTTCAACTTATGATGGGTCTATTGTGATGTAACCCCATTCTAAGTTGAGAGAGATATATATTTGAAAGTTTCCAAGAGAGTAGATCTTAAAAGTTCTCATTGCAAGAAAAAAACTGTTTGAAAAGTGATGGAGTTAATTAAAATTATGTAGTACTCACTTCAAAATATGTACATATATCAAATCATTATATGGTATACCTTATATATATATTGTATGTATAAAACATTCATAGTCATATGTCAACTAAATCTCAATAAGCCAGGAAAACATTTCACTATATTTTCTTTATCACACACCTACCCAGCTAGCCATGCATCAATATATTTTTAAGGCATTTCAAAGTGAATCGTGGACAACTGTTTCTTGCATTTTAATAAATATCATCATTCATTCTTATCAAACATTTATTGAGGTCTACTCTGTGCTGCACATTGTTTCATAGGAACTGGAAGAATCCTTTTGAAAAGGGCATATTCAAAGGAATCATTCTTTTATAAACTAAATTTTTCTTTGATTTTATTTCTATGCACATTTTCTTGATAAGTTCACCTGTTTGGAGGTCTGGAAAGTGTCAAAAAGATATAAACTAATTGCTATGTTGCTTGTGCGTGGGGGTCAGTCCCGGTAGGTTTTTGGGAATGGAGATCTTTGAGCAGGATTTGAAGGCAGAAGACGCAGAGTTCTCTCCTGCCTCCAAAACTTGTCTGCTGTTTCTTCTGCTAGAGATATTCTCCTTGCCCCTCTGTCTCCCATGTCAACTCCTCACTTACCAGAACTCAGATACTTTGACCACCCAACTGAATGATGGTCCACACTATTATTCTCTCCAATGACATTTCTTTAATATGAAAGAGGCTTGATAAATTTCTGTTACCTATTTAGCATCATGGGTGCTCAACTGACTGAAATTTATGATGAAATCCTCATGATTTGGATTAAATGCCTTCACAATCCCCAAGCATTCTACATCATTTTAAATCACCAACGAGTGAAACTTGACAGATAAAATTGACAAAACTGATGCTCTTAAAACACCCAGTCTCAGTTTTGTTTCCTCTCCAGTGACTCCTTGCAAGATCTTTCTTTCAGTTGTTCTTTCCAAACCAATCAGGTTCCAGGGACAATTCCCCTGACCACATGAGCTAACAAACATATGTGCAGCATCACCTGGTCACTATGCTTCAGTGCTGCTAATTAATTACCTTTTAAAATTCTTTCAGCTCTTTAAGAAGTAGCAGTGGCACAAGCAGAAGCTCAGTTACCAAGGCATATTAGTTCTCTGAGGATGATGTGGTCTGGGAACAGGTAGGTGGAAAAATGGAAAGTCCAGATAACAACAGGAAAAAATATAGAACTTGACCTATTAAGTTCAGTTTCAGAAAAATAGTCTTAGTGGCAGAATCTTCATTTGCAGATATAAAATACATTTTTGGTTGTGGTTAGATAGGTTATAATATAGCGAAGAGGGAATACATCTCATTAGGGAATATACAAGGGGCTATAGATTGTGGAGCGAATAACTGCCTTTGGCTTTTATCTAATGCTTAAAAGTGTTTCTTAGGTGTAAGAGTGAAAGTGAAGCCACTAATGAGAGTCAGGGTCAGTGCAATGCAATGTCTTTAGTATAAGCAAGGGATTTGGAAATTAAATGATGACTTAGAAAATAGTTCATTTACTTGATAGGAGGGAAGGAAATTAATAACCCCTTAAGTTAGACGTCAAAACCACTTATGGTGTTTTATTTCTATATTTACAGAAACATTGAAAAAGGATGAAATCTCTAGAGAACCATTCTCTACGGTATTTGTTGGGACTAGAACCAAATGATGCACACAGAATTTGGAGAGGGCTAGATTGGTAACCTGTCTTCCTGAGAACAAACTTGACCCTATATGCATGTCTAATTATACACTTATCATCATTTTCAGCTGTGATACAGAAAATTTGCTATAATGGTATTGAAGGAGAATTCATCCTTCTGCTATGATCTATGGCTTTGGGGCACTTATTTGTCCACCCCCATTTCTAATTCTGGCCACCACAATGTCAGATAGATACAGTTAAGTAAAATAACATATTTAGGAATCCAAGGTATGGAAATTGATCTTAAGGGGATGAGTGAAAGGAAGGGGCAGTTTAATTTTGTTAATTAAAGTACAATAAAGATTTGAAAAGATTCTTTTTTTTTTGCCATTTTGTCGTTTTAGGGCCGCACCCGCGGCATGTAGAGGTTCCCAGGCTAGGGGTCTAACTGGAGCTGTTAGCCGCCAGCCTACACTGCAGCAACAATGCAGGATCCGAGCCGCGTCTGCGACCTACACCACAGCTCACGGCAATGCCAGATCCTTAACCCCCTGAGTAAGGCCAGGGATCGAACCCGCAACCTCATGGTTCCTAGTCGGATTCGTTAACCACTGCGCCATGATGGGAACTCCACGAAAACATTCGTGATAACATCTGCATTTTACTTTCACAGAGCCAGAGGTAAGTGGACATAGTCTGAAAATAAAGAACTAGAAAGTTCATCTGGAAGCAGAGAAGTTTTGGACAGTCAAATTAATGAAGTACAAGGATGGCCTAACTAGCGAGACAGTGATTTCTCAAATATTATGTCCCAGATTATTTTAATATGCCACTATTTTATTTGTGCTGGCCCAGAATTTTACTTTATATGCTGACTGGTTTATTCTATGGGTTTAGTAGTATGATACTTATTCTATTTTCTTCAACTATAAACTTGAAATGGATGAGAACCTCTTTTAGGAGACCCAATCCATGAAAATCTTCAAAACAAATGATCGTGTTTAGACAGCAAATATTAAAGGGTCACTGTAACTTTAATGGCCTTTGAGAAAAATATGGTGGTAGATGAAAGTCCTGGAGAACAACTGATTCAAAGTGGTCTTTTTGAGAACAAGCTCAGTTTAAGTCAGAGCAAAAAATGGCTCAGTATCACTCTTTCACAGGCTCTTGGATGCCTTCCTCTGCATTCGTGTATTCATCCAGGAGCAACTCTTCTCTTTGAAACTCTGAAGACACAAGCCATATTCATGTTATGTCTTCCAGTAATTAGTTCCATGCTTTGCTTCCTTTCCTTTTTTAGGACATCAGACCTATTTCTAGATTTCTCATTTTCCCTTTTTCCTTATCCTGTTCTTCATTCTGACATATCTTATTTAGACTCATTATATTTGAATAGTACCTGATGTTCCAAATTTATCGGGCTTTTTATACTATCAAAACTCTCAGTTGCTTAAATAGCTACATGTAAGTTAGCTCCTGCTCTCAAAAAGTGATCAGAAGAAATAATTTACAAAACAATATGAAAGACTTGTCATTTCTTATTGTCTAATTCTTGGGGATATTAGTATATTATTCCCCAGATTTATTTCTTGAGTGCCTAGAAAATTCTAATTCTATCTACCTAATGAGAGAATACATTAGTATATGGACAAGTAATTTGTGCAGAGATAACGAATTTTTAAATGAATTTTATATTTTTATGGAGTGTGATCATGATTGGCTCTTAGTCTTTCTAAAGATAACCAGCTAGCCATTGTTTAGAGATGCTTCTTCTTTTGCTTCTTTTCTACCCATTTGCCTGTCCATTTATATATCATCCTTCCTCTTTATTGTAGAGTCCTTATTAAATCTGATGACTAAATTTATATTTACTCTATCAGCACCTTTCATAATTTTATAGATTTAGGTCTTTTGTTTATTTTCACATGAAAACTCTGCAATGAGGTGCATTATTTCACAATCTCCAGATGGTCAAGGTTATTTATAGTGCTGGACAATTCCACTATGAATCAACTTTAAATATCCAGACTACAACCACATCTCACTATCTTTACTTTTATCACCCTGATCTAAACCACCATCATCTCTTGCTTGGGTTATTGCAATAGCTTCTGATAATCTTCCTGATACTGTCCTTGAAACTCTCTCTCTCTCTCTCTCTTTTTTTTTGTCTTTTTAGGGCTGTACCTGCGGCATGTGGAAGTTCCCAGGCTAGGGGTTGAATCAGAACTACAGCTGCCAGCCTACACCACAGCCACAGCAACGCCGTATCAGAGCCACAACTGCAGCCTACACCACAGCTCATGGCAATGCCAGATCCTTGACCCACTGAGCAAGGCCAGGGATTGAAACCGTGTCCTCATGGATACTAGTCAGGTTTGTTAACCACCGAGCCACGACGGGAACTCCTGTCCTTGAAACTCTGAAGTATATTCACAACACAGCAGCCAGAGTGATCCTTTAACAACTTAAGCCAGATTTTGTTGTTTCCGTGTTCAAAATTCAGGTGCTTATCTCTTTCAGAATAATAACCAAAGCACTTACAGTGGCTTATGTGACCCGCCCCGCCCTCCCTCCCTGGGCATCATCCTCTGCACATTAAGGTTCAACCCCTCAGGACTATGCTAAGTGAGCTCACACCTCAGGGTTCCTATTCTTGCTGTTATCTCTGCCTAGAATATTCCTTTTCCAAATACATTCATAGTGTTCTCATTTACCTTCATTAGCTTTCTGATCAGTCAGCTTAGCAGCATGGTTTACTTTCAGTCCTATGTTACAATAGCAAGTTCCCTACTGCTCTATTCCTCTTTTTGCTTCATTTTTATTCACAATAATTTCATTATTTTGACCCCTTATATATTTTTGTTTGTTTGTTTACTTATTTATTTATTTGTCTTTTGTCCTTTTAGGGCCACACCCGCAGCCTATGGATATTCCCAGTCTAGGGGTCTAATCAGAGCTGTTGCCACTGGCCTACGCCACAGCCACAGCAACGCCAGATCTGAGCCATGTCTGCGACCTACACCACAGCTCACAACACCGGATCCTTAACCCACTGAGCGAGTCCAGGGATTGAACCTGCTACCTTGTGGTTCCTAGTCGGATTTGTTTCCACTGCTCAACGATGGGAACTCCTGTGTATTTATTTTTAATTGTTTCTCTCTCTCTCTGTCAAAATGTAAATCCATGATGATAAGGACTTTTGTCTATTTTGTTTTAGGATATATTCCTAGTACTCAGACTACTTCCTGGCACATAGTAGGTGCTTGATAAATATTTATTGAAGGGAATGAGTTAATAAATACTTTAGTCAAATCATTCATACATTTAAAAATAATTTTTCACCTAAAAATTTACAAGATCCTGTATGAAGAAAAAAATTTGAAGGCACAGTATTTATAACTTTGAGCACTTTGTTAATCAAATGGAGGGAAACAGACGTGATCAATTGTAAATAGTGTAAGTAAATGTGAAAGTATAGGTGGGTCACCAGGAAGGGTAGACAGAGGAGGTACCATTTGATCTGGATATTAAAGAATTAATACTACTCTGGGAAGTATAAAATAGGGAAGGATAATTTCTAGCTTGAACAATGAGATCAGAGTCACAGGAATTTATTTTTTCGGGACCGGAACTGTGGCATATCCAATGCTGGATCCTTAACCCACTGAGTGAGGTCAGGGATTGAACCCTCATTCTCCTGGATACTAGCTGGGTTTTTAACCCACTGAGCCACAAGGGGAACTCCCAGTTTCACAGGATCTTACAAATCTTTAGGTCACAGAATAGTCTTCCTTTGCCAATTTATTATATGTGAGGTTATTGCTCTTCCAGGGAGAGGATAGTTAACAGTCATCAGACTAATAAAGCAAACTAACATCAAATTCCGTTTTCTGTGGTTTCATCAGGTGCACCCCAAGGTACCAGACCTTGGATCACTCACTATTCCTTGTGTTAGCAAGACCACTTGGCAAATTGGTTACTGTCATATGTAACTACAGCAATAGTGGCTAAAAGGATGCCACTGGATTTTTGTAAAATGCTCAGGTAATATTTGACTTCCAAAATTATACACTTTTCCATAGATGGCATTAATACAACTGCATTAATTTTAATTGTCTTTTCTATCTTCAGGTAACAGGAGAGTGAGGAACTACATAAGCCAATGAATGGAGCCAACCAGTCTGCGGTGTCTGAGTTTGTCTTCTTGGGACTCTCCAATTCCTGGGAGATCCAGCTCCTTCTATTTGGCTTTTCTTGTCTTTTTTATGTGTCTAGTATGATGGGAAACCTCCTCATAGTGGTCACTGTGAGCTCTGACCCTTACTTACATTCCCCCATGTATTTTCTGTTAGCTAATCTCTCCATCATTGACCTGATATTTTGCTCTATTGCAGCACCCAAGATGATCTGTGATCTTTTCAGGAAGCGAAAAGTCATCTCCTTCGGGGGCTGCATAGCTCAGATCTTCTTTAGCCATGCAGTTGGGGGCACTGAGATGGTGCTGCTCATCGCCATGGCCTATGATAGATATGTGGCCATATGCAAGCCTCTCCACTACCTGAGCCTCATGAGCTCACGAACATGCATTCTGATTTTAGTGGTTGCCTGGATCATTGGTCTAATTCACTCACTGGTCCAAGTGGCTTTTGTAGTCAACTTGCCCTTTTGTGGCCCTAATGTCTTAGACAGCTTTTACTGTGACCTGCCTCGGCTCATCAGGCTTGCCTGCACAGACACCTATAACCTGGAGTTCATGGTCACTACCAATAGTGGCTTCATTTCCTTGGGTGCTTTCTTCCTGCTCATCCTCTCTTACATTTTCATCCTGGCCACTCTCCAGAAGCACTCCTCAGGGGGTTCATCCAAGGCTCTTTCCACTCTGTCAGCTCATATTATTGTGGTGGTTTTATTCTTTGGCCCACTTATTTTTTTCTATATGTGGCCCTCTCCTTCAACACATCTGGATAAATTTCTAGCCATGTTTGATTCAGTTTTAACTCCTTTTCTCAACCCAATCATCTACACACTCAGGAATAGGGAGATGAAGATGGCAGTGAGGAGAGTGTTCGGTCAGCTTAAGAGTTTTAGAAAAATCAATAAATGACTTTATTGAAACACAAAATTTCCAAATGACTACTAATAAACTTTCTTTCCCTACGAGCTAATCCTCCTTTTTTTTGTCTTTTTGCCTTTTCTAGGGCTGCACTCAGGGTATATGGAGGTTCCCAGGCTAGGGGTCTAATCAGAACTACAGCTGCCAGCCTATGCCACAGCCACAGCCACGAGGGATCTGAGCCGCGTCTGCAACCTACACCACAGCTCACAGCAACACCGGATCCTTAACCCACTGAACAAGGCCAGGGATCGAACCTGCAACTTCATGGTTCCTAGTCGGATTTGTTAACCACTGAGCCACAACGGGAACTTCCTGCTTCTTCATTTTTGATTATCTCTCTGTATTGGTTTCTATGAATTAGATAAAACAGCCACCACTTCTAGTCTTCTATGAATTAGATAAAGCAGCCGTGTATAAGAGATGAAGCCTATATGATTCAATCCTGCCCTAACTCTTGGTTGTGTCACAAATATTTGTAATTGTCCAAGTAGCCAGTTTTATTTTTAATAGGTCCCAGGAATTGAGGGTGTGCCAGGACCTGTCAGTGTCCCAAAGAGGTGCATGCTACAATCAGGCTGATTGTAAACTAGATTCTCAGGCAGTAGCTTTTAAAGAATGCAAACAGATACAGTCCTGAGGGGCCACAGCATAAGCCCCGTTGTCCACCAGAGCCAGGGGATCTAAAGGTGTCCCCTGAGTGGCAGTGGCAAAAACTGGGGCTCCAAAGGAAGGTATAAGGTCCTGTTTGGGAGATACCAGGGACCTGTAGTGAGGCAGAGGGAGAGTGAAATGTGGCCTGCACCAGGTCTGAGTTGCCTGGAGTAAAGTCCATCCACAGGCACCTACATGAGAGCCGAATCTGAAGGGGCCCCTCAGGCTGAAGCTCCAGGACAGGATAATTACAGAAAGACTGGTAGTGGGTGGGTCTGCAGTCTGTCAAGTTGTGGCGGGGGTGAGGAGGCTGCCAAGAACTGTTTCTCCAATCGTTACAATACAGTGAAACCCAGGAACCCAAGCCCCAGGCCACCAGAGCGAGGCGATCAAGGGGCGGGTGGCAGTTGCACAGACCAGGGCACCAGCAGCACGTAAAAGCAGCCCCGTGTAAAAGCTCCCGCGAGAGATTCCCGCGTGGAGCGCGACTGGAACGTGAAGACGGCGCCGCCCGTCTCCCTTCCCAGAGGGGCCCAGCAGGTCACGGAGTTGGCCTCAGACCTGCTGCCTGCCTCTCAGGCCACCCTCCAGAACAAGCATAGAACAAATAAGCTTCTCCTACAGTCTGGGTGGTGCTGAATCCGAGGCTCCTCCAGTGCCGAGCCCTGGGGCAGGTGAGTGGAGCACCAGCCCTTTAAGAGCCGATGATTCTCAGATGCTCTCTGGAAATGAGCTCCACTGGTTTTCAACACTAGAAGTTTTGGAAGCCCAGTTTTCAGGTGCAGGTCTTAATATTTGTTGGTGCCTGGTGTGGGGGTTCAAGCCTTTTGCTCCTGAGAGAGAAGCTCTGGGTTTCAAATTCCCCGCTAACTATGGTCTTGACTCTGAGTGGGGGAGGGGGGGTTATGGCGCGACCCTGTCCCAGCCTCTCCTACCTGCTTCCCTGTGGGCTTGCTTTTCTCGGCTGGAGGTGCAGGAGTTGCTCAGCCAGTTTTTAGCCTTTTTTTCAGAGGAAATTGTTTCACATGAAGCTGTAGATTCAGGGTGTTTACAGGAGGAGGGGCGTCCGGGACGTGTTTACGTCTCCATCTTGAACCGGAAGAGAGACCGTCTTTCTAATATGCGTGGAAATAAATCAGCAAACGTTCCATAATAGAAATAGAAAAGCGTTTAATTAAGCCAACCCAGGAGTCACAGATTCAAGAAACACTTGTATTGTGTGCCATAGTCTACAAAATTGGGGAGGCTTATAAAGGCGAAAACAACAAAATTACATAAATTGTCAAGAATTAGGTTTGGAGCTGTTAAGAAGTAAGGTGCTTGTTAAGCAAGGATTGGTTGGAATCTGAAACGGTTGCAGAGTTAAAAGGGGAGAACTTGAAACTATAAGGTTGCAGCTGGCAGCTCCTAGCAGATATAGTTTTGAGAATGGCTAGTAGTGTCTTTAGTCTGATTCAGTTCAGAAATTTCAAGTTGTCAGTAACACAGGGATGTGCCTGAAACCACATCCGCAATGGACCCCTTGCTCCATTTTCAATGCCTGAAACATAGTTACTCCATTTTGATTTTTATATGCGTTCTTTTCCTTAATGGTTAAAGCAAATGTATAATGCATGTTTAAGAGGCTATTTTGGATCACCCAAGATTCGGTTAAATCATGCATAAACCAGAAGGAACTCCCCATGCTTTAATATGTGAAAATTTCTTTCCTCACTGTTATTCACCAAGTATTTACGGACCTTCACTACCCAGATTGTGGGTCTATTTTGTTCTTACTGAAGAATGTGCGACATTCTTCTCTGAAAAGAGAGAGAGAATTTTATACTAATGGTATAGAAATCAAAGGTTATATTAACCCTTACTTTTCAGTTCCCAAATAACTGCCAATTAACACATTTCATGCATGCTAAATAATGATGTAAACAAGATTGTTTCTCAGGATGGCTACTGCTTTTTTCAAACTATTCTGCCCTATAATTGGTACATTGTTAACATCATGCCTGTTTATGTGTCCTTTATTTCCCTTTTCACTTGTTCTGCTTGGTTATTTCAGTCTTTTTGTGATGGGTAAAATGTAGAAAACAGCTTTCAAATTTGCGGTTATTTACACATTCTAATTAACAACTCTTGTTTTCATGCTTTGTTCCATATGTTGAAGAATGTTTTTGACTTTATTATTAGCCAAGTGGATCCTGTATTGGCAAACTTTTGCTATAAAGGTCCAAATTATAAATAGTTTTGGATTTGTGAGTTATATGGTCTCTGATACAAACACTCAGTTCTGCTGTGGTAGTGTCCAAATAGCTGTAGACTACACGTAAATGAATAGCTATTGCTGAGCTCCAATAAGATATTATTTACAAAAACAAGAGGCAGGCCATATCTGAGTTATTCCTTATATGGATCTGGCTTTTTAAACTATCAGTCTTTGTCTTAAAACGAGTGTCTAAAATAAAAGGCAGTATTGCATTACACAAAATTTGCAGTTAAAATTTAGAGATTTTGGTCCTAAAAGCACTGCCTCACTTGCTGTGTTATCTTACCTAAGTCGCTTAAACTCTCTGAATTTCAGTTTCTTCAAAGACTCCAACAGAACTCATGTATTTATGGTTATGCCCAAGTAATATGATATTTGAAAAGATTTTATTAATTGAAAAGTTAGCCTCGTTCCTTTCCTGGCTTATAATTATTTGTTCGGCATCTATTAGCTTAAAGATAGTTTGCTTTTTCCTGTAGTACACATTAAACTTACCTTTTCTTTGTACTCGCTTTCTTTCTCTCACGCGTGCACACACACACACACACACACACACACGATTTTCTTCTGATATGTCTCCAATATCTTGTCTTTTATTAGTATGTACTTTGACTTTGTATCACCTGCCAAATTAAAGATTAATAATAGTTTATTTCCTTCTTCAGTGTGTTGGTAAAAGTAGTAATGGGAAATGTATATAGAGTTCATACTATGTGTCAGGCACTGCTCTTAGCTTTACCTGTATTAACACATTTAATCCTCTCAGCCTTTGAGATAGATGCTATTAACATCCTTATTTTACAGATTTGGAGATGAAGGTATGGAGAAGTTGAATAACTTGTCGGGTTGCTAAGTGGTAAATTTGGATTAAATCTGGGCAGTCTGCTTCTGGAGCCTGGCTTTTTCATCATTATGTTTTCTTCTTACAAAGTTGGTTTAAACTTGATCCCTAAAGAGTCTTAGATTTCCTTTCTTCATTTAGGGCCAATTTGTTTATGTTTCCCCTCTATTTCTGCAGTTCCTTTTTTATGTAAAACAATTCTAAGTTACAGAAATTATATTATGAATACAGTGGAATTTTATTATATACATATAGCTCAGATATTAAATAATAGTTTAATCTTGGAAAGTTGCTCAAGATAGATTAATAATTGAAAAAAGTGGTAACAAAACAAGATTTAAAACTTGCTCTATTTTTAAAATACTGTATGTATATAAGTCAAAATGTCAATAGTTATATTTCTTCCTAGGGGTGGGATTTAGGTTGTTTTAGTATCTCCTTAACACTTCTTTGTAATTTGAAAATTTTTTTATAACAAAAATGTTGTAATAATTAAAGAAGCTACTAAAATAGTCAAATACATTAAAAAAATCTCTTAAACTCTGCACTTTTTCACAGATTTTTTCTTTGAACCTTGATAAAAGCATTTTGCTGGCCTATGTAAATCATGATCACCAGTGTTAATTTGTCTTCAAAATTAGCTTCTAAAAGAAGTTCTAACAGTCATAATTTTTAGTCTCAAAAAATGCATTGCCTTTCTCCTAGAATGTGCTTTGGTGAACCTGGAGATCACTGTACATTTTTTCATCCTCTATGATAAGAAGTTATATCTAAGTGGTTTGCAGAGCCTTTATTCATTGAATGAGTTTGATACCACTGGGGATACTAGGATGCCTTCACATGCAATAGCTGGACCCTTTAAAAATGGAGTCCATTGCAATTCCTTCTTCTCTGCAAATTCTAACTGATTCCAGTTTTAGCTTAGGGTCTTTGTTATTGACAATAAGAATGAGACCAACTGGTGTTGTCCCTAAGAATGTCCTGTAGGCTGACTTAGAGACAGGCACTGAAAGGCAGTCACACTCCTCTTAGCATTTTGAAAAAGTAGTCAAATATGATAATATTTACATGGGTATCTATAACAGATAGTGTATTTGATCTGTGTATCTTCTAATGGTATCTGATTGTCTACTCTATGCACAGTGTTCCAGGAATTATGGATATATGGTATATAAATGTCAGAAACCACCCTTAATTTTGGAAATTTATACTTCATGATTGAATTGGCTCTTTGTAGATGGAGAAATAGTCTATATTCATTGCAAATTAATGGAAGGGAGATAAAGAATGAGATGAGAAAATGCTTCCTTGCAGTTCCCACTGTGCTGTAGGAGGTTAAAGATCTGGTATTGTCTCTGCAGTGGCTGTGGTCACTGCTGAGGTGCAGGTTCAATCCCTGGCCCAGTGCAGTGAAGAGGAGTGGCTGAGATTCAGTTTCTGGCCCTGGACCTTCCATATGCCACCCTGTGGCAAAAACTAAATAAGTAAATAAAATAAACAGTAAAGGAAATACTTCCTTCGTGTGGATTTCAAAATAGTAGGAGTAAAGGATAGATTGACCTTATGATTTCTGATCTGTCTATATGGTGCTAGTTGCTTAGATTAACATACTTCCGAAATCAGAGATATTGCCAGGGAGAAGAGCTTATTTTTTATTTTTTTGTCTTTAGTCGTTTTAGGGCTACACCCATGGCATGTGGAGGTTCCCAGGCTAGGGATCCAATGGGAGCTATAGCCGCCGGCCTACGCCACAGCCACAGCAATGCATGATCTGAGCCACATCTGCGACCTACGTCACAGCTCATGGCAACGCCAAATCCTTAACCCGTTGAGCGAGGCCAGGGATCGAACCCTCAACCTCATGGTTCCTCGTCGGATTTGTTTCCTTCCCCTGAGCCATGACGGGAACTCCAAGAGGAGCATATCAATGTGGAGAATTCACAGAAGAACATTGTGAAAATCCCTAGATCTGGATATTGCCTGGGCATCTATGTTTTCATCTCTTTGTTGTTATTTATTTAAAATTACTATTTGCAACCCTGAAGAATGAGTTTCTGATTAAAGCATAATATTGCTATGCCTTAAGCTGTTATCAGAGCCCTGCCTTAACCGTTCTGATTGAGGACTTGTAAATTCTCTTCTTAATTGTCTCCACATCAGGTAAAAGTTAATGGAATATATTAAATAACAAAGTATATCAGTTAGTTATAAGAATAGCGACTGGGAGTCAAAGAAGTCCAGGTGTTCCTGAAAGTTTGAATAATTTTAATTTGAGACTTACATTTGTCTTTTTCACTAAGCTAGGAGATTGGAGATGGCACAGATACTGAAGTTTTTGTGTGGGTGACAATGCCTCGCTGAAAGGAGTAATAGTATAAAGCCCTTACAAAGGTACTTACGGCTATGATTACAACCACCCCTATAGGACTTTGAGAAGTTCAAGGGAATCATTATAGAATGCCAAAATTAGTTTCTGACATCAAAGAGAGAATATTGGAATTCACATGGATATAAATTATGTGAAGATAATCTGACATTCCCAGGCTGCCCATTTTATAGCCCCAGATGCTTTCAAGAAGAACCTCGGTTTGAGTCTATGTGAGCTTATCTGCATAAGGACAAATTTGCCACCATTCTAAATTCAAACTGCCAGGAAAATTTTAGAAAAATCACTTAGAATTCCCCTGATACTTGCCTAAATAATCTTGGCAAAACTCTAAAGATTGGGTACATATGGAGCCACAGTCCTCCCAAAATGTAAGAGCCCACTGGAATGCTTCCAAATTGATATCCTAGAATTACTTCCTGCAGTGGAATATGAAATTTTTAAAAAATGTTTGTTTTCAGGATGGTCAGCTCTTTCTCTGCTAAAGATCTGTGATTCTGATATTGGCAAAAATCTCCTCAGTTTTATGTTTCTCACTTGGGGAATTGCAAGGCTCTCATTCAGGAGCTCTGCAAAGCATTATTACTTTCACAAAAACTCCACCATCCATACCATCTGTCATCTTCTGGCCTAATAGAAAAGGCATATAAAATTCTCAAGTTAAAATCAGTCAGAATTTCAGAAACGTTTGAGCTTGCCTGGTCCATAGTCTGTCTTCTTGTGGGTTAGTAACTGCTAATCTGTGCATCTAAGAATATCATTTGATCGTAGACTCCACTCTGTTGCAAGCAGGCATGCCCAAATACTGTAAGGAACTCATGTAATACACTGAGTCTTTATCATCAGTAAACATGAACAGCCTTTCTTTATTTTCACAAGGAACTCTTGCATGACCTAAAATCTGTAGAATTTCCCAGAGGTATCACTAATTCACTTTTTTTGGCATCATCCAAGAGGAGGATTATTAATTGGAAAACACAGTCAGAAATTTGCAGTTAGCATTAGCCAAACTTGTAAATGACTCTGTGACAGCTCTTGAGATTCAATAGGCAACTGTAGACATTTTAGCCTATATGATAATGGACAACCAAATAGCTTTAACTTTCTATTAGCTAGCCAAGTAAGTTATGCCTGTGCTGTTGCCAACACTAGGATAAATGCGTGAGCCAGATTGAACAATTAATTTCAGCTGAAGACGTTGGCTTACAAAGGTAGATACATAGATTCAGGGGCACGTCATTTTAGCCTGTATTTGGTAATTTTAAACTGTGTCTCTGATCTCTAATGGATTTTGCAAAGGTTAATCATTATTCTGCTCTTGAGTTTCTGTGCATTGCACCTGCAAGTAATTTCCAAAATTTTAAATGCTACTGTACAGACTTGGTCATATTACATGATCCAACACTTATCACTTGACACAAGGAGCATGGAGCTCGGTCCCTAACTGGACTCGAGACTGTTTTTGTGTTGATGATGCCATCTAGAAATCTTGACAATGATGTAGATCAAGGATGAGGCTACTTTTATTTCTGACCCTCTGCTTTGGCCAAAGTCATTAGTTTTCTAAGACTGAGAACTTTAAGAGCAATCTTCATCAATTTTGTAACTACAACCAGGGAATATCTTGTGATCCACACAATACTGCCTTCTCTACAAATCTCACTTTGCCTGCATTAACTCTTGCCTTGACATCAACCAACCCAGAGTTTTGCCCTGTTTCTGATTGGCTGCTTTAATAACTTTTGAGATCAACTCATAAACCATAAAAAGCATGCTGTCATTTCCCCTAATTAGGTGCTATTTTGGAATTCTCTCTGTTCTTCCTTACTAATGTCATAGGTTTCTTTATTTGAAGAGATTTCTACAAAAATCCTTAAATTTACTAATGAATATTTTAAGTCATTTTATTAAGGAAATTCCTAAACTGAGACTGTAAAATTATTATATCATATGTTTTGGTCTTATAAACAAAACTACTTAGTAAAAAAGTCCTCAATATGTGAAAATTTTTAAAATTTTCATTGTAGTGTGAATTTTGAAATGCATCTTTAAAAAATAGTAGGAGGGTGCGTAGCTATTTCTTTCATTTTCTCAGATTGTAAACTGTTGTGCCAATAGCCTCGAACCAAGGTTCAAAGGAGTCTAGACAGTCTCTCCTAGTGTGTATCTACACCTTAGTCCATGCCTCTGATCTTTATTTCATTTCTAACCCTAAATTCTCAACTTAAGTCTGGTTGAGGTAAAAGTGTACTTCTTTTATTGAAATTATTGAAACTTTAAAATATTTGGTTTTTTAAATACAGTATCCTGAAACTTTCAAGTTAATTATTTTAATGAATAACTCAGTTTGTGATAACACAATTCAGTTGGTGTTAAGACCCTTAAAATACAGTGCATTCGAAGTCAGTTACCCTAGAATGACAAAAGGCAACTAGATTATTTAAAAAGCAAATTAACAAATCTTCTCACCATTTTGTAAAGACATTCTTTCTAGTTTCATTTCTTTCATGTAATTCTCCTTCAAAGACAATTCATTGTTTTTATCTAAGATATAGTCCCCATCTAAAAAGGAAAAAATGTAATCAGAGCATTTTTAGCTGCATTCTCACCACTTCTCATCAATAGTCTTGGAATTTATGCAGTTTCCAAGGATCTCTCTCTTGTTTGAGACTCTGTTCTTCTTCTTATGCCAAATGAATGTGCTACTCAAAAATTCTATCAAGTTCCTGTGTGTTTCTTAATGATGTGTTTCTTAACGATGCCATGTATGTTTTCTTCATTAACTTTCTTTTGTTTTTTTATGTTATCCTTTAAACAATTTTTTTTCTCATTACTTCAAATTTTATATGATTTTCAACTTTTTGTCTTTAGCTGGCATCTTTCTTGCCTGTCACTTACGGCTTTTTTTGAATAAGTGGCCTCCTGACTTTGGTGAATCTTTCACTGGAACAAAAACCTTGGTATATTTTTGGTTCTTTCCCAGTCTAATCAGCAACCACCTTTCTCCCTTTTGCTTAATTTAGAGCAATAATGTATGGATTTAAGTTTAGCTCTGTCACTGGTACCTATGAGATCTTGGTTAATTTATGTGTGTGTCAAATGTTTATGTATGTAGGATCTGTAGGATCGAATATTCTTTTGCATAAAAGGGGATTCTTTTATTACAGATTTATTGAGATATAATTGATGTATAACATTGTGCAAGTTTCAGGTATACATTTTTTAACAAATAGTCATATGTGCATGATATAGTCAAATAGCAATGGATTTGGAATCAGGAGGCTTGTTTTTTTGGGGGGTATTTAAATATGCTACTGCCTTCTCTGAACTTGAGATTCCTCATCCAGAAATGAAAATAATCCCAGTTTTAGAAATATCCATCCAACAGGTCATTATAAAAGTCAAATATATGAAATTACTTAGTAAATATGTTCCATACAAATAATGTATATTTTATTCAGTTCTAAGATTCCATCATTAAATATTTCAGAAACGTTTAAAATATGGTGAAAAAATGTATTTTCTTTTCTGACTTTAAGAATAGCATGGAAGATGACTAATTATATAATGAAGGGTGGAAGAAGAAACTGTAAGTTCATTTTTGTGCTGGCTGCTGCTGTTGGAACTATTGCTTCTCTCTCTTCCTCTCTCCTTTTACATGCTTCTTATTAATTTCTGAGTTAAATAATGGACTGTTATAAGCCTTGCAATGAGGCTTCCCTGCTTCACAATTCGAAATTCATAGCAAGAACACCAGGCATTCTTTTGGGAGTGGTAGGGAAATGTGTTAAGGCTCAGTTCTGAATTTGAAAACTTCCTTTATACTTGATGGGAAAATTTGTTAGGCTAGAAAAAAACATGAACTGTGGAAAGTCATGGTCCTGAAGAAATGGCTTTACTTCAGAGAAGTGTTATGGACTAAGCAATCAAGAAAACTTTGCTACTTATTTCATCTTGTATTTCAGGAAACATACAAATCAGAAGAAATGGTCATTATCCCCTGCAAACTTACAATATACTTAGAGAGAGATAGTCTGTAAAACTGAAATCATTGGAGAAATAAGTGGCAAAGGATTTATTCCCTAAGTGAAGCATCAGTCATTACCTCTTCTCAGAATACCTTTCTCTCTCCTCTCAGTTTATTAAACTCTATGAATTCTTTTTCAAGCTCATATGAAGTTCTTTCTCTGAATTTCCCAGTGGATTCTTTTATGTCCTTCTTGGCCAACAAAAAACATTTGGAGCTTCTTCTATGAGGCAATATATTGTGTTTTTTTTAAATAGGGGGAATTATTATTTTTCAATTAAAATTTAAGTTTCCTGACTTCTAGGAATAAGAGAGGGAAGAGACTAATGTAAAATAGAATTAGGAAATTTTCATGGAGGAAATAGGATTTTGATTTACCTTTAAAGGCTGATTAGTAATTGGAAATGTTCTGTATTGCACTATCTGATACGTAACCACTACATATATGTGACTATTGCATACTTAAAGTGTGGCTAGTACAACTGAGGCAATCAATTTTTAATTTCATTTAATAATGAACTAGTGGTTAGTGGCTACTCTTAGCTACATGCATGTGTGGCTATCTGTTCTGGATTAAGTAGATATAGGTTTGGCTTATCTTTTCTCACTTTATTATTTTTCTGGTGTGCAGAATCCAAAGGCGTATGTGGACTAGAAAACCTAGACTCTTGGTCTACATAATCACTAATGAAGTTTGTAGAATAATAGTCTTATGATCAGTTTCACTAATCATACACAACTGAGGTATGTATGTGGACATATATAAACACATATTAAAAGGCATAGCTTTGGGATTCATTTTTTTCCTATTGCTGGGTTTCTCTTGCCCTGAAAATTCCAGGTCCGAGGGTGTTTGTACATTCATGACCTTTATTTTACCATCCCTTTATTGTTTATGTTGCAACCTCCCTTTTTTTTCTCAACTCATTTCACCTTTTAGAAGCATATCTAAATATTAAGGGAGCAGGAGGGCTTGAGACACAGAAGTGTTTGACTCACAGGCAAGAAAATATATTTTTTGTATGGTAACTACAAAAATGGGTAAGAACTAGAGAGGTTTATGTAATGGCCCAGAGTTAAGGTCAGGAAAGAATCAGGCTTGTCATCAGATTCCAGACGCTTGGGAGGTTTGAATCAGAGGGATGAGATAAGAAGGAAAAAAGGGGCTAAGGGAGAGGGAGGGACATGAGAGGAGAGGGACAATGGTTAAATGACAGCTATGGCATTAGCATGCATTTCTTCATCTCCAAAAATATTGTAAAAGCTTAGGGCTTCAATAGATATAACCAAGATTCACAAACCTCAAAGTTTGTGAAGAATCTCATCAGATGGATGGATCAAATCTGCCTCCTTAAATTCCTTGACCTTTCATAGCAACCCCCCCCACCCCCCCCCCCCCCCCGCCAAACACCTACACACAACTTTGCAAGTCCTGGCCATGTCCTGGCTGCTAACCACTCTGCTAGGTACTTTCACTTGTACTCCTGGGTGCCCATGCAGATGCCCTGTGCCACGAATATCTAGTTTATCCTTTCCTGAGACCTATCATGCTCTAGAGTCACCTCTTGCTCAATGCCTGGTTCTCTTATGCTCACCTTTACTCTGTGGGCTTTGTGTGAATTGCAAATGTGATTGTAAGTAGTGGTATAAGATAGAGCACAAAAAGGCATTATATGCCAGAGATGAGGTGATAAGAGGCGAGACAACTTGAATGGCTAAAGAATTGTTTTATGAACAAATTAAAAGTAGAACCAGTGATTTCTGCCAAATGACATCTCCACTCTTCCTTTTTTTTTTCTCTTTGTATTGCACTGTACCACCTAGACTTCCCCTTCCAGTCCTTGCCATGTACATCTACTATGTTTTCATATTTGTTCTGTCTTCTTATCTGTAGATGAGTAGTCCTGGAGGATGCAGTGAAAGGCATATTGTACGCGAAAGTGACTCAACTGCTTTAGGTGACCACAGGTAAAATGCTTATTTAGTGATGATATGGCTCTGAGAAGGGTTTGATAAAATATGTAGTCTTCACAGTGTTGAGATCCTTATATAATTAATCATTATAATATGGAACATCATTAACATTTATTTTAGTTTCTTTCTCATTATCTTTATCTGTACAACATTCCAGCTGATAGAGAGATGGATGGAGCAAATCATTCTATGGTTTCAGAGTTTCTGTTCCTGGGACTCACCAGCTCATGGGAGAGACAACTTCTCTTTCTGTTCTCCTCCATTTTTTGTGTGGCAAGCATGATGGGAAACTCCCTTATTTTACTTACTGTGACTTCTGACCCTCACTTACACTCCCCCATGTACTTTCTATTGGCCAGTCTTTCATTCATTGATCTAGGAGTTTCTTCTGTCATTTCTCCCAAAATGATGTATGATCTTTTCAGAAAGCGTAAAGTAATTTCCTTCAGTGGCTGCATCACTCAAATCTTCTTCATCCATGTTATTGCTGGTATGGAGATGGTGCTTCTCATAGCCATGGCCTTTGACAGATATGTTGCCATCTGCAAGCCTCTTCACTATATGACTATTATGAGCCAAAAAATGTGTATTTTGCTTCTGGTTGCTGCATGGATAATTGGCTTGACTCATTCTGTGGTTCAACTGACTTTTGTTATAAAACTGCCATTCTGCGGCCCTAATATACTAGATAGCTTTTACTGTGACCTTCCTTGGTTCATCAAACTTGCCTGCACAGATACCTACAGGCTAGAGTTCATCGTCACAGTCAGCAATGGATTTATATCCCTGGGATCATTCTTCATATTGATTATCTCCTATGTTTCTATCTTGATCATTGTTTGGAAACACTCTTCAGGTGTTTCATTCAAGGCCCTCTCTACTTTGTCAACTCATGTCATGGTGGTGATTTTGTTTTTCGGTCCTTGTATTTTTGTTTATATGTGGCCTCATCCCACATCACACCTAGACAAATTCCTTGCTGTTTTTGATGCAGTTCTCACTCCTTTTTTAAATTCAGTTATCTATACTTTCAGGAACAAAGAAATGAAAATGGCAATGAGGAAAGTATGCAGCCAATTTATTAATTATAGAAGAATTTCTTAAATGCCAAAAGTATTATGAAGTTTCTTTACTAACTTGGAGTAACATTAAATTTCTGTTATTTCAATATCAGAAGTTTCCAAGTACCGTATTAACATTTAGATATCCCAGATTAAAATAACATGGTTCTTAAAAAAATATATTAACTGGGAACTTGTGTTATAGCCTGTGGCTGGAGGAAGAATGTGGTGTAGTAAAAAGTTTCTTCTGGAGAAGGCCAGTGCTTGTCTCTTAGGAGATTTTATTTTGATGAATTTGCTATGGTATAGACTTATAACTTCATTGTCTTTTCAGTGTTAGAGTGGATTGTATAAGGGAATGCTGATTGACAGTAAATTGATAATAGATGGAAATATATACATATTTTATATGTGTATATATACACATATACACACATATATACATCTGTCTATTTCAAGATGCCAGTTTATTAATTGGCAACAAAAAATCATTAAGTGGCCTGAATTTCTACATAAGTGTAACTCATTCTTTCACTGTAGGGAAATTTCTGGAAGTCAAGCAATGATATAAACATCAGTGGGCAGCTAATCAGAGCAAGAGGAGTTAGCTGGATTATTCAAATGTGTAATCATGTCAGATTTTTATACTTAATGCCTATATGTTTGTTGCATCCACCGGCGCGAGAAACAGATGTTTCAGGACTCAAAAGGGTGTTACTTTATTGGCCAAAACTTTTAACCTGCGCAGGGGCGAACTCTCGGTGTGTCCTGAGACACAGTGCTCACAGGAGCTGCAGATGAGAGTCGCGACTAACGCTTACAGCTAAGCCCTTTTATAGAGGCAAGCAAGCAGTTAACAGAAGTAGATGTAGTGGTTAGTGATTGGCTATTATTGGCGCGCGCGGGACCTTTGAATGTTGCAGGTTAGCAATTGGCTATCATTGGCGCGCGCGGGACCTTTGAATGTTGCAGACCTGGGGGAGGGTGGAAAATTTCCTAAGTCTGCCCTGTCTTGGCCGGTTTTACCGACCCTTTGTTACGAAACACTGTCACCACCCGGACGTTTTGTCCAACCTTCAACCTCCTTGCAGCTACTGTCCCAAATTCCTTGTCCTTACATACACAGGCTCTTTGTTATTTTTCCTGGTTCCAACATATTCACACTAGGACGTGCCTGTGATCACATTTGGAAATATAAGATCCTTAAGCCAGCCCCTTTATCCGGATGATATTGGCTAGTCATCACCAAATTTACAACTTGAGTCTTGTCCATGCTGTATTCAGGCTGTCTAATCCCTATGACATACAGATGCATTCTTATTTCCACATGTAATTAGCCAGGTTCTTCCTTTTCCTTCAGCTTACATGACCGTTCTTGTTGCATT
>PVHT021183630.1:4788751-4887280 GCA_004024745.2 Catagonus wagneri | reverse complement strand
TAGTCAGGTTCATTAACCCCTGAGCCAAAACGGGAACTCTGGTCTTTACATTTTTATCCTTTATCTTTTTCTGAGAATTCCCTTACTATGTTAAATATCATAGAACAAAATCATTTTAAATGTGTATGTAGTATTACAGTTTACTATAATTATGACATCACAATTATATATGTTATTCCTCTTTTGGTCAATTAAGATTATCTTAAAATTTTTGCTTTGCCTTGAAAAATTTTTTCATATACCTCTGTATGTATTTCAGATGACTTCTTTTATATATTGATATATTTGAAATTAATAATGTATAATAAACTCTTTATCCATATTATCATTTCTCCCAAAAGAGTAATACTGTATATCTATTGAAGTGCAGTGGGTTTGATCATTTAATCAAAAATCTTTATGACTTTAAAAGAAAAAAGATAAAATATTTTTTAAAAATTCTGTTTTTTAATACTTGTACTTTTTCACATTATTAATTTGAATTCTTTGAATTAAATGTTGTCAGAATCCAATAAAAAACAAGCTTAAAATAACTAGAACAAAACAAAAACAAAATTTTCCAATTATCTCATAAATCAGATCTGGACACATGCCTACCCTAGTGGTAGGGGCTAAGGTTATGTGGTTGACAAATCCAAAGAACTACATGAATTTCAGGAGGAACATTTCTCAAATGAGTGAGGTAGGGTACAGCCATCAATGAAAGGGGAAAAGTGATACATGGCAGGTAAAAATATTGCCAGTTATATTTTTTCTTATCGAAGTAAAAGTTAATAACTATTGCTGTGGTGTTCCCCTTCTCATTCTCATAGGTGGAATATTTATTCCATCATATTGTTTTACCAGTCCCACATGTGTGATAAAAACATTAACTCCATTATTATTTGTTTGTGTTCAGAATGCTTCCCCCAGTTTGTTGTTGTCTTTTTAATTGAACTTACTGTATTCTGCAGCATTAAAGTACTTTTTATTTCAATATCTAATGAATATTCATGGATATAAATTTCTTTTTTAATTTAAAATGATTTTTAATGTTATTACTTTTTTAACAGACATACATTTCTAAAATACTTTATTCATCTGGATTTTTTTTGTGTGAAAATAATAGAGGGTCTAACTTTTTCAAATTTGCTTATTAATCTTCTCAGTACCATTTAGTGAATAATCATTTCCCTTCTGATTTCTAACCATTTATACGAACTTATTATATAAAATGTAATCCTTGTCTCTCCCCATATGTAATATATCTTCTAACATTTCCTCTGGGATACCTCATATCCTTTGAATAGCTTCAAAATAGTATTCATGATCATCACTGAAAAAGGTATCCTCCTGCACTATCACCTGTTTAGTCATGAAAACAAGAAACCCAAGAGTGATTCTTTCTCTCTCTCCCTCTTCCTCTCACCCTTCCATTTCCTGTCTGTCTGTCTGTCTGTCTGTCAATTTTTCACTCATACAGCAAATATCTAGTGCCTACTAAGTGCCAGGCTTTGTTGTAGGCTTTTGGGATGCATCATTAGTAAATAAAATGAATAACAATTTGTACCATTGTGAAGCATATATTCTAATAGGTATATACAGACAGTAAGTAATAAGCAAAACAAACAAGTAGATTTTATAGTAAGTTAAAAAGAAATAAGTGCCATAGTAATGTAATAGAGTAGGTTAAGGTGGATCTGAGACACCAGACTTGGGGGAGGGTGTTGCACTTCTAAGAAGGATAGTTAGGGTAGGCATCATTGGGAAGATGCCCTTGATCAAAGCTGTGATATAGGTGAGTGAGTTAGCAATGTGGGTATCAAGGGGAAGGGCATCTCAGTGAGAGATACAGCCAGTACGAAGACTGGTATTTTCAAGAAACATCAAGATGCACAGTGTGACTTTATCAGTATATAAAGAGTGGGAGAATAGTAGGATATTATTCAAGGAGTTAAAGGAAGGCCAAATCATGTGGGGTTCTGCAGACTAGTGTAAAGGATTTGGCTTTTACTCTGAGGAAGGGGGGTTACCACTGGAGTGTTCTGAGAAGAGAGATGATATGATATTACTAATATTTATTATTTTATTTTGGTTGTCCTGCTGAGAATAGTCTGGGGAAGGGTGGTGCAGTGGTCTCCACATTAACAAGCTGGTAGTCAACTGCAAAAAGAAAGGGAAGAGAGAGCTAGTGCCTTGGAAAGCAATGTACATGGCAAGATGTCAGTGGTAATATTTTGAAGAGTTAGCTAATAGGATTCTCCAGTTGATTGGATTTGAGAGAAAGAACTCCAAGTTTTTTTTTTACTTAAACAACTGGAAGGACAGATTTGTCATCACTTAAGATGGAGGAGTAGGTAAAAGCAAGACACATTGTACACATTATATCTAAATGTTTATAGGATGTACAAATGGAAATGTAAAGTAGGCATCTGAATAAGCGAGTCTGATACACCTGAGCAGGAGATTGTCATAGATGTTATTTACAGATGTGGTAGTAGGTGAGATAAACTAGAGAAGGAATATAGGTAGAAAAGACATGAAATTAAAAGACTTGAGCCCTGCCATTCTCAAACATTAACAGTTCAGAAAGAAAGTGGTTACTAATTAATTAAGATTAAGAAAGAGCAATTGGTGACACAAGAAAAACCTGGATTATGTGACGCCTGGAAATCTAAGTGAAGAAAATGTGTATGAATATTGGAATAAATAACTGGGTTAAAAGAAGAGGAGTAGGAATTCATTTTAGATATAGATACGGAGATCATGAGAGGGCTGTAACACAAGTGGTAATGGTGGTATTAGAAATTTTTGATTTGATGGAAAGCAAAAGAAGAGGAATTTGAAAGAGCAGAGAAAACTCTCTGGAGCAATTTTGCTTCAGGTCTTTAGAGAAGTGGAACAATAACAAAAAGGAAAGTTGGATTCAAAGATTTTAGTAAGACAGGAGCTGTAGCCAATGGTAAAAGCTGTGGGGAATGATACAGTAGAGAGGGAAAGTGGATGATGTGGAAAGGAGAGGGAAAAGCTGGAATTGTCCTTGAGTTCAAGAGTGAAGGCTTATAATGAGTGAGGTAGGGGTTTGGTTAGATCCTTATTACTCTTAGGGAGAAGAGAAAAACTTCTTCTGTTGCCATCTTAAGCCAGAGTTCTGTATCTGTTTTCAGAAGTGGAGTGGTATCAATTATCTTTATGTGGTTGTTGCTCTTGCTTGATATTTTGATTTTTCCTGATAGAATTAATGGGCAATATTGTATTTATTCTGGTCAAGGAGGTATGCTATAGAGAAGAACAAGAAAGAATGTTTTAGTTCTGGGTTCAAAGATGAAACTAACCTTTATTAGTTACATGCTTTGGTTTAATACATAGATTGAAATTATGCTGTGAAAACAATAATTACTCTGTTCTGAGGATTTAATACAATAATGTGCAAAAGGACTGATTTCCAAAATCACTTGATTTTCACATTTTAAAATATTATTTTTAAAAAGAATTGTCAAAATTTCTTTCTAAAATTATTTTAATATACTTGATTTCTAATATTTTAGTTTCAAGTATACAGCAGTGTGATTCACTTATCAAGTGTGTATATGTACATATACATGCTATGTATATCCTTTTTTTATATTCTCTTCCATTGTAGGTTATTACAAGATACTGAGTATAGTTCCCTGTGCTATATAGTAGGTCCTTGTTGGTTATTTATTTTATATATAGTAGTGTGTATATTTTAATACCAGACCCCTAATTTATTCATACCCCTTCCTTTTGATAACTATAAGTTGGTTTTCTAGGTCTGTGAGTCTGTTAGCCTATTTCTATCTTGTAAATAAGTTATTTTGTATCATTTTTAGATTCTACATAGGAGTGGTGTATGATATTTGTCTTTCTCTGTCCTACTTACTTCACTTAGTATGATAAACTCTAAGTCCATCCATGTTCCTACAAAGGCATTATTTTATTTTTTTATGGCTAATATTCCATCACATGTATATGTATATGTGTGTATGTAAATTCTTCTGTCATACATTCTCCTGTCAATGGATATTAGGTTGCTTCCATATGCTGGCTACTGAAAACAGTGCTGCAATGAACATTGAGGTGCATGTATCTTTTTGAATTATGTTTTTCTCCAGATATATACACAAGAGTGGGATTACTGGATCATATAGTAGTTCTATTTTTAGATTTTTAAGGAACTTACATACCGTTTTCCATAGTGGTTGTACCAATTTACAGTCCCAACAGAGTAGGAGGGTTCTTTATTCTCTACACCCTCTCCGATATTTATTATTTATAGACTTTTTGATAATGGCCATTCTGATCTGTGTGAGGTGTTACCTAATTGTAATGTTGATTTGCATTTCTCTAATAATTAGTGATGTTAGGGGAATGCTCAAAATTTCTATTATCGGAGTTCCCTTCGTGGCTCACTGGTTAACGAATCCGACTAAGAACCATGAGGTTGTGGGTTCGATCCCTGGCCTTGCTCAGTGGGTTAAGGATCCGGCGTTGCCGTGAGCTGTGGTGTAGGTTGCAGACGAGGCTCGGATCCCGCGTTGCTGTGGCTGTGGCGAAGGCTGGCGGCTACAGCTCCGATTAGACCACTAGCCTGGGGACCTCCATATGCCATGGGTGCGGCTCTAAAGGCAAAAAGACAAAAAAAAAAATTTCTATTCTCAAGGTTTTAAAAATACTTTTCTGTATTTTTCACATTCTTAAGATGAATGTGTACTATTGAAATTATATAAAATATTTGAAAATGAAAAAAAAATCACTTTAAATTTTCCTGGGGAATGCATATTCAGTCACCATGAAATAAATAAAGTACTTTTACAAGATGGTAGAAATTCACTTTGTCCTAAGAAAATTATAAACTTTTTTTCCCTCTCATTAACAGCTTCTTTGCTTGGCTGCACTGGGAAAACCAAAATTATCATAGGCAATAACTCCCCAGGCCAAGTAATTTCAGTTTTGGTAGCATCACTTGGTCACTGCCCTCTAGGGTTATAATTAGCTTCCACTCTTGCTGTGACATCATTTATACACAGAGGTATGTGTGTGTGTGTGTGTGTGTGTGTGTGTGTGTGTGTGTGTGTGTGTAATGATCCTGAATAGGATCTGGTTGATTTTTTGGGGGGGACCATATCTGAATCTTCAGGAGACACCTTAGTTCTCTTGGCAAAAGAGGTAGGTGGGAGGGTAAAAATAGTAAGAAAATAAGAAGGCAGATGTTTTGATATTCTAAAGATAGAGATGGTTTTGATCAGTTTCCCTCTGCTACAGCAGTCTCTTTTATGTGTTTCTTCTCTTTTTACCCCCCTTCTGTCCAGTTTATCTGTTACACTGACAAATGAATCATTTTCCTCAAACTCGGGTCTCATCATTAATTCCTTGCTCCTAAGTCTTTGCTCCCCTTTATATATTAACTGTACTCAATCATCTTAAGTTAGAGACTGAGGTCAAGTAAAACTTGTCTCAACTTTCTCATCTAATTTTTCACTGATCTCTTAAACAATTTCCATTCACCAGGCAACCTTCATTCTTCACCATTATCCCAGAGTGCCTTCAATTTACCTGTCATTTCTCATTTTGTACCATCTGCTTGAAGTAATTCTTCACACTCTCTGTATATATCATAATATTTACTATTGAAAAGCTCTTCTCGGTTCTACCTTCTCCACTTTGTCTTCTCCGATCATGACAGCTGTAGTTTTCTCCTTCTACTTTACTCGGTTATTACTAAATCTGTAGCATTCATCTTACTGTGCCTTTTAGATTTGTTTGAAAGGCTAGTTAGACAGTGTCTTTCTGAGCACAGGCTAACTATTCTATAAATAAATTTTCATTAATAAAATAATGAAATAAGCCATGTTAGAACAAGAATAAAAGAACTAGTACTACACTGGCCTAAGTTGCTATTTACATCTATGACTGATTTTTTGACGTGTGTAAATTCTTTGTGTTTTCCACTTGTGCAAGGTTGCCAACAGCTATGACTAAAGTATGCTAAGTGGATCTTGGAAAAAAATTGTAGTTTGGGAGGAAATTCTCATTTCCTGAGAGACAGGCATTTCTGGGTTTGCTTCCTATTCCTAAACAAGTTTATATGAATTTTTATCTGGCTAAATACAACCTTTGAAAATTCCATGAAGCATCCCCTCCTCCATGCATATGCAAATGATCAGTATTTTCTGAGGTGCAGTAGTTTTTAATAAGAATTTATCCATGGCTTTGGCTATAGGGAGAGAAGTGTTGTGGAAATGGCACAGTCTGATTTATTACTTGTCAGAGAACAAACTTCTCACAAAACAAGCCATATGTCTCCACCAAGGAGTAAGATTGTTCTTGGAAAGTATTCCTAATGAAGACTTTCAAACTACTTGGACACCAGAAAACCTAACTTGATACCAACTCCACTTAATTATCTTAGATTAATAAATTCTGAATTAAAGATTTTTTAGTACGTGGAACATAGAACTGGGATATATAGCTTATATGTCCTTACAGAGGACATATACCTTACATATATAGGGACATTTCCTTACATGTAGTCCTTATTATCTGTTAGGTACCACTTACCATGCTCTGGCTATTATGGCAGACATGCATTAGGTATGTGTTACACATAGCATGTCACCTAGTTCCCACCATACCCTGCAAGGAAGATGTTGTTATCTGCCTTTACAAATGAGGGAACAGGCTCAGAGAGGTTGAATAACTTTTCCATACTCACTTAACAAGTGAGTAGGGGAGTCTGGATTTGAAAACAGTCCTGATAGACTTCAAAATCCAAGCTACTTAACAGCTCTCCTGTAAGCATCTCAGTCAGGGTAACAGTTGTGATTTATGTTTGCACTGCATTGTAAAATGCGATCTTTATATTCATTGTTATGTGTGTTATTCACAGAAATTGTGTGAGCCTGACTAGGCAGGTACTGAAGAAATTTGCCTTTTCAAAACTGAATCTCTTGATTAGATGAGGGGTTGGATCTTTTATCTGAACTCTTCTGTTTTCTCCCTCAGTATGTCTTTGTATGTTTCCCCTTTCTCTCTCTTCATTTATTATCATAGTGCATATCTCCTCTAATTTCCCCTTTCCTTGTGTCTTTCTCTGTTTTCATTATTTATTACTACTTTCTTTGCTTCCTATTCCTTTCTACCTCTCAGAGTATTGCCAAGCTTAATGAGACTGAGTGTCAGATGTAGAGAAAAGTTCCTCCTAGCCCAAAGCAAGATGTGTTGTTGAGGATGGGATGTCCCTGGGTAGAGGCTGTTAGTTGTGGTTGCTGTCAGTTTTGAGATGAGAAATATTTTTCTTTGCATGTGGAATCTACTTGAAAAGATGTTGGCAAGAGAGGAGTGCATCGGAGTCATGGCTTCTGAGTTATGGAGGATTTTTTATCCAACCTCTCATTCTGGAAGTATATACTTAATTTCAAATCTGATTATAAAATTTCAACCCTGATATGCAAATGAAAATTTTAAAGCATTATGGTTAATAGCAAAAGACTCCACAGATTACAGGTGAAAGTGTTTAGCATTCATATGTAAAAGGACAGATCACATTCCATCCTCTTGCTGAAATCCTGGACCTCCTTAGATAGTACTGGTCCTTCCTTTGAATTTTCATTGGTTATCACCCCCCCTTATTCATTCAACAAATAATTTTCTCTACTGTTTGTATGGCACAGAGGCATATTGCTTTATATTTTACTTATTATATGCAATTTATGTCTTTCCGATGATTAATGAGTTTGTGACTTAACGAAGTTAGAAAAAATCATCCCAGACCATTTATCGCCTGAAACTGTCAATAAAGGCTTTATGAAATAATGCAGAATTTTTTTTTTTATTTTTTTAGGGCCACACGTACAGCATATGGAGGTTCCTAGGCTGGGAGGCGGATTGGAGCTGTAGCTGCTGGCGTATACCACAGCTACAGCAGCGCTGGATCTGAGCCATGTCTAAAAATCTACACCACAGGTCACAGCAACACCAGATCCTTAACCCACTGAGTGAGGTCAGGGATTGAACCCATGTCCTTATGGATACTAGTTGGATTCATTAACTGCTGAACCATAACGGGAACTCCCTGGAGAATTTTTATTGACTTTTGAGGAGAGTAAAACATAAAGAGGCAGAAATTATAGTGTGATAACAAATATTCTTTCAAATATTTTACTATTGTTGTATCCTTCCAAATGAGCACCAAAATAAGAAGGACAAGCTCACAAACTATGGCAGCAATGAATAATCTCATTTCAGTATATAGTTTTCCTCTGGCATTTAATTGGTCACTCTTTTGGTATTTAGTTACTGTTGTCATGCAAAATAATTTAGTGCATATAATAGGTTGTTTTTTAAAATGCTGTCAGCTTCAAATTAAGTAATCACATTATTAAATTTTTATTATTTACTCATCTTTCTTAGATTCTTCCACATGATCTGTAATTTCTGAATTAGGAATCTAGAGACCAGATTTCTAGTACTCAGCTCTGTAAACTGAGCAATTCATTTTACATTTCTGAATCTTAGATTTTTTTTCATCTGAATAATGGTCGTTCTGGACCAGGATATCTCTTAGATCAAAGTATTGGTGTGAATCCACTGGTGCTTATGCTTCCCCACATGGAAGTCTTCATGTTTTCTCATTAGTTGCTGAGTATTTCTGGTCCTTTTCCCAGTGCTTTGGTCGTTCTTACACACATTTCATCCCACAGTTCCTCATCCACAATGAACAGTATTTTTCCCTATTTCCTGGCCTAGGCCTACAGGTTTCTGACAACTGAAGAACTTGAACCTATAGGAAGTGTGTATATTGAGACAATGGGCTGTAGACTCTAGAAGTGCGAACAAAGTCATTTGATTAAGTTGAATGTGGAGAGACTCTGCTCAGTAGTGGTGAGCCACAATTGGGGGCAGATCACAGTGAAAGCAGCTGTGAGTTTGGGGGCAGAGGGATGTTTTAGGACAGATGAGAACCTTAACTTCACATGTATGTTTTTTGAGATTCTTCAAATTTCTGGAGCTGTGCCTGCAAAAGAAGAAGAATGTCATTAAATCTATTCTGCATCTTAACATCTTCTAAAGGAATGAAACTTCAGGAGCTCTTTTCAGGGCTCACCCACTACTGGGAATTCTTTATGGTGGGTATTTGCACACAGAACAATGGATTCTTCTCCACCCTCTCCATCACATCTCACAAACACATAAACATACTTAAAGCTTAAAAGACAAATTCTTTAGTATCCGCTTTAGGTGCATGTGATCAAGCCAAGGAGATAGTTCTGGTGCTCTCCTGTAACATTTTCTTCTTTTCAAAGTGGGCTAAAATCTTGAAAGTACTAATGGTCTTGGGGATACACCTTACCTACATGGATTTTAGAGTAATCATGATGATATCAAATATCAGAAATATCAGAGCAGGTTACAATAAAGGATGTTATTGAATACTTTATTTATTTTAAGATTTTTATTTTTTCTATTATAGCTGGCTTACAGTGTTTTGTCAACTTCTACTGTACAGCAAAGTGACCCAGTCACACATACATATATATTCTTTTTCTCACATTATCCTCCATCATATTCCATCACAAGTGACTAGATATAGTTCCCTGTGCTATACAGCAGGATCTCTTTGTTTATCCACTCCAAATGCAAAGTTTGCATCTATTAAACCCAAACTCTTGGTCCATTCCACTCACTCCCCATCCCCTTGACAATCACAAGTCTATTCTCCAAGTCCTTGAGTTTCTTTTCTGTGGAAAGGTTCATTTGTGCTGTATATTGAATTCCAGATATAAGTGATATCATGTGGTACTTGTCTTTCTCTTTCTGATTTACTTCACTTAGTGTGAGTCTCTAGTACCATCCATGTTGCTGCAAATGGCATTATTTTGTTCTTTTTTATGGCTGAGTAGCATTCCATTTTGTATATATACCATATCTTCTTAATCCATTCATCTGTTGATGAACATTTAGGTTGTTTTCTATGTCTTGGCTATTGTTAATAGTGCTGCAGTGAACATAGGGGAGCATATATCTTTTTCAATGAAAGTTTGTCTGGACACATGCTGAAGAGTAGGACTGCTGGGTCATAACTGTAGTTCTCTAGTTTTCTGAGGTACCTCCATACTGTTTTCCATAGTGGTTGTACCAATTTACTATCCCACCAACAGTGTAGGAAGGTACCCTTTTCTCCACACCCTCTCCAGCATTTGTTGTTTTGTTGACTTGTTAATGATGGCCATTCTGACAGGTGTGAGGTGGTACCTCATAGTAGTTTTGATTTGCATTCTCTAATAATTAGTGATGTTGAACATTTTTTTTCATGTGCTTGTGGGCCATCTGTATATCTTCTTTGGAGAAATGTCTGTTCAGGTCTTTTGCCTATTTTTCAATTGTGTTGTTGGGTTTTTTTTTGATGTTGAGTATGTAAGTTGTTTTTATATTTTAGAGAGTAAGTCCTTGTCAGTTGCATCATTTGAAACTGTTTTCTCCCTGCTTTTTTTTTTTTTAATGGTTTTCTTTGCTGTGTAAAAGCTTGTCAGTTGATTAGGTCCCATTGGTTCATTTTTGCTTTTATTCTTTTGCCTTGGGAGACTGACCTAAGAAAACATTTGTACGGTTAATGTCAGGGAATGTTTTGCCTATTTCCCTTCTAGGAGTTTTATGGTATCTTGTCCTGCATTTAAGTCTTTAAAGACATTATGAGTTTATTTTTGTGTATGGTGTGAGGGTGTGTTCCAGTTTCATTGATTTACATGTGGCCGTCCAGTTTTCCCAGTTCCACATGCTGAAAAGGCTGCCTTTTTTTCCATTTTATATTCTTGCCTCCTTTGTCAAAGATTAATTGACCATAGGTGTCTGGGTTTATTTCTGCATTCGCTATTATGTTCACTTGGTCTGCATGTCTGTTTTTGTACCAAAACACTGTCTTGATTACTGTGGCTTTGTAGTATTGCCTGAAGTTTGGGACAGTTATATCTCCTGCTCGGTTTTTGTTCCTCAGGATTGCTTTGCAATTCTGGGTCTTTTATGGTTCCATATAAATTTTTGGATTGTTTATTCTAGTTGTGTGAAAAATGTCATGGGTAATTTGATGGGGATTGTGTTGCATCTGTAAATTGCTTTGGGTAGTATGGCCATTTTTATGATATTAACTCTTCCAACCAAGGAGCATGGACTATCTTTCCATTTCTTTGCATCCTTTTAATTTCTTTGATTAATGTTTTATAGTTCTCAGCATATAAGTTTTTCACCTCCTTGGTCAGTTTATTCCTAGGTATTTAATTTTTTGGGTGCAGTTTTAGAAAGTATTGTATTTTTATATTCCTTTTCTAATATTTCATTGTTAGTATGTAGAAATACAACCAGTATCTGAATGTTAATCTGGTGTCCTGCTGCTTTGCTGAATTTGTTGGTTAGTTTTAGTTTTTGTGTGGAGTCCTTAGGGTTTTCTGTATATGTCATCTGCATACGATGACAATTTTACCTCTTCTCTTCCAATTTAGATACCTTTTACTTTTTGTCTGATTGCTGTGGCTAGGACTTCCAATACTATGTTGAATAAAAGTGGTGAGAGTGGGCAACCTTGTCTTGTTCCAGATTTTAGCAGGAAAGCTGAAAGCTTTTCTCCATTGAGTATTATATTTGCTGTGGATTTGTTATAAATGGCTTTTATTATGTTAAAAAATATCCCCTTTGGTAAGGTTTTTTTTTTTTAAATCATGAATGGAATTTAGATTTTGTCAAATGCTTTTTCTGCATCTATTGAGAAGATCATGTGGTTTTTGACTTTTCTTTTGTTAACGTGGTGTTTGACGTTGATTGATTTGCATATGTTATGTTAAACCATCCTTGTAAACTTGGGATTAATCCCACTTGGTCATGATATATGATCTTTTTTATATGTTGTTGGATTTGGTTGGCTAAAATTTTGTTGAGAATATTTGCATCTATATTCATCAGAGATATTGGCCTCTAATTTTCTTTTTTGGTAGTATCTTTGGTTTTGGTATTAGGGTGATGGTGACTTCATAGAATGTCTTTGGTAGTGTTCCTTTTTCTTCAACCTTTTGGAAAAGTTTAAGAGGAGGATGGTTTTAAGTTCTTTGTATGTTTGGTAGAATTTGCCTGTGAAGCCATCTGGTCCTGGACTTTTGTTTGTAGGGAGCATTTTTATTTCATATTCAATTTCATTTCTAGTGATCAGTCTGTTCAGTTGATCTCTTTCTTCTTGATTTAGTTTTGGCAGACTACAAGTCTCTAGAAAGTTGTCCATTTCTCCTAGGTTGTCAAAGTTGTTGGCATATTTGTTCATAGTATTCTCTTATTTTTTTGTATTTCTGCAGTATCCATTGAGATTTCTTCTTTTTCATTTCTTATTTTGTTTATTTGGGTTGTTTCTCTCCTCTTCTTGAAGAGTGAGTCTGGCCAGAGGTTTGCCAATTTTGTTTACTTTTTCAAAGAACCAGCTCTAGGTTTTATTGATTTTTTTCTGTTGTTTTTTGAATCTCTATTTTATTGATTTCCTCTCTGATCTTTATGATTTCCTTCCTTCTGCTGACTTTAGGTTTTGTTTTTTCTTTTTCTGATTCATTTAGGTGATGTGTTAAGTTATCAATTTAAGATTTTTCTTTGTTTTTTAAGATGGTCTGTATCACAGTGGATGTCCCTCTAAGCACTGCTTTTGCAGCATCCCATAGATTTTGAATGGTTGTATCTTCATGACTCAAGGTAGTCTTTGATTTCCTCATTGACCCATTGGTTTTTCAGTAGCATGTTGTTTAGTCTCAATGTAGTCAGTATTTTCTGATTTCTTTTCCCGTGGTTGATTTCTAGTTTCATGCCACTGTGGTCAGAGAAGGTACTTGAAATAATTTCAATACTCTTAAATTTGTGAGGCTAGTTTTGTGCCCTAGTATGTGTAAGTACCATGTAATTTTCAATATAAATATTTCCCACTTTCTTGGTTAAATTTATTCCTAGGTTTTTTATTCTTTTTAATGCAATTAAGTTATTTTAAAATTTTTATGTTTTTGATAGTTTGATATTATTATGTAGAAATGTGACAGGTTTGTTGATTTTGTATCCTTCAAATTACTGAATCTATTTACTCTAATATTTTTTTTTATGGATGGATCCTATAGATTTTCCTTAGTACAGTTTCATGCCACCTTCAAATAGTGGCAGTTTACTTATTCCCTTCCAATTTGGATTCCTCGTATTTATATTTTTTTCTTCTAATTGCTGTGGCTAGGATTTCCCACACTATGTTGAATAAATATGACAATAGTAGGCATACTTATCTTGTTCCTGATCTTAGAGGAAAAGCATTGAGTTTTTCACTACTGACTGTTATGTTAGCAGTGCGTTTGTCATATATGACCTTTATTATGTTGAGATATGTTCCCTCTGTGCTCACTGTTGAGAGTTTTTATTATAAATGAATGTTGAATGATATAGTCTCTTGAGTTGTGCTTCTGTATTCATCATCATCAGCAGCATCATTATCATCAGTATGTGTGAACAATTGTATTATCAGGTGGTTGTCATATATAATGTAAATAATGCAGTATAAATACAGGTCTACCTCATTTTATTGTGCTTCACTTTATTGAACTTCACAGATACTGCATTTTTCACAAATTGAAGGCTTGTGGCAACAGTGCATTGAGCAAGTCTCAAAACACAATTTTCCCAACAGCATTTACTAACTTAGTGCCTCTATGTTGTATTTTGGTAATTATTACAATATTTGAAACTCTTTATTTTAATATTTGTTATGGTTATTTGTAATCAGTGATTTTTTAAATGTTAGTACTATGACTTGCCGAAGCAATAAAATTAAATTGTTTTATTAACTTTTTCTTTTTTGACAAAATGCTATTGCACACTTAATAGACTACAGTATACTGTAAACATAACTTTCATATGCACTAGGAAACCAAAAAATTCATTTTTCTTGTTATTTTGTGATAGTCACTTTACTGTAGCTGTTTGCACCAAACCCACAGTGTCTTCAAGATGTGCCTGTAAATAATACTACTAATATCCCTTATAATCACAATTTATTTCTCGTTTTCTTAGTTCTGTTATTTCAGCAGCAGCTCTGTTGGCTGGATCAATGGATGGACTAAATCATTCAGTTGTGTCTGAGTTTGTGTTTCTGGGACTCACTCATTCATGGGAGATCCAGCTTCTCCTCCTGATGTTCTCCTCTGTGCTCTATGTGGCAAGCATGACTGGAAACATCCTCATTGTGTTTTCTGTGACCACTGATCCTCACTTACATTGCCCCATGTACTTCTTATTGGCCAGTCTCTCCTTCATTGACTTGTGTGCCTGCTCTGTCACCTCACCCAAGATGATTTATGACCTTTTCAGAAAGCGTAAAGTCATCTCCTTTGGAGGCTGCATTGCCCAGATATTCTTCATCCATGTTGTTGGTGGTGTGGAAATGGTGCTGCTCATCACCATGGCCTTTGACAGATATGTTGCCATATGTAAGCCTCTCCACTATCAGACCATCATGAGCCCACAAATGTGCATTTTGTTTCTGGCTGCTGCCTGGGCCCTTGGTGTCAGCCACTCACTGTTCCAATTAGCATTCATTGTTAATTTACCCTTCTGTGGCCCTAATGTATTGGACAGCTTTTACTGTGACCTTCCTCGGCTCCTCAGACTGGCCTGCACAGATACCTACAGATTGCAGTTCATGGTCACTGTCAATAGTGGGTTCATCTGTGTTGGTTCCTTCTTCACACTCCTCATCTCCTACACCTTCATCCTGTTTACTGTTTGGAAACACTCCTCAGGTGGTTCATCCAAGGCCCTCTCCACTTTGTCAGCTCACATCACTGTGGTCCTTTTGTTCTTTGGTCCAACCATGTTTGTCTATACTTGGCCACACCCCAATTCACAAATGGATAAATTTCTTGCTATTTTTGATGCAGTTCTCACTCCTTTTTTAAATCCAGTTATCTATACATTCAGGAATAAAGAGATGAAAGCAGCAATGAAAAGAGTATGCAAAAAACTGATGATTTATAGGAAGATTTCATAAATGATATTTTAAAGCCTCCTCTTTAACTATAGTATGATTTATGTTTCTAACTTTGATATTTTAGATCAAGAATTCTGAGGCATCAAATTTTTGTTTGAGTGTTTTCAAACCTGTAACATAATTCTAAACTGATTCATGTATTTATTCCTATAAAGAATGAGCCATGAAACATTGTACTGCTGTGTCTACCTAAGTCCCACTTAATTACTTTTAGCATTGTTTTAATTTTGAGTGAACAGGACTTGCATATCCTTTTTTAAAGTGCAATTGTTTATGACTGATAAATAGAAACGTATTAGACTTTTGTTTATTGACATCGTGTCCTGCAAACTTGGATACTTCTACTATCAAAAATATTACTAATTTTTTTTTATAGATTAAGTAGGATTTTCTTCATAGATTATCATTTGTTATTGCTCTGATGCAGCAGGATTGGCAGCATCTTGGGAGCTCTGGGACACTGGTTTTGATTCCTAGCCTGGCACAGTGGGTTAAGGATCTGGCATTGCCATGGCATTGCCAGAGCATTGCAACTGTGGCTCAGATCTGTTCCCTGGCCTGGAAACTCCATGTGCTGTGCTACAGCTGAAAAATAAAAAAGAAAATTATAAATGTATATGCATGTAACATCAGAACACCTATATATATAAAGCATACACAGATCTGAAGCAGAAAATAGATAGCAGTACAGGACTTCAGTATCTTATCCCAACAATGGATGTATCATTCAGATGTAAATCAATAAGAAAATAGTGGATTTTTTTTTAGCTAATACCATATTAATCTTTTTTAAATTACTTAATAAATTTTATTACATTTTTAGGTGTACAGCAATCATCATAACCAGATTTTATAGCATTTCCATCCCAAGCCCTCAGTTCATCACCTGTCACCTCCCAGCCTGTCTCATTTGGAAACCATACGTTTTCAGTCTGTGAGTCAGTATCTATTCTGCAAAGAAGTTCATTGTGTCCTTTTTTTAGATTCCACATGTAAGTGATGGCATTTGATGTTGAGGTCTCATTGTCTAACTGACTTCACGTACCATGATAATTTCTAGGTCCATTTATGTTGCTGGAAATGCCATTATTTCCTTCCTTTTAATGGCTGAGTAATATTCCATTGTGTATATGTACCACATCTTCTGTATCTACTCCTCTCTTGATGGACATTTAGGTTGTTTCCATGTCTTGACTATTGTATAGAGTGCTGCAATGAACATTGGAGTACATATGTCTTTTCGAGTCATGGTTTCTTCTGGATAGATGCCCAGAAGTGGGATTGCTGGATCAAATGGTCATTCTATTTTTAGTTTACTGAGGAATCTCTGTACTGTTTTCCACAGTGGTTGCACCAATTGACATTCCCACCAACAGTGTAATAGGGATCCTTTTTCTCCACACCCTCTCCAGCACTTATTGTTTATAGACTTTTTGACGATGGCCATTCTGGCTGGTGTAAGATGGTATCTCATAGTGGTTTTGATTTGCATTTCTCTAATAACAAGTGATGTTGAACATCTTTTCATGTGTTTTTTGGCCATCTGTATGTCTTTGGAGAATTATCTGTTTAGATCTTCTTCCCATTTTTTGATTGGGTAGTTTGTTTTTTTGGTACTGATCTGTAGGGGGAGTTTATAAATTTTGAAGATTAATCCATTGTTAGTTGATTCATTTGTGAATATTTTCTCCCATTCTGTGGGTTGTATTTTAATTTTGTTTAGCATTCTCTTGTTGTGCAGAAACTTTTAAGTTTAATTAAGTCCCATTTGTTTATTTTTGTTTTTATTGTCATTACTCTCCAAGGTAGATCTGTGAAGATGTTGCTGTCATTTATGCTGGAGAGTGTTTGGCCTATGTTTTTCTATAATAGTTTTATAGTATCTGGTCTTATAGCTAGGTCTTTAATCCATTTTGAGTTTATTTTCATGTATGGTGTTAGGGAGTGTTCTAATTTCATTCTTTTACATGTGGTTGTCCAGTTTTCCCAGCACCACTTATTGAACAGGCTGTCTTTTCTCCAGTATATATTCTTGCCTCCTTTGTCATAGATTAGTTGACTGTAGGTGTGTGGGTTTAATTCTGGGCTTTCTATCCTGTTCCACTGATCTATATTTCTGTCTTTGTGCCAGTACTATATCGTGTTGATGACTGTAGCTTTGTAGTATAGTCTGAAGTCGGGGAACCTGATTCTTCCAGCTCCATTTTTCTTTTTGAGGATGTCTTTGGCTATTCTGGGTCTTTTGTGCTTCCAAACAAACTTTAAAATATTTTGTTCTGGTTCTGTGTGAAATGCCATTGGTAATTTGATAGGGATTGCATGGAATCTGTAGATTGCCTTGGGTAGTATAGTCATTTTGATAATATTGACTCTTCCAGTCCAAGAGCATGGTATGCCTTTTTGTTTGTGTCATCCTTGATTTATTTCATCAGCATCTTATAGTTTTCAGAGTATAGGTCTTTTGTCTCTTTAGGTAGGATTATTCCTAAGTATTTTATTCTATTTGTTGTGATGGTAAATGGAATTGCTTCCTAATTTCTCTTTCTGGTCTTTCATTGTTAGTAATGCAGTTGATTTCTGTGTGTTAATTTTCTACCCTGTGACTTTGCCAAATTCATTGATGAGCTCTAACAGTTTTCTGGTAGAGTCATTAGGATTCTCTAAGTATAGTATCATGTCATTTGCAAATCATGATAGTTTTACTTCTTCCTTTCCAATTTAGATTACTTTTATTTCTCTTACTTCTCTGATTGCTGTGGCTAGGACTTCCAAAACTATGTTGAATAGTAGTGGCAAGAGTGGACATCCTTGTCTTGCTGCTGATCTTAGCAGGAAACCTTTCAGCTTTTCACCATTGAGAATGATGTTAGTTGTGGGTTTGTCTTATATGACCTTTATTATGTTGAGGTAGGTTCCCTTTATGCCCATTTTCTGAAGGGTTTTTATCAGAAATGGGTGTTGGATTTTGTCAAAGGCTTTCTCTGAATCTATTGAGAGGATCATAGGGTTTTTATTCTTCAGTTTGTTAATGTGGTGTATCACACTGATTGATTTGCAGATATTGAAGAATCCTTGCATCCCAGGGATAAATCCCACTTGATTGTGATGTACAGTCTTTTTAATGTTTTGTTGGATTCGGTTGGCTAGTATTTTGTTGAGGATTTTTGCATCTATGTTCATCAGTGAAGTTGGCCTGTAATTTTCTTCTTTTGTGGTATCTTTGTCTGGTTTTGGTATCAGGGTGATGGTTGCCTCATAGGATGAGTTTGGGAGTGTCCCTTCCTCTGCAATTTTTTGGAATAGTTTCAGAAGGATAGGTGTTAGCTCTTCTCTAAATGTTTGATAGAATTCGCCCATGAATCCATCTGGTCCTGGACTTTTGATTGTTGGAAGTTTTTTAATCACAGTTTCAATTTCAGAACTTGTGATTGGTCCATTTATCTTTGTCTAGTCTTGGAAGATTATACTTTTCTAAGAATTTGTCCATTTCTTCTATGTTTTCTGTTTTATTGGTGTATAGTTGCATATAGTAGTCTCTTATGATCTGTTATATTTCTGTGATGTCTGTTGTTACTTCTCCTTTTTCACTTTTAATTTTATTGATTTGAGTCCTCTTTTTTTCTTGATAAGTCTTGCTAAGGGTTTATCAATTTTGTCGATCTTTTCAAAGAACCAGCTTTTAGTTTCATTGATCCTTTCTATGGTTTTATGTTTCTATTTCATTGATTTCTGCTCTGATCTTTATGATTTCCTTTCTTCTACTAACTTTAGGTCTTGTCTGTTCTCTCTCTAGCTGCTTTATATGTAAAGTTAGGTTGTTTATTTGAGCTTTTTCTTGTTTCTTGAGGTAAGCTTATATTGCTATAAACTTTCCTCTTGGAACTGATTTTGCTGCATACTGTAGGTTTTGGAGTGTCGTATCTTTGTTGTCATTTGCTTCTAGGTATTTTTTAATTTCCTCTTTGATTTCTTCAATGATACTTTGGTTGTTTAGTAGCATGTTGTTTAGTCTCCACATGTTTGTGTTTTTTGCAGTTTTTTTCTTGTTGTTGATTTCCAGTCATATAGTGTTATGGTTGGAAAAGATGTTTGATATGATTTCAATTTTCTTAAAGTTACCAAGGCTTGATTTGTAGTCCAGGATGTGATCAATCTTAGAGAATGTTCCATGTGCACTTGAGAAGAATGTATATTCTGTTGCTTTTGGATGGAATGTCTGTAAATATCTATTAAGTCCATTTGGTCTAATACTTCATTCAGGGCCTATGTTTCCTTACTGATTTTCTGTCTGGATGATCTATCTGAAAATATTGGATTTGAACAACATCACAGACTAAGTGGATTTAACAGGCATTTACAGAAAATTTCACACAACTATAGCACAATACATATTTTTTTCAGGTGCACCCTGGAAATTCTCCTGGTCAGATCATATGTTAAGTTTCAAAGTAGAAAATCTAATAAGACTGAAATCACTTTAAGTATCTTTTCTGACCAATATAGTATGAAACTAGAAATCTATAGCAGAAGAAAATTTTCCATAAATATGTAGAAAGTAAGGAACACACTCCCGAACAACCAGTGGGTGAAAGAAGAAAAGCAAAATGAAATCACAAGTAATCGAAAGGGAAATAAAATCATAAATGGAGACAAAGGAAAAAGGAAAAAGGAAATATAAAAAAATTAGCAGAATGAAGGAAATAACAAAGATTATGTTAGAAATAAATGACCATACAGTAGAAAAAGAGTAGAAAAAAGTTTAAAAACAAACTGAATTTTTTTTTTTTTGCTTTTTAGTGCCATACCTGTGGCATATAGAAGTTCCTAGGCTAGGAGTTGAATCAGAGCTACAGCTACTGGCCTATGCCACAGCCACAGCAGTGTGGGATTGGAGCCACATCTGTAACCTACACAACAGCTCACAGCAACACCAGACCCTTAACCCACTAAGTGAGGTCAGGAAATCGAAGCCATGCCCTCATGGATACTAGTCAGGTTCCATGTTGCTGAGCCACGAGGAGAACCCCTAAGCTGACTTTTTGAAAAAATTAGCAAAATTGGCAAACCTTCAGCTAGACTTACTAAGAAGAAAAACCTCAAGTAAATAAAGTTATAAATGAAAGAGTAGCTGTTACAAATGATACCACAGAAATACAAAGGGTCTTTTTTATTACTGTAAAAAATTATATGCTGACATATTGGGCGAACTACAAGAACTGGAAAAATTCCTAGAGTCATTACCTACCAAGAAAAAAATCATGATGACCCGGAAAATCTGAACAGACAAATAATGAGTGAAGAGATTAAGTCAGCAATCAAAAATTTTCAAAACAAGGAAAGCCTAGGGTCAGATGACTTCACCAGTGATTTCTGTAAAATACTTAAATAATTAATATCAATCCTTCTCAAAATCTTCCAAAAGGTTGAAGAGGAATAAACACTCCCAAACTTATATTATGAGGGCAGGATTATCCAGATGCCAAAGCTAAACTGTGACACTATAAGAAAAGAAAATCCCAGGCAAATATCCCCAATGAATGTAGATGTAAAAATTCTCAACAAAATTGGATGAGTGAAATTTGCTAGAAGCATGAGTAGAACTGAGGTGTTCTCACTGAACGTATAAAAAAGTTCATTATGTGAAGATATATTAATGGCTTGATCACAGTAATCATTTCACAATGTATATGTATATCAAAACATCATGTTCAACTAAATTATGTACAATTTTAAAATTTCAGTTATACCTCAATAATACTGAAAACAAGTAAATATAACAAATTATGAAACGGGGAAAGTTAAAATGAATCATTATAAAAAGATATTCAACATCATTCATGATTAGGGAATTGTAAGTTAAAACAACAGTGAGTGACATACCACTACACACCTACCACAATGTCTAAAATTCAAAACATTGGTGACACCAGATGCTTCAGAAGCTCTCATTTTTTCCTGCCCCATCTACATAATAGTATGTCACTTTGGAAAAGAATTTGACAGTTTCTCTCAAAACTAAATATACCTTTAACATACCATTCAGCAGTTATGCTCCTTGCTGTTTTCCTAAATGGGTTGAAATTTTGGTCTATACAAAAACCTGCACATGAGTGTTTATAGAAGCTTTATTCATAATTGCCCAAACTTGAAGCAACCAAGATATCCTTCAGTGAGTAGATACATTAATAAACTGCTACATATCCATACAGTGGGATATTATTCAGTGCTAAAAAAAGAAATGAACTACCAAGCCATAAAAAGATGCAGAAGGACCTTAAAGGCATATTAGTAAGTGAAATAAGCCAGTCCAAAAACGCTGCATACTGTACAATTCCAAAAGGTAACACTATGGAGATAGAAAAAAGATCAGTGGTTTGGGGGAAAAAGAGGGTTTAATAGGTGATAGGAAATTTTTGACAGTGAAACTATTCTGTGTAATATGTGTTGATACATGTCATTATACACTTGTCAAAATTATAGTATATTCAACACCAAGAGTAAACCCTAATGTAAACTATGCACTTTGCTGATAATAGTGTGTCACTATTCTTCAGTGTTTGTATCAAAGCATAGCACAAGCTATTGATGGTAGGAGAGTTTGTGTCCCTGCATTTGTGTGTGTGTGTGTGTGTGTGTGTATTGGGGGATTATGTGCGTATTCTGCCAGCTTTTGATGTGAACCTAAAACTGGTGTAAAAAATAAAGTGTATTAATTAAAAAACACAAACAAAAAACTCGGTAAATAGTGCTCAGGTTCATGCTAGCCAGTACTGCTAGAATTCTGAACAGATACAGAGGTAGTTCAAGCAGGGTTTATTATTTGCTGGACCATATGAACCAAGTATGAGAATAGTTTTCTAGTAGGCTGGAGGAGTTGTAGCGCCTTTTCTTGTTCTAGGCTTTACTTTAAACTGGAAGTATTTTGGATTACTTGGTTCTTAGAATGGAAAATCATGCAAAAATAATGCATATATTACATATAACATATTAAGTAACACAGAGAATTGTGCCTCTTTCTTAGGGTTAGATGCAGTGGTATAAGATGTGGCTACTTATCTACATTATACAAGATATCTTAACCTGCTCCAGACCACTTTATCTTCAAAAATTTCACTGGGGTGACAGCCCTCTGAATATTTTTGAGATTTAGTTTCCACTCAGTGACATATATGTATGTCTTACCAAGGTGTCTAGAGTAGTTACTTCCTGCTTAGCAGGTCCAATAGACATATTAACAATATAATGAATTACCATGACGCTTTTTTGGAATAGAGAAACAATGAAATTCTGTATAGATTAGATTATGACATAAGACTTGGAACACTGGTTTTCCCTGAAATAGGATGGTTAAAGTTTATTTTGGAGTCTGTCTATTGAAAGTAAATTGCTTATGATGATTCTTGCTAATAAGTTTAGAGAAAAAATGCCAGATTAATGGCTGTACACTAGATATCAAGACAGTTAAGTGATTCTGGAACAAAAGCTGCAATTAAGTCACCACTTGATTAATTGCTTTTTTCCAAGATCCATTTTTCTTTTTTATAGGCAAAAAGATGATTTGAATAAGGATATGGAAGGAATCATCAAACTCTGTGTCTTTCAAGTCCATTATTGTGTCACTAACCTCTGGATTTGCTCCAAGAATTCGGTAGTGTTTCTAGTTTACTCTTTTGGTATGTAGAAATAGTTTTAGTGACTTATATTAGGCCACTAAAACTATAGTAAATTCATATGCATGTATTAGAGGACCAAAGCAAAGATTCTTCCATTTTCTGAGTATGTCTATTTCAACTATGAATTCTAGAATTCCTGAAATAACCACATAGTGGGTTAGGAACCACTGATCATGCCTAGTGGACCACAGTAGTATTTCAAGTCTTCCAGTGTAATTCCAGAGCTAGTGTCCAGTAATTCTCAAAAAGTCTGGTTATTTCTTCTTTCCCAATGTTTAATCATTTTGATAAATCATCATAGCTGTAAAGAAAGCTATGAGAAATATTTACAGTATACTTTACCCTATACTAAAATTCTTCTTCACGGAGACCCAGTCTCCTTTTTAAACTGTGGACTTTGTATTTATAATTGGCACAAGTTTGGAAATTTGTTGAGATGCCATAAATCTCTCCTGTTCTCATTTAAGTCACATTTGTGTTCACAAAACATAGAAATTTTCTGCTCGTACAGATCAAGTCAGATTTTAATAGTTTACTTATCTATTTAAGCTCTATCGGTTATTATCTATTGCCAAAGATGTCATCAGGTCATACTATTCTGATTGCTGCTTTACTTCTGTTGCTTATACAGAACCCCTATTCATTTTATGTCTGGCAATGATAAATGCTGGGATTTTGCCACTGCCCCATTGCCACCACAATATCTCATCATCCCCAATGAATTTTTTCAAAGAAGGCACACAGATGGCCAGTAGATTCATGAAAATGTGCTCAACATTAGTCATTAGGTAAAAGCAAATCAAAACCTCAGTGAGATATTGCCTTACATCTGTTAGAATAGTTATCATAGGACAAGAGATGACAAGTGTTGATGAGAATGTGGAGAAAAGGGAACATTTGTGCTTTGTTGGTGAGAATGCAAACTGATGAAACCACTGTGGAAAGCATTATGGAGGTTTCTCAAAAAATTAAAATTAGAACTATCATGTGATCTAGCAATTCTACTCCTGGGTATTTATCAAAAAACTTTAAAACAGCTTGAAAAGATATATGCACCTCTAATGTTCATTGCAGCTTTATTTGCAGTAGCTGAGACATGAAAACCTGAGTGTCTGTGATGAATGAATGGACAAAGAAAATAACACACACACACACACACACACACACACACACATTATTTGGTGAGAGAAAGGAAATTTTGCCATTTAAGACAACTTGAATGGACCTTGAAGACATTATGCTAAGTGAACTAAGTCAGATAGAGAAATACAACCTCACTTATTTGTGGAATCTAAAAACAAAACCCCCTAACAAAACCCAGAACAACAACAAAAAACCCTAAACCCAGAACAAACTCATAGATACAGAAAACAAATTGTTGGTTCCCAAAAGCAGTACAAACTTCTAGTTATAGAATAAATAATTCCTGGGATTTATTAAACAGCATGGTGACTATAGTTAATAATATTGTATATTTGAAAGTTGCTAAGAGAGACTCAAATATTCTCATCAGAAGAAAAAAATTGTAACTATATACAGTGATGTTAACTAGGTATTGTGGTGACCTTTTTTCAATACATACAAATATATAATCATCATTGTTGTATAGTTGCAACTAATAGAACATTGTATGTCAACTATATCTTAAAAAGGAATGTGTTCTCTAAGTTCACTTGGTATTATCTGGAATTTTTTTCTGATCAGATTAGATTTCAAAGTATTAATGATCCTGCTGTCAGCAATAAAGGAAATACTGATGGTCCTTAGCATATACTGGCAAAGCAGTTATATCAGTTATCACCTGTAGACACTTGTAATCAAGTGTACATAGAGCACAAGGCTTTGGATGATCAAGTAATTGCTGTCACAGAATATTTTAGTAAAAATAAGGAGTATAATGAGTTAATAGGTGAACTGGATATCTTGGGGAAAGAAAATTATGATTTTAAGGCTTTAAATTCCCATTTCAAGACCAGGTAAAGGACTTGTTCTAAAACAAACTTACGTGTTGTAATTACAAAGTCATATCATCATGTAAAGAATATATTCTAATACGTATGTTGGTGAATTACAAGGCAAATTAAATTCACAACCTCATGCTGTCTTTTAAAGTATTGACAGGGAAGGGGTAAAACCTTGAAAATTAAGTTGGGGAAATATTGGTAAATTCCAATAAAACTAGGAAAACCAAATTCCTAATTTCTCTACATCTTTATTTACCATTTGAAATGTTTTTATTTCCTCAACTTGAAGGAATTTGTCTCTGTTTATCTGAAGAAGTTGTAATTACCTCTCCTGGGTTTGTTACCATACAGGGGACTGCTGATAATCTTCAATACCTGACACAACCTATTTTGCTTCTAGTCCTAAAACTAGGCTCATACTCCAGAAAACTCCAAGAACAACAGGCCAAGTGAGATTCATAGAGATATGCAATATACACCAAATAATTGCAATATTTTACATATTTATATCAGTAGAAATATGGATCATATGCATGGATTTGGATCGTAAGACAGTGTTGGATCAGGAAGAAAAGAATATAATTTTGATCAGCCTACATTTAATGATATTATTTTATTATGTAATGATTCTGTATTCAAAGTGTTAGGTCAGATATCCGGGAGTCACTGTAACAGTTTGCTTTATTTGGTTGACTACAAACTTAGATTCAAAGTTAGCATACATAAATGAGGTTTTCTGCCAGAACCTCCTTTATCTACTGTAGAAGAAAGTATTCAAAGGCTTAGGGAGATTGCAGTGCTTTCATTGTTGATTCAGTTTTCCTTCTGTGTAATTTTTGTTCAATTATTTTTGTTTTCCTTCTTATTCAAGGGATGTCTTTTGGCTTCGTGATCGAAAAAAAAATCTTAGTAGGTGAAGGAAATGGTAATTTACAGAAAGAGATATCAACCCCAAGTGACCCATTAACCACTTTTCCCCTTAGTTACCCTGGGAAAACCAAAATAATTCTAGGAGACAATTCCCATAACATACTGACTTCTGTATGGCAATGCCAAGTCTCTGAAGTTGTACTCGGTCACTACCCAAGCACAATTAATGCTGTTAATTAACTGCCTTTACAGTGACAGCATTTTGTGTAACTCTTTGCACAGGGGAGAATTATGCAACAGGTGGAAACTTTCTGAGTTGTTCTGACTCCCTGAAGATGCAGTTGCTTTATGCCCTGCAGCAGAGGAACAAAATTTCTTTTGCCTATTGTGATTTAGTGTAAAAACTATGCGTGTACTGATTGGAGTAGCCCCTATCAGTGAGAGTTGAATATAGGACTCCAGACAAAGGTTGGAGGTTTTGTGCTGTCACTATTCACCATACTTTGACTTTGATTTTATTATTTTAAAATTGCAAAATAAAACACAATCCATAAAACAGTACAAAAATAAATTTATTGTTTAATTTTTATTAAGTAATTATTATCCAAGTCAAAATGTATAACTCAGCTTTCCCATCCCAGAGATCTTCTCTATGATTTGTCCAAATCGCAACCACCTTTCCCCTCAAAAGTAACCATGATTCTGTTAAAGACTTCCTTATTTTTTTAACAGTTTATATTTCAGATGTGCGTCACAGATTCTATAGTTTGTCTTGCCCATTTTTTTTTCACTCAACATAGCTTTCAATTATCTTCTAATGCAGAGAATTCACTCCAACCTTTTTCTCTTCCTTATAACTTACTTGTTGAAAAACTTGGATCTTTTGATACTATTTCCCACACTCTGAATTTTGTTGATTGCACACTTGCAGTGCAGTTCAACATCTCGCTGATCTTTGAATTTTATCCAAAAGCAGCTGGATCCAGCAGTTTCCCCAAAAATATTCATTCTTGTTTTTGGTAAAATTATAGGTAATATTGCATTCTTGCATGAGGAAATATAGTTATGACTTACCCCTCTGTTATTAGCACCTGTAATGTCCCAGTATGTGTGTGTATGTGTTTATGTGTTTATGTGTGTGTGTGTGTGTGTGTGTGTGTGTGTGTGTAGACACACTATACATATTCAAATATTGAGAGGAAGAGAGAAAGAGGGAATTACATTGATGATACTAATTCTTTCTAACCCAGGAGGCTTCTTTTTACCTTCTCCTATTCTGTATCTTACCCTTTCATTCTCCCACTGAGAACAAAATAAATAAATGTACTCATTTGCCTATTCCTACAATGCACACAAAATTCTTTTAGAATTACTATATTCATACTATAATAAAAAGGAAAGTAACTGTTAAATAGAGAAATTTCCTTGTATTATTCTTTTAGTGAATAGTATGTAGTAAAATTATTATTTTCAAAAGCTATTTAGAATAAAAGAAAGGAACAGTCTAAAAAAAACTTAATAAAACTAGTTCATATTTTTCTCCTTTACTTTGGCTAAGCCATTTATTTGAAATATATTTGGGTTCATTTTTTCCTCTTTGCATTCAGTTTTATAGACTTATAAAAACTTATCTTTGTCAGGTTAATTTAAATTTTTGAATATGTAAAAGGTTAACAAGAATGAAATGCAAAGTTAAGCTTTCTTAGAAAAGTATCCCATTCTCCTATATCCCTGCTACCACATTCTCTCCCACTTTTCATAGATTACATCTGTTATTAAATTCTGAAATACGTTTGCTACATTTATTTTTTTAAATGAATTAATACATTTTTAAAAATATGTACACTTTTTTTTCATACTATCTTCCATCATGTTCCAACTCAAGAAACTGGGCAAAGTCCCCTTTGCTGTACAGTAGGATCCCACTGCTTATCCATTCCAAATGTGACAATTTGCATCTACTGACTCCAAAATCCTTGTCCATCCCACATCCTTCCCCTTCCCTTTGCAACCACAATTCTTCTCCATGGCCATGGTCTGTTTCTGTGTTGTAGAAAAGATCGTTTATGCCGTATTTGGATTCCACATATAAGTGATATCATATGGTATTTGTTTTTCTCTTTCTGACTTACCTCACTTAGTATGAGAATCTCTAGTTGCATCCATGTTGCTGCAAATAGCATTATTGTGTTCTTTTTTATGGCTGAGTAATATACCACTGCATATGTGTACATCTTCTTAATCCATTCATTTGCTGATGGACATTTAGGTTGTTTCTATGTCTTGGCTACTGTGAATACTGCTGCGATGAACATAGGGATGCATGTATCTTTTTGAATGAACATTTTTCTCTCTATATATATACCCAGGAATGGGATTGCTGAATCATATAGTAGCTCTATATTTAGTTTTCTGAGTTACCTCCATACTGCTTTCCACAGTGATTGTACCAATTTATATTCCCAGCAAGAGTGAAAGAGGGTTCCCTTTTCTCCACACCCTCTCCATCATTTGTTATTTGTTGACTTGTTAATGATGGCCATTCTGACTGGTGTGAGGTGGTACCTTATTGTAGTTTTGATTTGCATTTCTCTAATAACTAGTGATGTTGAGTATTTTTTGCATGTGCCTGTTGGCTATCCATATTTCTTCTTTGGAGAAATGTCTATTTAGGTCTTCTGCCCATTTATCAATTGGGTTGCTTGGTTATTTTGTTGATGTTGAGTTGTATGAGTTGTTTGTTTATTTTAGAAATTAGGGCCTTGTCTCTTGCATCATTTGTAATGATTTTCTCCCTTTATGTGGACTGTCTTTGATTTTTAATGGTTTCCTTTGCTGTGCAAAAGCTTTTAGGTTTAATTAGGTCCTATCATTTTATTTTTGATTTTTATTGACCTTATTCTAGGAGATGAATCAAATAAGATGTTGCTGTAATGTATGTCAAGAAGTGTTCTGCCTATGTTTTCCTCTAGGAGTTCTATAGTATCTGGTCTTATATTTACGTCTTTAATCCATTTAGAGTTTATTTTTGAGTATGGCATTAGAGGGTGTTCTAACTTCATTCTTTTACATATAGCTGTCCAGTTTTCTCAGCATCCCTTATTTAAGAGATTCTTTCTTTCACTGTATGTTCTTGCCATTTTTGTCATAGATTAGTTTACCACAGGTGCTTGGGTTTATTTCTGGGCTTTCTTTCCTGTTCCATTGACCTATATTTCTGTTGTGGCAGCACCATATTGTTTTGATAACTGTAGCTGTGTAGTATAACCTAAAGTCAAGGAGCCTGATTCCTCCATTTCCATTTTTCTTTTTCAATATTGCTTTGACTATTTGGGGTATTTTGAGTTTCCATACCAATTTTAAAATACTTTGTTCTAGCTCTGTGAAGAATGTCCTTGGCAATTTGATAGGGATTGCTAATACATTTTCTTATTTATTTTTATTATTTCTTATTCAAAATTTAAACACTATGCCTAGTCTTTAACAGTTTGTATTTTTCACTTATGAAAATCCTTCCTTATTGGTTCACAGAACTCTTCTCAATTTTTAATGGTTTTATAGTATTCCATTGTATATATGCTTCACAGCTCACAAACCTGTATCTCCAATACTTACAGATTTATATATTTCACTGTTTTATAATCATGATAATACTGCATATGTATTTATATATCTTTGGTGGTAAGTCTCCAGGGTAAATCCTAACAGTGGGCATGTTGAGTTAAGGACTAATACATAATGTAGTTTTGTTAGGCATTACCAAATTCTCCTCCATAGGTGTGAAACTAGTTTGCATTTCCATATGAACCTTCTTGATAAGCATCTTGGTGGTTTTCCAACCTGATGTGTGAGAAATGGCATCTTACTGTGGTTTTGCTTTTCCATTATCTTAGTTTTGTTGAAGTTAAAAAGTTGTTTTATATGTTTAAGGGATATATTTTCAGGGTTTATAGCTTTTCATTTTTTCACTGACATTTTACATAGTGTAAAATCCATCATTTTAAAGTGTGAGCAATTCAGTGGCGTTTAGTACATTTACAATGTTTTGCAACCATCATCTCTTTAGTTACAAAACATTTTCATTATCCCCTACAAAAAACACATGCCATTAAGCCATTACTCTCCATTTGCTTTTTCTTCCTAGGTCCTAGAAACTGCCAATCTGGTTTCTGTGTCTATGTATTTACCTATTCTGGATATTTCATATAAACGTAATCATACAATATATAACCTTCTTCTGGTTTTAATGAGATATGGTTGGCATACAACACTTTTTTTTAAGTGGTACAGCATAATGATTCCATTTACACACATCATAAAATGATTACCAAGATCAGTTTAGTGAACATCCTTCATCTCATACAGTTAAAAAAATATTTTTACCTTGTGATTACAACTCTTAGGATTTACACTCTTACAAACGTTCATATATAACATATAGCTATGTTAATTATATTAATAATGTACATTATATCCCTATTTATAAGTGCAAACTTGTACCTTTTAACCGCCTTCATCCAATTTATCCTCCCCCTACCTCTGACTCTGGTACCTACATATCTAATCTTTTTCTATGAGTTTGTTTGTTTTTTGAAGTATAATTAACCTATATCATTATGTTAGTTCCTAATGTATAACATAGTGATTTGATATTTCTATACATTACAAAATGATCACCGTGGTAAGTCTAGGTACCATAAAAATATATTACATAGTTATTGACTATATTCCTCACAATGTACATCTCATTCCTATAATTTATTTAATTTATAACCATTAGTTTGTATTTCTTTATTTCACTCATCCTCCTGCATGACCTTCCCTTTGACAACTGCCTCTTTGTTCTCTGCATCCGTCACTCTGTTTCTGTTTATACATTTTGAATATTAGCCCATTAGGTTGTCTTTTCATTTTTTTAATGATTTCTTTTATGTTTAATTAGGCCCCATTTGTTTATTTTTTGCTTTTATTTCTTTTGTCTTAGGAGATAGATTTAAAAAAAAAAAAACACTGCTATGATTTATGTCAGAGTGTTTAGCCTTTGTTCTCATCTAGGAGTTTTATGGTTTCAGGTCTTGCGTTAGGTCTTTAACCCATTTTGAGTTTTTTTTTGTGTATGATGCAAATAAGTGGTCAAATCTCATTATTTTTACATGCAGCTGTCCAGTTTTATGTGCACTACATATTGAATAGACTGTATTTTCCCCTTTGTATATTCTTGCCTTATTTGTCATAGATCAATTAAACAACGGCACGTGAGTTTATATCTGAGCTCACCATTCTGTTCCATTGATCTATGTGTTTGGTTTTGTGCCAGTACTATGATTATTTTAATTGAAGTGTACTTGATTTACAGTGTGTTAATTTGTGCTTACAGCACAGTGATTCAATTACATTGAAATACTTTTAAAAATATTCTTTTTCATTATGGTGTATCATAGGACATTGATTATAGTTCTTTATACTATTACAGTAAGACCTTAATATTTATCCCCTCCATGTATAATAACTTACTTCTACTAACCCCAACCTCCCACTCAATCCCTCCCCCACATTCCTTCCTTTTGATAATCACAAGTCTGTTCTCTTTATCCATGAGTCCACTTTTGTTTTTTAGGTAGGTTTTTTTGTTTCACATTTTACATTACAAATATAGGTGATAGCATATGATATTGTCTTTATCTGAATTCATTTAATATGATGATCTCTAGGTCCATCCATGTTGCTGTTAAAGGGCATTATTTCATTTTTTATGGCTGAATAATATTCCACTATGTCATTTTATATGTCATATTCTTTATCCATTCATCTATTGATGGACATCTAGGTTTTCATATATTCGGTATTGTGACTGGTGCTGCTATGAACATAGGGGTGAGTGTATCTTTTTGAATTATACTTTTATCTGGATATATTCCCAGGAGTGGGATTGCTAGAGCATATGGTAACTCTATCCTTAGTTTTCTTGGGAATCCCCATACTATTTTCCATAATGGCTATACCAAATTACACTTAGTTTCCCATTAACAGTAGGAAGGTTCCCTTTTCTCCACACCCTCTCCAGCATTCATTTGTAGACTTGTTAGTGAAGGCCATTTTGACTTGTATGAGGTGAAACTTCATTGTAGTTTTGATTTCCATTTCTCTAATAAAGATGTTGAGCTTCTTTTCATGTTCCTGTTGTATGTCTTCTTTGGAGAAATGTCTGTTTAGGTCTTTGCTCGTTTTTCTATTGTTTTTTTTTTTTTTGTTTTTGAGTTGTAGCTGTTTGTATATTTTGGAAATTAAGCCCTTGATGGTTGCATCATCTACAAATATTTTCTCTCATTCTGTAGGTTGTCTTTTCATTTTATCTATGGTTTCATTTGCTGTTAAAAGCTTGTAAATTTGATTAAGTACCATTTGTTTTTGTTTTTATTCCTATTGTCTTGGGAAACTGACCTAAGAAAACATTGGTACATTTTATGTTAGAAAATGTTTTGTTTGTTTTCTTCTGAGAGTTTTATGGTGTCATGTCTTATGTTTAAGTCTTTAGGACATTTTGAGTTTATCTTTGTGTATGGTGAGGGAGTGTGTTCTAACTTCATTGATTTACATCCAGTGTCCAACTTTCCCAACACTGCTTGCTGAAGAGATGGACTTTTGCCCATTGTATATTCTCACCTCCGTTGTCAAAGATTAATTGACCATAGGTGTGTGGATTTATTCTGGGCTCTCTATTCTGTTCCATTGATCCATATGTCTGTTTTTGTGCCAGTACCATGCTCTTTTGATTACTGTAGTCTTATAGTTTTATCTGAAGACAAGGTGTGTAATACTTCCAGTTTTATTTTTTTCTCAAGATTGTTTTGATAATTTGGAATCTTTGTTGTTCCATATAAATTTAATAATTATTTGTTTTAGGACTGTGAAAAATGTCATGGGTATTTTGATAGAGATTGCAGTAAATCTATAGACTACTTTGGGTAGTATGGAAATTTTTAACAGTCTTTATTCTTTCAGTCCAAGAGAATGGGATATCTTTCTTTTACTTTGTATTATCTTCAGTATCCTTCATCAGTGTTTTATAGTTTCAGAGTATAGATCTTTCCCCTCTTTGGTTAAATTTATTCCTAGGTATGTTATTCTTTTGGATGCAATTTTAAATGGGCTATTTTTGTTTTTGCTTTCTCTTTGTGATAGTTCATCATTACTGTATAGAAAAGCATCAAATTTCTCTGTATTAATATTGGATCCTGCACATTTAGTGAATATTTATTAGACCTAGTAACTTAATTGGCGGAGACCTATGGTCTTTATTATATGGTATCATGTTCTATGCAAAAAGTGACAGTTCAACTTCTTTCCTTCCAATTTGCATGAATTTTATATCTTTTCTTTTCAGATTACTATAGCTAGGACTTCCAATGATATGTTGAATAAAAGTGGTAAGAATGGGTGTCTTTGACTCATTCTTGATCTTAGCAGAAATGGTTTCAGTTTTCCACTATTGAATATGATGTTGGCTGTAGGTTTGTCATATATGGCCTTTATTAAGTTGAGATGTGTTTCCTTTTTGCCCACTTTGTTGAGAGTTTTTATCATAAATGGGTGTTTAATTTTGTCAAAAGCTTTTTCTGCCTCTATTGGGATAATTATATGATTTTTATTCTTCAGTTTCTTAATGTGCTATGTCACATTGCTTGATTTGCAAATATGACTAATTTTTGCATCCCTGGGATAAGCTCCATATGGTTATGGTTTATAAGAATTTTAATTTCGTAGAATTCAGTTTGCTAATATTTTGCTAAAGATTTTTGCATCAATTTCATAAGGGATATTGGACTTTTTTTATGTTGTCAGTGTCTCCTTATTAATTGATTTTCTGTATTGATTATCTGTCCATTGATATAAATAGACACTAAAGTCTCATATTGTTACTGTCAATTTCTATCTTTACGTTTTTTTAAATATTTGCTTTATGCAGTTAGGTGATTTTGTGTTGGGTGCATATGTATTTATGATTATTATATCTTATTGGATTTACCCTCCAAATTATATAATGCCCTTCTTTGTTTCTTGTTTTAACGTGTATTTTGTCTGATGTAAATGTTACTGTGCTGTGTTTCTTCTCATTTCTATTTGCATGGAATACCATTATCTATCACCTCACCTCTCTTGTCAGTTTGTGTGTCTTGAGACTTGAATCTCTTGTAGGAAGTATATATGTGTCTTTTTTTTAAACCCATTCAGCCACTATCTTTTGATTGGAGCATTTAGTCCATATACATTTATGGTAATTATTGATAGGTATGTGCTTATGGCCATTTCATTAATTGTTTTGGGGTTACTTTTGCATTTGTTTTATGTTCTTCTTTTCTCTATTCCTTTGTGATGTGATGACTATCTGTAGTCTCATATTTGGATCCCTTTCTGGTTTTCTTTATGTGTATATCTATTACATAGTTTTGGCTTGCTATCACAATGATTATTTATAACTAAACATATGTATTAAAGATCCTGACTCCTAATTTCAAATGCATTCCAGATCTTGGCATTTTTACCTCCCACAGACGTTTAATGTTTTTGATACAGTGCTTTACCTCTTTTTGTTTATGTGTGCTTTACTTACTGTGCATATAGATGCTTTTACTACTTCTTTTAAACTTTATACTGGCTTTATAAGTGATTGTTCTATTATCTTTTCCGAAGATTTGATTTTACCAATGAGATTTTTCCTTTTGTAATTTTCCTATTTCTAGTTGTGGTCTTTCCTTTTCTGCTTGGAGAATTTCCTTTAACCTTTCTTGTAAAGCTGGATTAGTAGAGCTGGGCACTTTTGGCTTTTGCCTGATTGTAAAACTACCTTTCTTCAAATCTGAATAATAACCTTGCTGTGCAGAGTATTCTTGGCTGTGGGTTTTTTTCCTTTTATCATTTAAAATGTATCCTGCCATTCCCTCCTACACTGCAAAGTTTCTGCTGAAAAGTCAACCGACAGTCTAATGGGCGTTCTCATATGTAAACAGTGGTATTTACCTTGCTGTTTTTAATATTCTCCCTTTTACTTTAATATTTACCATTTTAATTACAAGGTATCTTTGTGTGGTTCTCTTTGAGTTGTTCTTGTTTGGGACTCTGCTTTCTGGATTTAGATATCTCTTTCCTTTCTTAGGTTAGGGAAGTTTCAGCTATTATAAAATACATACTCCTTTCTCTCTTCTGCTTCTGAGACCTCTGTAATGCATATTTTAGTATGCATGATGTTGTCTCAGAGGTCTCTTAAGCCTGCCACTTTTCCACCTAGGGTGTTTTTTGAGAGATGAAACAAAATGGAAAGCCGCCGTACATAGCTTCCTCAGGTGGGTCTCAGACAGATTAGAAAAAAGAAACACAATTCTTTGAGAATAAGGTCTGCCCTGCTACCTCTGGAGCTGAGGACTGGGATATTACACAGGGAAAATGCTACATCATCTTCAAGATTGATGCTGAGCTAGAAAAGGATATGATGAAAGGACAAAGAAAAATGCTGCAAAGTTAATTCCATCATTTTTAAGTTGCTTTTTTCTTCATTCAGTGTCTACTTGTTTGCTGTAATATAAACTTCTGACTATTTTACAGGCTTCTGACAAAGTTGATTCTGATAGTTTTCACTTGACTTTTCAGTGTTTCTGTAAAGCAGTAGGTCGATCAAGCTACATATTTTGCCATTTACTCTGATGTCATTACTGTTTATTTTTAATCTATTAGATGTCTGATCTTTCTCTTTAAATTTAAGAGTTCTTTGTGTACCTAGTAATATTCTTTTATTATCTATGATATATGCTGTATATAATTGCTGCGAATTTGTCCTTTCTATTTTTGAATTTATATTTTTAAAATATTTTGTTTGTTATTATTTTAATTTATCATTAAAGATATATCTGTGTTTAGTGTTATAGGTATAAATATTTCCATTATACTCATGCTTTTTAGGAATTCACTCATATTTTGTACTTGTGCTTATTATATATTTTTAGATTTCACATTTGTACTTAGATCAACTACCAGCTTATTCTTATATATGGTATGAGAAAGAAAATCTAATTCACTAATAATTATGTTTAGAATTTTGACCTTGATATTCATGAGTAACATCTGTCTCTAATATTTATTTTTATACTATTTTTATTTAATATGGGTACAGTTTTATACAATTTCATGAAAAAAATTGAGAGCAATTTTCATTTTTCAATTCTTTAGAATAAGTTTCTTTCAGTGGGAATATCATATGTATAAATGTTTGATAGAATTCTCTGTGAAACCAGTTAAACTTTGTGTGTGTTTGTGTGTGTGTGTTATTTCCTTGTATTCCTATATTTTTCTATGGATATTATCATTTTAACTGTTATATTTTTGTGGCAATCAGTATTTTTGCTAGAATATAATCTATTTCATGTAGCTTTAAATTGATTTATGTAGATGTGTACAACATCTTTAATAACTTTGTTGATTATCAAACGTTTTCTCTTACTATTTATTATTTAACTTTGTGCTCTATCTCTTCCTTTATTAAACTTTCTAATGGATTGTCTATTTGTAGTATTTAAAAAAAAAGAATTTTTATTTACTATTTGATGTATTTTTTTGGTTATTTCTTTTGGAAACTATCTGAATGGCCATCAGTGGATGAATGGATTAAGAAATGTGGTATGTGCATACAAAGGAACATTATTCAACTACAAACAAGAAAATTTTGTCAGTTTTGATAATAGGTTTGGCAGTCAGGCAGTCTGAATCCAAAGCACTCACAGTAACAGATAAGCTAAGAAAAGCAGCAGGGCTTTTTGTTGTTGTTCTTTTTTGTTTGTGTTTCTTTGCTTTAAAAGGATAAGAAGGCTTTTCTGGAGCATTTATGAAAGACAAAAATCTTTGGTATTCTATCCTCTCCACCATGACTTCCCAGGTGCTGTTTTGTTCTTTTTTTCTGTTGTTGTTGCTGTGTCTCACATTTACTAACTGGGACTTTATGCATTAAAAATATCCATCTTCTCCTGTTTTCATCAAGACCTTGTGTCCAGGAGGATAGTATGCAAGAATGACAAAATATGTTTACAGAAAAATTTTTTTATATAACTTAGCCAGAATATTCCTTATGTTTAAGAATCGATTAGCATAAAACTTTATAAGAGTTTTTAAAAGACTTCAAAATGAATTTACATAATTGCTTATCTTTTGCTGTTTCTTAGCCATTCTAATCATCCATCTTTTAGCTCTTCCTAATGGACATTCTCTTTAGAGAGATGATATGTCTTCCACAACTTTTGAGAAACTGAAACTATAAGAAAGAATCTAATGGAATGGGCTGAATAGCTGATTGAATATTGCATAAAAGTAAGTTAATAAAGAGAGCAATAGAAATTATGTTATCTGAATAAGTAAAGAAGAAAATTGAAAAATATGAAGCAAGCCTAAGTGAACTTTGGCACAATACAAGCGGTATAACATATGTGTAATTAGACTCACTGAAGGAAAGGAGAAAGAATGGAGCAAGAAATTATTTGCTGAGTTAATGCATTAAAATCTCCCAATTTGGTATAAATAATATGACTTAACATGTGTAAACAACTCAGTGAAATCCAAGTGTGGAGTTATGTATACATACACACACACACATATATATGTGTGTATACATATATACACACACACACACACATATATATATAACCATACCGAAGCACATAATATTCAAACTATTGATGACCAAAAATAAAAGAAAATTTCTGAAAAGGAGCAGGAGAAAAATAACTTTTTACTTGTGTGATATGAATCATAAGAATGGTGGTTGATGTCTTGTTAGAAATAATAAAGGCCACAAGGTAACTTCATAGTGGTGAAAAGATAAAAAAACAGCTGTTATTATAATTTTATGTCTGCCGATAATATCTTTTATAAATAAAGTGAAGTTAAAGTCATTCTCAGACATAAAAAAAATTTCATTGCCAGCATATCAACTCTATAAAAAATGCTAAAGGAGTTTTTTAGATTAAAAGGAAATGATATCAAATGGAAACACAGCTTTAGAAAGGAATGAAGAGCACCAGAAATGGTAAATATGTGGGTGATTATGAAAGACTATATATTTTTTCTCTTAATTTCTTTAAAATATGTCTCACTATAAAGCAAAAATTATAATGTCCTATTGTGGGGTTTATAATGTATGTACATGTAATATATGTGATGGAACCACAATCATATTTAGATATTTTTAAAAGTATCTTCCATAATTGATACAAGTAAACACAATTCAGAAAAAACATAGATGATTTAAACAGTGACATCTTTCAACTTGATGTATTTGGCAGTTATACCCAACAACAGAAGAATTCACACTCTGTAATAGCATCTGCAGTGTTCACTAAAATAAGTCAAAAAATTAACCTAAAAAACTTCAAGTATTGCATCTTAGAGTGTTTCTCTGAGCACAGTATATTTAAATCAGAAATCAACAACCAAAAGATATGCAAATAAGCACAAATATGTTAAAATTAAGCATTGTATTTCTGAATACTTTCAAGGAAGAACTTACAGGATTGGAAACTATTTTAAACCTAGTTAGCATAAAATTAAAATATGTTAACATCTGTTATACAATTCAAGCGTAACTTAGAAATTTGTTGATTTTGTGTTGTGATTATGGAAAAAGTTTTTAAATGAATTACCTTTTTCTTACTTCAGAAGCTAGTAAAGACAAAATCAAATCCAAATAAACAGAAGGAAATAAATATTATTAAATAGAAAATAGACAAAGTATGGTAAATGTATGTATTAGTCTGAGTTCTCCAAAAAATAGATCACTGTGTATGTGTATGTGTCTGTGTATCTGTGGGTGTTTATTTTAAGGAATTAGCTCACACAATCCTGGCAAGCGTAAAATTCAGCAGACTCTCATAGAGACCCAGGGAAGTGTTGATGTTGTAATTTAGTCTAAAGGCAGAATTCTCTGTTCCTCAAGTGTTAGTAATTTTTCTCTTAAGGCTGTTAACTGGACAAGTTCCAACCCAAATTGTAGAGAGTAGTTGTCTTTATTCAAAGACAAAGACAAAATTGATTTGTGTTACCCTCATCTAGAAAATACTTTCACAGCAAGATTTAGACTGATGTTTAAGCAGATATCTAGGTACTGTGGCCTAGCCAAATTGCCACATACAACTAACATTACAATAAATGGAGTCAAAAATTGAATTTTAGTTGTGGTTAAAATAAAATCTTTTTATTTCCATATTATAGACAACTCACGCACACAAAAGTGTGTGCACACAGACGCACATACCATTAAATCACTTGTTTTGGTTTGAATTGCAGCTTTAGAGATTGCTACTTTTAATTTAACTTAAAATTATGTGAAAACATACATGATTTCAAAGTCAAAAATACAAAATATGACATATTCAGAAAAGTTTAGCATTTATTCCTGTCCCGTACTTGCTTTCCTTCTTCTTTCTATAAGAAAACATTTAAAATTTTTGTTTCTCATAATGTATATATTTATAATTATATACATATAAATCTAAATATATGTATCTCCATTTTAACACAATTAGCATGCTAGAGCCATTCTTTCCCTTACTGTTTTCACTTAACATATGCCGTATAGATTCCTCCATGGCAGTATTTAGAGGTATTCTTCATAATTTTAGTAGTTGCTCTATGTTCCACCATGTACAATTGATGCACTTAATGTAGGCACTTCTTGCTGATTGTCATTTGAATAATTTCTGTTCTTTTGCTATTTAAAACAATGCTTCAACAAGTAATCTTGTGCATTGGTTATCTGATATTTTCACAAATGTACCCTTAAAGTAGAATTAGGATTTCTGTGTCAAAAGCTAGTAATATGGTAATGTTTGTGGATATTATCTTGCTGAGATGTTATATTATTTTGTATACTTATAAATAATGCCTATGAGCTCCCCTTCTGTACAACCTCACCAATAGGTTGTATTTAATATTGATGTCATATATTTGATGTCTGAGAGGTCAAAACTGCTATTTCAGCTTAGTTTTACTCTTCATATATCTTAATATTTTAGATGAAACATTTTTCTTATATTTGAGGTTTATTTTTATTGTATATGAACTATAAATTCATACATTTTGCCAATTTTTTTCTGTGTATGTTTGTGTCTTTTTAGAAGTTTTTTTTAAAAACTATAGCTCTGTTATTTGTGGTGTGAGTTAAATCATTTCTTCTAGAACCTGCTTTATCTTTTTTACTTTCTCAGTTTTATCATAAATTTAAAATATTAATTTTTATAGTCATTATTACCAGTATTTATCATATTCATAAACTAAGATATAAATATATTTTCTTATAATAGCTGTATAATTTTAAAAAATTATTCCTTTATTCACTTGGAAATTGTCCTGGCACATGGTATGGTGAATATATACTACATATCTTTTCCCATATCTATCCAATTATTCCACCAACACACTAATAGGCCCTTTTCCCACTGATTTATTATCTCACGTACTAATTTTCTTATGTGTTTTTAACCTATTTATGGGATTACTGTTTTTTTTTTTCCCTGAGGTAAAGTTTTAATTCTTATCTGATCCTCTTTATCTGTTGCTTCAAGCCACACCTTAAAACATTATATTCCCTTTTTACTTAGAATATTTAGTCTCTAGTTTTAGCCTGGTTCAGTGATTCTATCTGGAGAGAAGACTTATTTATTAGAATCATTTATCAAGCTTTTTCCACTATATTTTCTTCTACTTCTGTCTTGAGTTTTTGGCATGTTTTCTTAGGATGGTGGAATATACTGCAAAAGTACACACTTTAGACTTGCACGTAAATATACAGATTTCCATTTACAATTGCAGTGTCCCACCCAAAGCATCTGTTAATATTGGATTGTATCATATTCCTCAAGAACGTTGGGATAAAATAAAGGTTGAGAAATTTTGGCTTGTTGACATATAGGCTTTATATAATAGTACTTATACTTATTAAGTTCTGAAGATATGCCATAAATTCACTATTTATCTGATTAAAGTCTATTGTCTCATTATCCCTCATAATAACCATATGTATAAGTATTATTATCTCTCTTCTGCACATGTAGTAACTGAAGCTTAGGAAGGTTAATGTACTTAAAAGTTATGATTAGTAAGGTGTAAGTAGAGTTGAACCCATCAGTTTTTTACTTCAAAGCTTATATTCATAAAAGCTAACAATAAAAAATGACATGGATGGATACAAATGAAACATTTTGTGCTAATAAGTTGAGAGACTTGAATCTCTCTAAATATTTTTTAATGCTTATGGGCTATTGTTGTATATCACAAGATGTCACGAGCCTACAAGGCAAATTTTATGTTGGCAGACTCACTCTTCCTATCATTATTGATAATATACTCATGGATTATGGGTTGTTAGAGTGATAGTAGTAGGACTGTTATAAATGGGAGGAGTTTCTTTTTAAACCTCTTAAAAGTTGACATATATATATATATTTACATCTGTATATATATCTATATATATCATTATTACAAGCATATTTTTTTTAGTTAGGTTTATAGCAGTTGCTTCCTTCGTGTTTTTAAGGAAAACGAGCCAAACATAAATTTAAAAAACAATCATAAGCCGGCCTAGTTTCTATTACCCTCAGGAACATTCAGGAAGGCACAGGAGATATAGGAATACTAAGATATTTATGCCTTTCATTGTTCTAAGAATTAGTGAGATCATATTTACTAAGTATAACATTAACTTTGGATTTGAATTCAAAAATATAACAATTACAGAATTCCCACTGTGGTGCAATGTGGTTGGAGCTCAGTTTGCTACAGAGGCACAGGTTTGATCCTGGACCCACACAGTGGGTCAAAGTATCCAGCATTGCCACAGCTGTGGTGTAGGATATGACCACAGCTCATATTCAGTCTCTGGCCTGGGATCTTCCATATGCTGTGTGTGTGGCCATAAAAGGAAAAAGAAAACAACAATTACAGGATTATCAAAGAATATATTGAGGCTGTCTATGTGAACGCTCTTTGATAAGTTGCTAAGGAACAGGAAAATGGAAAGTATAATTTTCATGAAATTTACTGAGTAATTTACTCACTTGAATGTATACTGTGTCATTATCCTAGATTAGTGTTAACAGTTATAGAAGGATCTAAGGCTTTGTCCTAGAGTTCATGTTCCATTTTCTCAGCCGTTTCATTGCAGTCTTCATGTCTTTGTTCCTCAGTGTGTATATAATTGGGTTTAAGAGAGGAGTAACCACAGAATAAAACACAGCAAGGAATTTATCTAATGACTTGGTGGGGAATGGCCAGGCATAAATGAAGATACATGGTCCAAAGAACAAAAGAACTACTGTGATATGAGTAGTCAGAGTAGACAGAGCCTTGGATGACTTCTCTGAAGGGAGATGCTGGATGGTTACGAGGATGACAGCGTATGAGATGATTAGAAGAACGAAAGAACACACAGTGAGCACACCACTGTTAGCAATGACCATGATATCCAACCTATAGGTGTTTGTACAAGCGAGTTTGATGACCCTAGGAAGGTCGCAATAAAAGCTATCAACCTCATTGGGACCACAGAAGGGTAACTTCACTGCAAAGGCCAGCTGGCTCACTGAGTGGAGGAAGCCAGTTCCCCATGCAGCAGCAATGATGCCAACACATACATTGCTACACATAATTGTAGTATAGCGAAGGGGTTTACAGATGGCCACATATCTGTCAAAGGCCATGGCTATAAGGATCACCAGCTCACTCCCACCAAAGAAGTGAAGGAGAAATATCTGAGCAAGGCAGCCCTTGAACGAGATAACCTTGCATTTACTGAAAAAGTCAGCAGTCATCTTGGGGGCTGTGACTGAAGACAGGCACAGATCAATGAGTGAGAGGTTGGCCAGCAGGAAGTACATGGGGGAGTGAAGGTGAGAATCACAAGCTACAGTTATGACAATAAGAAGATTTCCAAATACAATTCCTGCATAGAATACCAAAAAGAATACAAATAGAAAAATCTGGAGTTCCTGAGAATTGGAGAGTCCTAGAAAAATGAACTCAGTCACCATGGAGTGATTTGTTTCACTTACTGATTCATTCCAGGAAACAGTTTCTGTAGTCACCTTGGAGAAGGGAGTGAGAACAAGTCAGAATTACTATATTTAAATTCAAAGCCTCATTTTGTGTCATTATGCTCACACTCGCAATGACATTCTATGGTTTGTTATATAAAGGCTTTCAGAATGCACACCATTTGATCCCACATTCCACATCCAAACGCAGCATTTTATCCCACACTCCTCCCCTGAATACAGTTTGTAGTCCAGTTATCCAGGTTGTAATGTTTCCACTTACGTTAGGCTTATTCCTCATAAAAATACTTTTCTTCATGTTACCCTCTGCACCAGATTGTCATTTATATCCTTTTTCCTTGAACTTCATAATAGTTCATATTCTGTGGACCATATTTTAGCTCTTAAATACATACAAAATTTTATGATATTCATGTTTACAAAGGCTTTTTATGTCACACAGTTTTGAGAGGGTATTTTAGTGGCTTAGTAGTCTATCACCATAATTTTTGGTACAGTTATTAGAAACTTTTCTATCAAACTAAAACAAATCCTCGTTCACAATTTTGCTGTGTGAAGCAGTTGCAGTCTATGGGTTATGTATATATCTGTGGACCTTGAATTCATCCTTTTTAAGACTTATTTTACCATTTTTTAAACCATGAATACCAATTATATTCCTTCTTATAGTTGTTATGAATTTCAAATGAAGTAAGTGTAAAATATTTTGCACAGTTTTGTTATTTAGTGATGACATGATAGATTAAGATAACTATTAGTAGTAAAATTTATCACTTCTGATTCATAGAAAAACCCTGGCTCCTTAGATGTCATCTAAAAATTTACCTGTATTCTAGAAATAACAGGATCTCTCTTTCCTGTATCCCTCTGTTCCCTACTACTCTAATAATCTATAAGCATTGAAGGTGGGGCACAATTCCAAAATATTTTTCATAATCTATTAGAAGCTTGGATAGCAACATAAAAGGTAGGACAGATGTAGAGATTCAGACTTATGGAAGTTTAAATTTCTGAGGAGTCTAAAAAGAAGTTATAAGAATTTATAGATGATAGAATTTATACTTAACAATGGCAATATGAAAATGCTTAGAAGATAGAGTTAAGCCAAAATAAAATGAATTAAAGGTAAAAAATAGAAGAAAAAATAACAGAAAAATAAGGTTTAAAAATGACAGAAAGAGGTTAAAAGAAAAAGAATGAAAAAAAGTGGAGGAAAATGTTTGCTGAGAGAAATGTGGAGGAACTTTAATAGGAGATGAAATCGAAAAAGGAATCTAGAATACCTATTATGGGATTCATGTATTATTATGTAGACAATGTAGAACTATTGAGGAATTATAAGCAATTGTTTAATATACTTCTAACAAATGGTGAATAGTTAATACATAATAGCCATTATTAAGGTAATAATATCAGGACATGTCTCAACATGATGTGGGAGATAAAAAAAAAGATGATGCCAGTATGTTTATTCTGAGTGATTGTGAGCATTGACATGGCTTTAATTCTGATACTAATAGTAATAACTAGTATGGCAATATGTAATATAGAGATCACTTTTATAAACAGGGATAAAATTTGAAAAAGGTAAAGGGTGATGATAATGACATGTAGAGATATCGTTGAGCTATCTTTATGAGTTGTTATCTGCTAGGTCAGAGCCTTAAAAGTGGTTGTTGGATTTAAGGTGAGAAGACCATTACTTATCTACTGAGAAGAGTAAGCGGGTACTGACTCTGTCTAGAAGTTTTGAAGTGAAGTAGAAAATGGATTTGTAGCCTGAAGGAGAATCATGGCCATGAGATGAGGCAGGATGAGGTACAGGAGTTAAAAGTCAAGTAAGGCATAAAAGAGAGGAGTGGAAATCGATGGGTGTCAGGGAGAGAAGAAGGAATAGAGCATTACTCATCAAGTTTCTTGGGAGGGTAGTATTATTATTTTTCAGTGCTTACCAATTAGTTATTCCATGGCCCTTGGACATTATATTTTTTCTTCCTTATCCATTTCTTAGCCCTGTCCATATTAAATATCCATGTGAAACTCTGTCATGTTACTGTTTTTAAAGTCCTATCAATATTTAGCAATTCTGATTTTATTTCCGAGTATAAAAAGAATAGTAAAACAAGTCATAAACACTCATTTTAGTCCCCCTCTGCTTAGCACAGTAATAAATATAATCACACTTATCATCAACAATAAAGAGAATGGGATTCCTATAGTGAGATCATTTCTAGCATGACTTGTTGGTAGGCATGTTTCTTTAGAATCAAGGAATGCAATTTAAAATTGAACTTGGATATCTACTGATATGAAACCATTTCATTTTATTGAGAGAGAAGGACAAACTTGATAGTTCTCTTTCTGTAGATTATCTAACAAGGATAATGAATTTCTAAAAGATTCTCATTTGTAGCAAAACGATTTTCTGCCATGGTTAACAAGTAAGAATTCAGATATGCTATTCTTCAGCAAAAGGAATTCCTTGCTTGCTTAGTTAAGACATCTCATTCCCTCAGTATATGCTACTGAGGAGAAACGATAGTATGGAGTCTTCAGTTACAGTTACAAAGGGACCGTTTGCTGGGTAAGCAAAGGGTCCCTTTTCTAAGCTCATATCTGACTCTTCAAAAATGATTTCAGAAATTTAGAAGAATTATATTGCTTCTAAGTTAAACATTAGGTTTGAAGAAATCTTACACATTGGTGTAATGAAGATCTTATGCTTTGGTGGTAGCAGCCATGAGCAGGCAGCTAAAATTGAACAAGAAAACCGTTCTCTATGTATACTAGATTAAGCTTAGAAAGTCAACCATTAGACGGCTATATGTTTGTCTTAAACATCTTTCCCCCTATTTAAAGAAAAACACCTTAAGTCTATAAATTTCATGGAGATTGAAGTTGGGAAGACTTAAAAGTTTCTAGCAAAAATCCACTGTGAACGTGGGTATGTCATTCAAAATCTCTGAGCTCTAGGTTTCCTGTTTTAAAAATCAGTTCATTGTATATTACATGAAAAGCTCTCAAAAAAAGCTTCCAAGAGTTGTAATTATACCTTTTTGTGAAAGAAAATCCCCCAAACTAGGTTTCACGGGAGTTGTAGGAAGGAGGGAAATACGTAGATAAGAGAACACTGGATTTGGAGAAATATGGGGAAAAGGACCATCAAATAAAAGGATCATCTGGAGAAGAGCTTTATACTTATAACGCTTATATAACACTAAGTTGTATAACACAAGAGGGACTATCCTTGTTAATATTATTCATATTAACTCTTTTAAGTATATTTAAGCCAACCTCATGATTGTTCCATTTTTTCCTGAAAATACACATGCCATTGAATTCTGCAGAATGGGTATCGTTAATAGAAGCGTCTCATTGTCAATCAAATGCTATAATTTGGTTTGTTCTGCTAATATATCTCACCTTCACATTCCACTTACCTTCTTCATAACTGGAAAAGACTATAGCAGTTTTCAGAGCAAAGAAATGTGCAGATTTTCCTATTTTTTCAACTTTCTCATGAAGTGTAAAATTTCCAAGAGAATAAAATCTATATACATTGTCCTGCTTGGTAAATCACTTGGTTAATTAAGAGCCATTTATGAAAATGATCAGATGCAGGTAAGGAGATCTAGGGAATAGCCTGAACTTTGGCTACTGAGATCAACTCTTATAGTCTCACAAGCTTTCCCATGAGGAAATACACAAAACCTTCTTGAGTTAAGGGCTATTGTCACATTTTGTGGGTTCACTTCAGTATTTTTATGGCCTTCACCCAATCTAAAGGTAAATGATAAAGAATCATAGTAAAACAAATTAGATAAAGTTGTGATATTAATTCCATACATGTTAAAGCAGCAAATAATAATGCTTTAGATTTTGTGAAAAGGGGATAGCTAAGAATTTGTGGAGAAAATATAGGAAAACTACTTTGGCCAATGATAAGAAAGTCTCACTTCTGATCATCTATCATTTTATTGAGCAGCTTCAATTACCATACAGTGGTTAAAACTAAGATGAGTTACCACAATTAATGTCCCTTGAATTAGTCATAGAAAGACATCCAAGCAATCTCTCAGTTATGCTCTTTGATCACCAGATTTTCCAGATGTTACCTGAAAGGTGTCAATCATCTTTGTTCTAGAAGCACCTAGTTTAAGAATGAGCACATTAAATAAGCTGAGATCTGATTGGATTATCCTCCCCTAGGAAATAAATCCCTTCAAATATTTTTAGAATTGTAGATTTTTTTTAGACTGAATCGAGTATTTTGAACAAAACTATTGAGAAAAAATGGAACATAGGCAAATTTTGCTTTATAGAAGGTACTAGAGTCTATTTATAAAAATAGCATTGTACAAAACACATTAACAATCAAAGCCTGAAAACAGTTAAGATTTTAACATAGTTATAGTGTTGATCTTCCTATTTGTCGAACATAAAGTACAATTAGGATGGGTATTGTTTCTTCCTCAATTTTAATATCTGCTGGTTTACATAAACCTATATTCTATCCATTGGATCCACATAATTTCCATAAGAAATACTAATTTATTTCCAGTTATGCTTATTATCAGGTGAAGGTACTGATGAAGTTAAATTATATGTATATACGTATATACATTTATCTGTAAATATAAAATATCCACATGAAAATCAAATGTAGCCATTGGTGGTAACTACAATTTAGATTTGTAGTTTAGGTAGAAATATAACATTTTATTCTTATGATTAACAAAAATCACTGCAACTCGATGTAATTAAATTTCTTGAGTCAGTACTTCCTTTTCCATAGACCTCTCAGTTTTCAAAGGCAGTAGTGAAAATGTACACATTTTATAGTGTTCATGGTGATCATGGTGACCGTGAGGATCTTGATGATCCATGACATTCATCTTTTCCTCTTATCTATGAAATCTGTTATTTCATCTCCCTAGGACTTACAATCTGTTGACTTAGCCTTCTCATTGCTACTTTCATATCTCTGTTTCTTAAAGTGTATATGGCAGGATTTAAGACTGGGGTGATGACAAAGTCCACAATGGCAAAAAATGTATCCAGTGACTTAGTAGGGAAAGGCCACACATAGAGAAACATGCATGGAAGAAAAAACAGAAACACCACGGTGATATGAGTTGACAGAGTGAGGAACGCTTTTGATAAATCTTTTGAAGAATGTTTTTGGACAGTGACCAGAATAAAGATGTATGATACAATTAAGAGAAAGAAGGTGCCCATAGATATGAAGCCACTGTTGGCAGTGACCACAAATTCTAGTCCATAATTATCTATGCATGCAAGTTTAATAACTCGAGGAAAATCACAGTAAAAGCTCCCCACATTATTAGGTCCACAGAAAGGTAAATTTATGACAAAGGCAAACTGAAACACAGCATGAATCACTGCAATTATCCAAGCAGCCACTACCAAAAGCATGCACATTTTGGGATTCATTATAGTTAGATAATGGAGAGGCTTGCAGATTGCTGTGTATCTGTCATATGCCATAATTGTGAGCAGAACCATCTCAGCTCCTCCTGTAACATGGATAAAGAACATTTGTATCATGCAGTTGTGGAAGGAAATGATCTTACAGTCGCTGAAAATATCAGAGATCATCCTGGGAACTGTGGTAGATGAAAGGCCCAGGTCAATGAATGATAGGTTGGCCAGCAGAATATACACGGGGGAGTGTAAGTGAGAATCAAAACTCACTGTGAACACAATAAAGAGGTTTCCCAGGATAATTCCCACATAAAATGTAGAGAATAAGAGAAAAAGTAAAAACTGCATTCCCAAGGATTGTGTAAGTCCCACTAACACAAATTCAGTTACCACAGAACTATTTATTTGGTCCATTGAATCGTAAAGAAAGGAAGACTCTCAAGTGATCTGAAACAAAAGAAAGAAGGAATCAACTAGGAGGTACTGAAAATGTTGTTAAATGTTGATAATTTAAAATTGGTACCTTTACTTAATTGATAATAGACTATTTACAAAATAATGTGAACCTAGGGTATAAATCATTTAGTACAGCAAAACTGCACTCAGAGTCAATATATTGCTTTAAATTCTCCTTTTTATTCAAATGCATGAAATAATCAGACAACTTACGGAGTTCAAAAAGAACGCACAACATAAACTCAAGAAATTCGAGTAAAAATAATTAAAAACAAAAATATTCAATTTTAGAAAGTTGGAAGAGTGTATATGAAGAATATAAAGTGGTTTTATAAAAATAAAAAAGTAGACAACCTTTTAAAAATATAATCAAGAGGAGTTCCCGTCGTGGCTCAGTGGTTAACGAATCTGACTAGGAACCATGAGGTTGCAGGTTCGATCCCTGGCCCTGTTCCTTAGTTAAGGATCCGGTGTTGCCATGAGCTGTGGTGTAGGTCGCAGAAGCATCTCGGATCCCGTGCTGCTGTGGCTGTGGCAAAGGCCGGCAGCTACAGCTCCTGTTAGACCCTTAGCCTGGGAACCTCCATATGCTGCGGGTGCGGCCCTAGCTAAGGCAAAAAGACTATATATATATATATATATATATATATATATATATATATATATATATATAATCAAGACAAATTAAAGTTAGAAATGGGTATAGAAATGAAGAATAACAGTTAAGATACCTCTGAAAGCTGTTTCCAGCATGTACTTAAAGCAGTCTACCCCAAACCACCACAAAAATCATATACTTGAATTTGAAACCCTATAGAAAGATAAAAAGTTGATCTCTTCATAATATAAAAAGAGAGTTCCAATGATTTAATAAAACCTCTAAGGCCTAATAGATAGTGATAATAGATAATGATTATAATAGACAATGGACAAATGATATGAAGAGAGAATTCAGAAATGTAAACTATAAAAGTGTGTGTATATATTATATATATACTAGGGTAAAATATAATACTATTGTTTTCCTATTAAATTAGTCAAAAGTTTTACAATTGTTATTACCAAAACCGACAAAGGCTCATTGAAATAGGCATCTTCATACATTGCTGGAGAAAATATAAACTGATTCAAAGGGAAAGAAAATATTTTGAAATCATGTATCAAGAATCTTGAATTCAGACCATCTGGTGCAGTAATACTCCTTATGGTTCTGTTTGTACAGAAAAAGACTGTTTTTTTGCATAAAGTGTTCATCACACTTTACAGCTGGTGAAACTTTGATCAATTTAAATGTCAAACATTAGGTTTACTTCTGTTATAAATATATATGCATATATATAATAGTAATACAGTTATTAAAATGAATGTTAATAGAAATGTATAATAACATTAGGAAGATTTTTCTTTGTAATATTAAGGCGTAAAAGTAAGCAGTTTGTATAGTACACAATTTTATTTATTTATTTACTTATTTAATCTTTTTGCCTTTTATGTAGAGCTGCACCCGCAGCATATGAAGGTTCCCAGACTAGGGGTCTAACAGGGGATGTAGCTGCCGGCCTTCGCCACAGCCACAGCAACGCAGGATCTGAGCCGCATCTGCAACCTACACCACAGCTCACGGCAACGCCGGATCCTTAACCCACTGAGCAAGGCCAGGGATCGAACCTGCAACCTCATGGTTCTTAGTCGGATTCGTTAACCACTGAGCCACGAAGGGAACTCCAACAATTTTAAAACCAATAGTTAATTTTGATTTTTTTTATAGCTTTAAAAAATCCTCTAGAATTTGAAATATACTTCAGTACGCATGTTAGACTTTTTTGATAAAAATATCAAAAAGTGTGAAGAGTTAAGTGATGGTTTTGTTAAAATGTTTGAAAACAAAGATTCACTCATAGTTATTGGAAGGCCAACGGAAGAATTAAAGGACTCTTAACGTTTTTTTCATCCAATCAGCCATTTTCACGAACTGTCAGAACTTGATTCTTAGATGATATTATTAAAGGGAGGACATAGGTAAATAAGTATAGTGTGCTGATTAAGCTTTTTGGAGTTTATATAAAACTATCATGAAGTTGAAACTTCATGGGGTGTTCCATTTAGGTAATTGACAAAGCATCTCTCTGTTTCATTTTGCCAGTGTTGGCTATTTGGAATGAATTCTGGTAACCAGAAAATACCTGTAAGGAAAATAGATGTTCTGTTGATTTCCTCCTGATCAGAGTGAGGAAGGTTAGTAATGTGACAGTGAGAAATATTAAGAGAGACACAATAAATTGTCAAAAATAAAGGCAATATAGTGCAATGAGATAGAAGAGATATTACTTTGGAAAGAATACAGCAGGTAGAGTCAAGTAGGTTTGATTCCTTTCCTATTTCCATAATATACAAACACTGTTGTCTTTGTTGTCCCTTGATAAGTTTTCACATTTTCTACCTTCTCTCACCTAGATGTTCTCTGAAATACCCTGCCTAGTATTTTCTATGAAAACGTGGTTTAGACATTTTCAGTTTATTCATACTACTATCATTGGATTTCTCATCCAAATTAAAATCATCCAGGTCACAGAGCCACAAAGACAAAGGATTTGGGGTGAGGAATTGAGTCTAGACGGCACTATAGAATTGAGAAAGTCATCCCTAGAAGATTTCATGGCAGTACCCTCTATTCTGCTGAGCAGAAAGTGTTTGGTGACTTCCTGATATCACCATCCAGATCAGTGTCTTTGAAGAAATAAAGTTGAAGCTGAAGAATTAGGTTGACTGCTCAAGATCAATTTTTTATCCTCTTAAACTAACCAAAATATATAAACCCAATACTTCAGGACTGTCATCAGAAAAGTGGGTGTTTCATCTTATAAAAACAGTTAAAGTCTCTAATTTGTCAGAATTGGAAATTTCCCTTACTTTTATGTTAGTACTGCCAAAAATGTATTTATCTTAGAGTGTGAGTGTAAAGTTTTTAAAAGTGGAAAAATCCCATACTATAATGAGCCTATTAGCCTAAAGTCTAAAAGCTTCCATTTGTAAAATGTAGTTTATTTATTTATAATAATAAATTTTAATCATTTTAAAACTGTATAATTATAATACAGAACATTTGAAACTAAAGATAATCAATGTGGTAGAGTCAGAGTCAATAGCATGTCTAAGGAAAGAAGCCCTAAAGAAAGAGGAAGACTGAAGATGGATTCAAAAGGGAGTAGGAGAATAGGAGGCAGGGGAGAGAATAAAAAGAATCCAAAAGGAAAAGTAAGGAGAATAAAATGATTAAAAGAGGCACTGGTGGAACATTGTATACCTTTGTTTAGGTGGCCTCTCATGGTTTAAATCAACATACATCAATACATTATGAACACTTAAGAGCGATATCTATATATGTAAATATGTAGATATAAGTTTATAGTCCATTGGTCTATTTATGTAGCTATGATGGTTTAGCTGACAGATGACTCACCTCTAAAAAATTAGGAAATAACCAATCTAAAATATCCCTTAACCTCCAGTGAGTATTTTACTTTCCCTAGTTCTAACATTTATAGCTTTTCATAAATGTAAAACTAAAGTTCACCGTGCAGGGATACTTTCTGCTTTGTCCTACACTGTAACCCTTGACAGAAACAGGCTGTCACATAGAAAAAGCTCAGGGAATATTTGCAGAATGAATTGTCTAGACATAAGTACTGAATTGTTCCTATAAGAAACAAAATATTAGTCCTCACAAATATGTACAGGAATTGACTTTCATAATACCTTTTCCACAATCTTGTACTTCCTGGTGATAACCCAGTGACATATGTACAAACACGAGTATTTAGATAAGTAAAAGAAGGTCCCACCTTTTCTGTTTTAAACATCTGGAATTAGTATATATCATTGCTGAAGAAGTCCTAGTGACCGTGAGCTTGTTTGAAGAAAAAGGCTACACACTTGGTTTCTTTGCTGTCTTAGGAAACACAGGTGTGTGTTGTGTAATTGTTTTTATAAGACAACATGATTCAATGATTGAAATTTGATAACAGGAAAAAGATGGTATAGGATAAAAGGACAAAATATTTCAGAACGGAAGAAACTTCTGACAATATTTTACATAGGAGCAGAAATTGAAGGGGAGTTGAAGGATGTAGGGAGAGGGAAATAACCATGATAGGGACTGTTTTGTAATTTAAAAGCAACTTTCCTACCTTCCTGTTCAGTCACAGGTTGTACATTTTTAGGAGAAGAGTGGTTCGGGGCGCTTACTTTTCATTTCTGTAAATAATCACTCTCCCTGCCCCAAAGACAATGAAGTATATAAGAGTCTTCATAATGGGAAATAACCTAATTAGCTGCACAGAAGAATGACCCACTGCTGCTGCAGAGTCAGCCAATACCCAGCCCATTACTAGTTTCTCTGGGGACTAAATCTTTTAGTCACATTGGTTTCCCTAAGAGAGAAATATTGAAATGATTGTCTGGTGATGAAATAGAGGAAAGGAGGGAAGGTTTTAAGATAATATTTGGAGTATATTTTAAAAAGTCATATTTAGGGTGGATAATCTCAGGCATGAATTGCTTGGAATGACTGAGATGAGGGTGTGAATATATGTCCCAGACATGATATCTATAGTGCCATGAATGAAGTTTGAATAAATAAATCTAAAAACTGGATAATTAAAGATAATTCTTATAGTTCATAACAGGAGAATAAATGAATCATTTTTTTGTGTTTTTAATTACAGTAAATGTTTACCTGTGACCATTTACCTGTGCTCCTAAACTTTGGAGTATTGGGGGTGAAAGTCTTCTTGAATGCTTTTGAACTTTATTTTTCCTGAGTTGACTGGATACAAGTAAATTCTGTATTTTATTGGATAGATTTCTTTTTTTTTTGTCTTTTTGCCTTTTATGTAGAGCCGCACCAGCGGCATATGGAGATTCCCAGGATAGGCGTCTAACAGGAGCTGCAGCTGCCGGCCTTCGCCACAGCCAGAGCAACGCGGGATCCGAGCCGCGTCTGCAACCTTCACCGCCGCTCACGGCAACGCCGGATCCTTAACCCACTGAGCAAGGTCAGGGATCGAACCTGCAACCTCATGGTTCTTAGTCGGATTCGTTAACCACTGAGCCACGAAGGGAACTCCAGGATAGATTTCTTAAGAGATCATGGGAAAACAGATACAAACAAAAGAAAAAAATTGAGTGAATTATTTTGAGTTGCCTGTAATAGCAGCATATTTACCTGAGGGACAAATCATCATTCAAAGGTCCAATAACAAGCCATTGACACAAGACTACTGGATCTCTCTTAAGAAGCCTGGCTTTATCTTTGATGTATACATGTAATAAATCTGATCTCCAGGTTTTCGTGGAGGCCTCATGGTGCCAAGACTCTATCTTGGTTTACAGTAGTATTTGTTTTCGTGATGTATTTTGTTTTCTCCTGTTCAGAAACAAGGGAAAACCATATTTTCTGGAAAAGAAGCAGAATTATGACTGATTCCAAATTAATTTTTGTAGAATAATGACATTCCAAATTGGTGGAAAATTTCTCCTGTTTCTCTCCCTCTCCCCCTACATTGGACTCATCAATAACATCACTAGCAGTACAGAACTCTATAAATCTCTCTACCATGCCAATGTGCTCCTGTCTTGATGTGCTTTTGTTCTAAGTAGGAGACTGGAGTACCAGGCAAAACAGCATAGTAAGATGAATGAGGGAAAATATAGGCAGAAGTAAGGTCCTAGGAAGCTGACCAGCTGACACAAAGCATCTCCTAAGGCTATTTGAAGGGCTGTTTCTTGGGGCACGGATCACGAGTTTGCTTGGCAGTAGAGAAGGCTCCTGTGCCAACAGAGAAGCAAGGGTTATTGATGTAGAGTTTATGAGACCTGGGAGTGTCAGAGAGGTCTGAGACCAATTTGTTACAGGCTGCCTCAGCAGAGATTGGCTCAAGATGTGAATCAGCTCCTCCTGCAAAAAGAACTCATAAGTAAATTTGAGTTGTACTTGAAGAGACAGAGGTAGAGAAATTAATTAAGAAGAGAAAAGACAGAGAGGGGGAGGAAGGTCTTTAATTCTGTGACCTTTGATCAAATGTGAGAAGAGAGTTCAAACACTGTGTAAGAAATTAATCACATTGCTAATTTTTAATTCTCTGCTGGGTTTATTTATTTATTTAATGATAAATGTTTATTGAGCATTTTCTAACTGTTGTTGCTGAAGTTATAGTGGTAGAATGATGGACAGAGCCTCTCCTCTCATGGAACTTAAAATGTAATGAGGAAGACACATTGAATACGAAATTATGGGTATAATTAATGTTACAAAAGTGGTCATAGGAATTGTTACAATAATAATACACAATGAAAGGAAAGCTCCAAGACCCATGTTCTGGGAATTTTTCCCTGGTAAAATGATGTTGAAACTGAGATTTGAAGAATGAATAGATATTAAGTGAAACATGATGGACAGTGTTTGAGGCAACATGATGGACAGTGTTTCCTGCAGAATAATTAGCTAGTCCAAAGCCTCAGAAAAGACCAGAGTTTGAAGTTTGGGGGCAAGTAAAGCACACAAAAAAACAAACAAACCCCACCATGTTGGCCCTGGAATTTCAGGGACAGAGCATGTTGTTCTCTGAAGCTGGAGAGGGGAAAGGAACCAGGTCTCTGATAACCTGATAAGCTTTGAAAGGACGTCAGTATTTTAAGTGCAGTGGCAGGTATACCAAGGGCCTTAAGCAAAAAAAATCATATGTTTATATTTATACTTTAAAAAATCTCTTATACTAAAGATAATGGGAATTAAAGGAAATAAGATTTGAAGTATGAAAACCATATATTTGACTTAATATTCTGTTCCAGAAATGACTTGTGAAGACTTAAACAAAAATGGAGGCATTGTAGCAGAAAATAAGGGGACATATTTAAAAAGTTATATAAGGTGGAATTAATAGGACTTGTGGATGTATTGAATACTGAGGATCAAGGGAAGGAAGGAGTCCATTATTTATTACTCCATATTTGGGGTCTAACAACTAGGTAAGTATTAGTGACATTTATTGTGACTGAGGACCTTGAAAGAAGAGAAGATTTGGGGAGACAAATGGTTTCCTTTTAGGCTTGGGAGCTGACCCTGAAGCATCTGAATGAGTAGGTAGTTAGATATATGGATTAGGAACTCAAGAAATAGTACCCTAGCTTTGAGAGCCTCTAGCTAAAAGCTAGGCATAGTAATTAAGGCCACAGGAATGAATGCCACCTAGGGACAAAATATAAAGTGAGAAAAGGCCAGAGATGCAATTCTGAGGAATGCTAAGTTTGTTGGTTGAGCAGATGAGTGGAATTCAACAAATAGATACTAGGAAGGAATTATCCAAGAGGTTGGAGGAAAACCAGGAGACTGTAGTGTTTCAGAAGTCAAGTAAAGTATTTGACGAGGGAGTTATCAGCAATAAGTAAAAAAGAAATTCCTGTCCAGAGGAATGATAAAACATTAAAAAGAACTATTCTTGACGTATTTATACAGAAAAAGCCAAAGATATTATTGCAATGTTCCTAGAGAAACACAGGCCAAAAAAACATAGGCATTAGGTTTTTCAATTGAACAGATTTTATTTATAGAGCAGTAGAATCAAATACATGAAAAAGTTATGTGTAACTTTAACAAAGCCTTTATTCCAGATGTAGGAATCCTCAGTTAAAATTAATATGCCTCACCATTTTTGACTTTGTGTTTATCCAAGGCTATGAAACACAAATATGTAAACTCTTGGAGGAATTTTTTTTGACAGACCAACTGTATTCAAGAAAAACAAGACCTCTAAACACATATCCTTGGGGGGTTAGTCCCCAAGGAATAATCTATGCTTTATTTCTATGTCTTTTAAAAGAATAAACCAGGATGATTGAATATTAGCATGTCTTATCAAAATAACAGAGAAGCAGGAAAAAGTGCAAAAATATCTGGTCTGTATTTATCTAAAATATTGATAGTGTTTAAATAAATTCTCTATGTGCAATTACTCAAGTCTAAACACAAAACAAACAGCATCCTAAACTGAAAAAAAAAAAAAGGCATAGTCAAGTTTGAGTTCAAGGTTTAACATAAGTAATGCATAGTTGACTTTATTCTTATTTTAATTTAAACTAAAATTAAAATAGAGGGAGTTCCTGCTGTGGCACAGTGGGTTAAGAATCCAGCCGCAGTGGCTCAGGTCGCTGCAGAGGTGCATGTTCGATCCTCTACCTGGTGCAGTGGGTTAAAGGGTCTGGTGTTGCCACAGCTTCACTTTATTTAGATCTCGGCTGCAGCTTAGATTCAGTCCCTGGTGCAAGAACTTTCATATGCTGGGGATGTGGCCATAAAATTTAAAAAATAATAAAAATTAAATAAGATTAAAATAGAAAATTTGAAAATATACTTTATTGACGTATAATTTAATTAAACTCACATCTTATCAATTGAATCCAGAAGCTTACTGTGAGACAAGTTTATCAATTTTTGAGATATTTATTTATAATTGAGAGTAATTATAATTAACAAGTCCCAGAAAATGTCACCTAGAAAATAATATTTGAATATTAAGTTTACACCTGGAAATCCACTCAGTTTTCTCTTCTCATCTTTTTTTTACATTATTTAATGAATTTTATTTCAATTATAGGTGTACAAAAATCATCACAAGTCAATTTGATAGCATTTGTGTCACAAGCCCTCAGTGCATCCCCCTACCCCCCAGATTGTCTTATTTGAAAAACTAAGGTTTTCCAAAGTATGTGAGTCATTGTCTGTTCTGCATAGGAGTTCATTGTGTCTTTTCAGTTTCCACATGTAAGTGGTAGCATTGGATGTTGCTGTCTAATTGTCTGACTGGTTTCACTTCGCATGATAATTTCTAGGTCCATCCATGTTGCTATAAATGTGGTATTTCGTTCCTTTTAATGGCTGAGTAATATAATATTCCATTGTGTGTATGTACCATATCTTCCCTATCCACTCCTCTGTTGATGGGCATTTAGGTTGTTTCCATGACCTGGCTATTGCATAGAGTGTTGCCATGAACACTGGAGTACATGTGTCTTTTCGAGTCATGGTTTCTTCTGGATAGATGCCCAGGAGTGGGATTGCTGGATCAAATGGTAATTCTATTTTGAGTTTTCTGAGGAATCTCCATACTGTTTTCCACAGTGGTTGCACCAGGTGCATTCCCACCAGCAGTGTAATAGGGATCCTTTTTCTCCACACCCTCTCCAGCACTTATTGTTTGTAGACTTTTTGATGATGGCCATTCTGGCCAGTGTAAGGTGGTACCTCATAGTGGTTTTGATTTGCATTTCTCTAATGAGGAGCGATGTTGAACATCTTTTTCATCTCTCTTTTCTATGAAGGTAGATGAAGTCAATTTTTTTCTGTGTAATTGGCAAAATAAATTCACCTCTGATTTGACAGTCATTTTCTAGAGTCACTTTTGTTGACCTGTCTCTCCAAATAGTAATTCTTACCATCGTAATGATGACAGTCACATGGCTCTCAGTGTTTTTGGTGACCCTGAAGCATCTTGTATTCTAGATCTCCTCCATTTATTATGAGATCCCCCTAGAACCTACAGTCTGTTTGCTCAGTCTTCTCATGGCAATTCTCATATCTTTGTTTCTTAATGTATAGATGGCAGGATTCAAGACAGGGGTGATGGCAAAGTCAACAACGAACAAATACTTATCCAGTGATGTTGTAGGGAAAGGCCACACATAGAGAAACATACACGGCATAAAAAACAAAATTACTACAGTAATGTGAGCTGACAGTGTGACAAAGGCTTTAGACAAGTCTCCTGAAGAACGTTTCCAGACAGTAACCAAAATGAAAATGTAGGATATAATTAAAGAGAAGAAGGTAGCCATTGATATAAACCCACTGTTAGCAATTATTACAAACTCTATCTTATAAGTGTCTACACAAGAAAGTTTCATAATCCGAGGAAAATCACAATAAAAACTATCTACTTTACTAGGGCCACAAAAAGGCAAGTTTATGACAAAAACAAACTGAGATACAGCATGGATTATTCCCACCATCCAGGCAGCAACTACAAAAGAAACACACATTTTGGGGCTCATAACTGACAGATAGTGGAGAGGCTTACAGATTGCGGTATACCTGTCATATGCCATGGCTATGAGCAGCACCATTTCAACTCCACCCATGACATGAATAAAAAATATCTGTGTCATGCATTTTGGAAAAGAAATAACATTGCAGTTAGTTAAAAGATCAGAGATCATTTTGGGCACTGTGATAGAGGAAAGACCTAGATCAAGAAGAGAGAGATTGGCCAATAGGAAATACATGGGAGAGTGTAAATGAGAGTCAGTAATTACCGTGAACACAATGAAGAGGTTTCCCAGGATAATTCCTGCATAGAACACAAGGAAGAACCAAAAGAGGAACAGATTCACCTCCCATGAATTTGAAAGTCCAATTAATACAAATTCAGATACCACAGAGTAATTTATTCTATCCATTGACTCAATCAGTAGAAAAAGAAGCTGAATTACTCTAAAGGTAGAAAATAAGGAATTGAAAAATACAGTTACCAAACTTTAATACATTACTTGCCCATAAATGATTCTGTGGGAAATATGTTGCAAGTGCTAAAATGTGAAGTTAGAAAACACACATAGAGGGCAAGTGAAAAGATAAATGAATAAGATAAGTGAGATAATCAAAAGTTAGACCAGAGAGATAAGGAAAGAACTTATGTGGGAATATGGCAGGTGAAGTGGTGGAATTAGGAACAAAGAGTAGCATTTTCCTATCAGAAAGTTCCTTCACCGAGCTTATTGTGCAGTAATTCTGGCTTCTTCAGTCTTGTTTGTGTAAATTTAAAGTAACATCTCCCGTATTATGAATAATCAGCCATATTTGGAGTGTTCAAATCTTAATCACATTTGTCCATACATACTCTGGGAGAATGTAGTCTCTGATTATTCTTTTATTTCCTTCACACTTGAGAAATGTTGGGCATTAATCACACATAAAAAACTAACCAATGAAGGAATGAATGTTGAACCTAAAAGGAATGGTAGCATAAGATGAAATGGCTTACTTCTCTGATTGTTTCCAATTCTTACGATTCCAACCAGTCACTCAGAGACTTAAGATGCACTTTAAATCAAGCGAAGGTCCAAACTCCAAAGAAGGAGTGTCAGCAGACTCAAAAAAGAGGGCTTTCAGTATTCTGCTAGAATTGAGAGAGATTTTATGCTTTGAGAGGTCTGTTCTAGGATTAATGACTCGCAGTTTGAACATGAAACTGAGAAATAATGATGTCTTTGCTGAAACAAAGCATTCGTTATAACACACTGAGAACATGGGAAAGTTAGAGTCCATGAAGGTCATGAGAGCTTGTCTTCAAATACTTGAAGCTTAGTTCCGCTAAAATGCAATTTTAGCTTTTTAGATGAGTAAAATTGCTACCGACAATTTTTTTTGGCTACCAACAGTTCTTTATGAGAGAACATGTAATATCACTATAAATAAATAGAAAGTTTGAAAATGTCTATCCATAAAATATATTTGAATCCATTCATTATCTAATTTAAAGAGGAAAAATAGAAGTACATTTAAGATAAGCTATGAACAGCTGTGTAAAAAGGGGAAGTTGATAAGATTGGTACCAAAATGAATGTAGTAATTAAAAATGATGCTAATTTAGACTTGTTGACATGTCCACTAAGTTATTAAGTGACAAAAGTTGGTTATAAATGAGTGTCTTATGTGATGTGCTCTTGATATGCAAATACTGCAAAAATGTGTAAGTATATAAACATCTCACGAAAATCCCTTTGGATAATGACATTTTAAAAAATTTTAATATTAAAAAGTTTGAACATTTTTGTTTTTAGCCATGTGTTTGTAATAAAAATTATGAAAAGAAAATGAAAGGAAAACAATAGGAGAGAAAGAAGGGCAAGAAAAAGAAAAAAATCACTGTGAGGTTTATGGAGAGAGCGAAGTATGCCTATATGTTATAGTTAGGTGTAGATTATTATTTTTGACTTTAGTTTCGTAGTTTTATTAGCCCTGGCTAAAGAACCATTTCTTGGTGAACTAATGACAATTACCAGGTATACTATGAAGACAACCTGGTGTTTTTTTGCCAAACTTGGACCAGATATGTACATACTTCCTTGCCTAGAGAATAATTAATATATGTGACATTTTATCGAATCCTGCTGTGGATTATTTGGAATAGACAAATCATATTCTGAGAACAGTAGGAAAATACTGATAGAAGCCACCCCTTTAGCTTGCCAGCTAATTTTATTCTTTATAGTGTTCCCTAATATTTTCTAAGACAGATAAGACTGATCTAAGAAATATGTCTGAAGAGAAAAGCTAAAGATATGTGGTGAAATCAGACTTATTTATAACTGCATACTGCTATGTTGTGCTGATTAATCTCTAAATAAGGTCCTATCTTCTGTTCAAGGCTTATCAGGAATCGACTCTGGCATTTAGAACTCTGAAATACTGAGTTCATGCTTAGGACATGAGGGAAGATTGTTTTCAAACCAGTGAACAATATTTAGTTCTTTTGCTTTCTCTAAAAACATTAAAGAAACAGAAATTCTCCAGAGGAAGAGTCTCTCAAGAGTTGGTTGTTATCCCTGCTGGATATTTTTGGCTTTAACATTTAGGATATGGGGAACTTTTCAAGTAGGTAATGAAAAAAATCAGAGTGTGGGTCTTCTGACTTTAGTGACTGAAAATTCCCTGTCCTCTATGGGGCCAATTGCAATTATAACCACCTTAAGACTGAAAACATAAAGAAGTAAAGCTGTTCAAAACTCATTTTGCTGATGTCCTCTTCACTGATGGTACCATATTCATTAATTTTTCTTTTAATTTCTAATCTTTACCACATTAGCTCACTGGTTATAGAGGTCTTTCTCAGAACTAACAGGCACCAGTTCTGTGAAGCCATGTTCATTCTTCTCTCTTTAATTCTTGACCCAGTCATTGGGTAATATCGTCAAATGCTTTATAAAATACACCAAGTGGAGGGAATTAACAGACCCCAGTATTCCCTATATGAGGACAGAGAATCATTTCCATTGAAGCTTGTATGGGAATGGAATGGGCAAGACGTGGACATATTTGGTTTCTACAATGGGAAATGTGAAGCATCATGTAAGATAATGAAGAAATTAACGAGAGACACAAGATCCTTGAGATACTAACTTACTAAAGAAAGGCGTCATAATTTTCAGTCCTTTCAGAAATATCTCTGTCTTCAGGCATAGTATAATTTAGTGATTTAAATAGTAAGAATAGTATCCAAAGGATTGTAATAACTGGAGACAGAAGGAAATAAAGACAAGAAGTGAAGAAAAATACGAGAGAGATTGCTTTGATACTGCTCAACATTGTGAGAGTCTTTATGACCTACCTCTTCTCTTTGAGGTTGTATAGCAGCATTTGTAGAAACTCAGTAATTTTGATGTCTGCTTTGTAGTGTAATAACCTTTAGGACACAAATATATAAGTTTCTTCCCAGTGAGAATACAGGTAATTAGTAGTGCTAGGTGTTGGTGACCCGCTGATACTGAGATCACTAATAACCAGCCTTTTATTGATTTCTCCTGGGAACCAGGTCTACAAGTCATGTTAATTTTCCCAAGAGAAAAAAATTCAGAAGAGTTACTGGATGATGAGAAGTAAGAAAGAAGATGTAAGAACATCTCCCGTATATTGGGAGAAATAATGTGCTGGTCGGTAAGAAATCAGTACCATTTAGAACAGAAAATGTGGAACTACGAGCTTGCTTAGAATTACTGAGGTGAGGAAGAGTGAGGAAGAGTAAGAAGTCATCCATAATAGTTGCTGGTGTTCTCACTGATGAAGTGGGAAAGAATGAGTCCTATGTATCAATATTTTTTTTTCCAGAAACAAGCAAGAGGCTTATGTAAGGGGGTCATTCCCATAAGCATTCTTGATTTATTCTCATTCAGTACTTTCTATTAAATGACTTACAGATGGCTAACAAACATATGGAAAAATGATGAAGATCTCTAATCATCAGGGAAATGTAAATCAAAATCACAAAGATAATCACTTCACACTCGTCAGAATGTCTGTCAGAGTTTGGGGTGAAGCAGAAAGAACAACTTTATTGCTTTGCCAGGCAAAGCAGGCTAATGTCCTCAAAACAGTGTCTTCCCTTGAGAGGAGGGAACAGTAAAGGGACTTGGAGGTTTAGCTTGAAAAACAGGACTGTTGATAAGAAATAGGGCTCCTGCATTTTTCTCCCTCCATAGAGCATTTCAAAGTCATCAAGGCCAGCATCAGGTGGTCCAGTGATGGTTTCTGGTGAACTTCAGGGTTATCACACTTTCACCTCTCCTGAGTGCAGATTTCTTACAAAAGGAAGGGCATGTTAGGGAGCATTGTAAAGGAAAACACCAGGCACACAATGTAACTCCAACTAGAAAGTAATCATTAGGAAACAAACAACAACAATAATGAAAACAGTTAAGCAAGGAAGAAATTATTTGTGAAAAGCCAGTTAAAGTAAGTTAGTGGGGCAAGGCACGGCTTAATTTAATGGGGACAGTTTTAACTAGTTTTTAGCTTAACAATATTTCCTAATCATTATTTCTTGAGTAAGATTTTTGAACTGAGTAGAGGCCTGGGAGGCTAAAGGAGAGGCCCTTTACTTCAAAACGCAAGGACACAGGGGCTTGTAGACAGTTTCACACAGTATATATACAGTGGGGTATCATTCAACCATGAAACATGAGGAAATTTTATCACTTGAAACAACATGTGTGGAAGTTAAAGGGATTATACTGAGTGAAATAAGTCATAGAAGACACATATTGTATGATCTCACTTATATGTGGAATCTAAAAAACAAACAAACAAACATCAAGTTAATAACAAAAGATCAGATTTGTAGTTACCATAGGTAGGGGATTGGTGGGAGGGGAGAATTGGAGAAACATGGTTAAAAAGCCAAAACTTCCAATATATAATCAATAAGTAGTAGGGTTGTAATATATAGCATTATGACCATCGCTAACTGCTGTATGGAATCAATTTCATTGATTTGTGCTCTTATATTTATTTCTTTTATTATTCTTTTGCTAGGCTTCACTTGCTTCTCCCTCCTTTAGTTTAAGGTGCAACTTCGATTTTAGATCTTTCTTCCTTTCTAATACATTTATTCAGTGCTATAAATTTCCTTGTAAGCACTGTTCTCACTGTCTCACAAATTTTTGATAGGTTGTATTTTTATTTTCCTTTGGTTGAAATATTTTTTAAACGTTATCTTGAGATTTATTCTTTGTGTGTTATTTAGAAATGTGTTGTTTCACATTCATGTATTTTGCGATTTTTCAGTTTTCTTTCTGTTATTGAGTTTTAGTTTCATTCCTTCTGATCTGATTTCTGTTATTTTAAATTTGCTAAGGTGTGTTCTGTGGCCCAAAGTGTGGTCTATCTTTGCAATGCTTCAAGTGAGCTTGAGAAAAATTGACCGTCTACAGATGTCAGTTATATCCATTTGATTAATGGTGTTTCTGAAGTTCAATTCTATCCTTAACTGATTTTCTGCCTGTTGGATCTGTCCATTTCTGAGAGAGGGGTATTGAAGTCTCCAACTATGATAGTGGATACATCTATTTTTCCTTGCAGTTCTGTCAGTTCTTGCCTCATATATATTGGTACTCTGCTTTTAGTTTCACATACTTTAAAAATTATTACAAAATCTTGAAGAATGGACCTCTTTATCATTATGTAATACCTTTCTTTATCCCTGATAACTTTCCATACTTTAAAGTCTACTCTCTCTGAAATTAATAGAGCTACTCCTGCTTTCCTTCGATATGTGCTGGTGTGATATATTTTTCTCCATCCATTTGCTCTTAATCTATATGTTTTTTATATTTAAAGTGGACTTCTTATACACAACATATAGTTGGATTGTGTTTTTTGATCCACTCTGACAATATTCTGTCTTTTAATTAATACATTTAAACTGTTGACATTCAAAGTGATTATTTATATAATGGATTAATATCTAGCACATTTGTTATAGCGTTCTATTTTTGCCTTTGTTCTTTGTTTTTACTTTTGTCTTCCACCTTTTTTTCTCCTGTCTTTGTTTTAATTGAGCATTTTATATGATTACATTTACCTTCTTTCTTAGTATATCATTTATACCCCCTTTTTTTTTGGTTTGTTCAAATGATTAATTACTTGTAATTATATTTATTTATCCACTTTTGTTTTGATAGTCCCCCTTTATTATAAGATAAAACATAGATCTCTTATGGGCTTTCTTTACTATTCCAACGATTGTATCATTATTATGACTATGCATTCAGTATCACAGATTTCCTACCATAAATCCATGATAGTTGCTAATTTATTAGTTTCTGGAGCTGATATTTGATTTATTTCCTCCATCTCATATCATGTAGGTTAGTTTTTCTATCTTCTGTTTTATGTATTTTGGAAAAGCAAAAATAATAAGCTAGCACTTTGCTGGTAATTGTCAAATGACTATAGTCTGATATTTATACTGACAACTGTGGGTCAGTTTTATAATTGCTCTATAACTGTGACATTGTCAATTAAAATGGAGAGTGGTTAGTTACACACAGACCATGGTGAGATGTGATGTCATTGTTCCTTTAACCATAAGAAAGCAGGAAGAAAGGCACGTATACTTCTTATTTATGTCCCTTCTCTTACTGTACTCCATTAATAGTGTTATATAGCAGAGTTGATAATATGGATTAGCCATTTCAGTGCTTCCAAAATGGCCCATGAATGGAGAAGCTATAAATAGCAAATATGAAGTCTCTCTGTGATTTTTTTCTTGTACAGTGGGCCCATAAATTGAATAATTTTAAATGCCAAGAATGAAGTCTTTCTCTTGGTTCTTTCAGCATGGGTCTTCTCACTAAGGCAGTTAAATGTTTGACCTTTCAGAACCATATATGGATGGATACTCAATGCTTGATATGGTTTCATACATTTAGGTGTTTAATCAGCAACTTGATGGCAAGTTATTTATATTGGATCCCTCCAATGCTGGAAAAACAGCAAATTGTTTTTCTGGGGTAAATACATTTTCCAGGTATGGCTTTGGTAATTCTTACAGCAGTACCTTGTCCATCAGATAATCCAAAAACACACAGAATACCTAATGTCCTTCCTAACATTGTTTAGGAGAAAAGAATGTCTTTACAACAAATGAAGTACAAATGAGCATACAACCAAGCGATCCACTGATGTTTCAATAAACAGAAGCTGTTAGTTGATAGAATGTGGGGATAATTTGTAAAGGTGCAAGTTAGTACCAGTTTAGGGATGATACTTTGTGTTTTAACATGTGATATATATGCTTTAAACCAATGGACATTGTAAGGTTTGTGTCCCAGAATGCATACGTTTGAAAACAAGGGTAGATGGTGAGAGTGGCTTGATTCACCATCACTGCCTTGTAGTATCTGAGCTTTTGGGACCTATAATTTTGTCCTCTGCTGTGTGGGGAGAATGCTTTTTTCTGGGGACAGAATAAATATTCCAATTTACCTAAAGTGTTAGTTTCTCCCCGGTCATTTTTATTTCCTGGTGTTTGAAGACCATCAGACAAGAAACACATTTCTATCATGCCAGGTTAATTAACCTTCATTATCATGAAGAAATAGAGTTGCTGTTACACCTGCATCAAGAGTGATTTACGATAACTGTAAATGGGCAGTTGCAGAAAATATAGTCTGACAGAAGCATGGTAATACAGACTCAGTCTGCTCAGGTAGGAAGAGATGGATCTGGTAGGTGATCTTGACCAGCAGAAGTGTTGGATAAATGTGAGGGGAATCTAGAGAGGACTGTAGAAGAGAAAGATGACAGATACCACATACAAACTACTATGCATAAAATAGATAAGCAACAGAGATGTATTGTATAGCACAAGGAATTATAGCCATTATCTTACAATAACCTAAAATGGAATATAATCTGCAAAAATGCTGAATCACTGTGCTATACACCTGAAACTAATATTGTAAATCAATTGTATTTCAATAAAAATTAAAAACATGAAGATGATAAATATCATCCTAGGTACTGTAGTACGTGCAATGACAGGACCCATTAACGGTTGTACCATTCATGGTCCTGTGTTTGAAAAATTAATGATGGCATAAACTTACATGGAGCATGAATACATCTAAATACAGAAATATGTGGAGTGTATATGAGGCCCACGGTGCTCATGCATGTCACTGTGCACTTAATGTTCCCACAAATGAAGATTGTTTTATAACATAGGTGCCAGAGACTTTCTGCCTGAGGGATTTTTTTTTTTTTTGGAAATCAAAAGTGCTTGGGAATTCTCGTTGTGGCTCAGTGAAAATGAACCCATCTATGAGGATGCAGTTTCAATACCTAGCCTCACTTAGCGGGTTAAGGATCCAGCATTGCTGTGAGCTGTGGTGTAGATCACAGACATGACTTGGATCTGATGTTGCTGTGGCTGTGGTGTAGGCCAGCAGCTGCAGCTCTGATTTGACCCTTTGCCTGGGAACTTCCATATGTTGCAGGTGCATCCTTAAAAAAATAAATAAATAAAAAAGTGCTTAACCCACTTTGTGGGAAAGCCTGGAACTGCCATGGAGTTAATGCCTTAGAGCTTCACCAATACAGAAATATACACCTTCCTTGCTTCTCAAGTAGGACAACTATAAGTTATAGAATCTATACTGTTTCTTAGAGGGTTACAGTGTCCTTCAGTTTTTCGTAGTAGTAGGATACCAATTAATATACCTTCAATTGCCATTCTTCCCTTCTCTGACTCATGGCTCATTTCTAACCAGTGTCTTCTAAGAAACCTTTCCAAATAAAAACTTGCATTCAGATTTTGTCTTTTTAAAAATAACAATAAAGCCATTGGGACCATTTATTTATGTATTTATTTATATATTTTTGGGGCCGCACCCACATTATATAGAAGGTCACATGCTAGGGGTCGAATCAGAGCTACAGCTGCCAGCCTACACCACAGTCACAGTAACGCCAGATCCAAGCCGTGTTTGCAACAGCTTACAGCAACGCTGGATCCTAAGCCCACTGAACGAGGCCAGGGATTGAACCAGCATCCCCATGGCTACTAGTCAGTTAGTTTCCACTGAGCCATGACGGGAACTCCGGGACCGCATATGTAATAATACAATACTTCAGTGTGATGATTCTTGACATTCATCACAACAGATTTACAGGTTACTTTTAGTCCTTATGAATAACATAAACAGTGCTGTTATATATCTCTTTATTTGAAAAATAACCCAGAATTTAAAATTAAAGTGTTTCTGTCAGACCATGCTGTTCTCTGTAAGACTATCAGTTCTTAATATGATGGTTTTACATTTTCCATGATGGTAGTGCTAACAGTTTTATACTCCACAGGTAAAGTAGTAGCAGGTTTAGGATGGCAGATGATGTGTTTATTCTGGCTTGATGAATTTGAGGTGCCTACTGGAGATGGGCCTGCTTGATCTACAGTTTTGAAGCTCCAGTAAAAGATGTGATTAACAAAATCTGGAGTAAGATATCTTTTTGCACAATCTTTTTATTGCTACCTTAATGTCTTTGTTCCTCAATGTATAGATGGCAGGATTCAAGACAGGAGTAATAGCAAAATCAACAATGAACAGATTTTTATCAAGTGATGGTGGAGGAGAAGGCCAGACATAGAGAAACATGCATGGAGTGAAAAACAAAAAAACCACAGTGATGTGAGATGACAAAGTGACAAATGCCTTTGATAGGTCTCCTGAAGAACGTTTCCAGACAGTGATCAAAATGAAGGAATAGGAAAGGATTAGCAGGAAGAAGGTGCCTATGCTCATGAAGCCACTATTGGCAGTAACGATAAACTCAAGTTTGGCTCCATTTGTGCATGCGAGTTTTATAATCTTAGGAAAGTCGCAATAAAAACTGTCCACTTTATTAGGCCCACAAAATGGCAACTTTATAACAAATAAAAACTGGGACATAGCATGGATCACCCCAGTTACCCAGCCAGTGATTACAAATGAAACACATGTTTTAGGGTTCATGATTTTCAAGTAGTGAAGAGGCTTGCAGATTGCTGTGCACCTGTCAAATGCCATTGCTATGAGCAATACCATCTCCACTCCTCCTATCGTGTGAATGAAACATATCTGTGTCATACAACTTTGGAAAGAGATTACTGTGTCTTCATTTAAAAGGTCTGTGATTATCTTGGGGACTGTGGTAGAGGAAAGACCCATGTCAATGAGGGACAGATTGGCAAGTAGGAAGTACATAGGCGAATGTAAGTGAGAATCAAAAATTACCAAAAACAAAATAAAAAGGTTTCCCAAGATGACCCCTAAATAGAGCAAATAACATATCAATATAAGAAAAACTTTTTTCTCCCAAGGACAAGAAAGGGCCAGTAATGCAAACTCAGTGACCACAGAATCATTTAGTTCACCCGTTGACTGGGACCAAAGAGCTGATTTTCAAGTGACCTGAGGATAAAAATTAACAAGAAGAAGCATCACTGGCACAAACATGGATACTCTCTTTGCTTTGCTAATTAAGTTAGATATAATTGAGAGGAGAAAAATGAAAAATTTGTAACAAATAGCCCTGGCAAAAAATTTATTGTACTATCGGGGATATGCGAGAAGAAAATGTGACTATAAAGATGTGCAGATACAGCCAAAAAGAATTACTTTAAATTTTCATCCCACAGTTAAATGTATTTTTAAATCTCTTTTTCTCAAAAATTTTGGATCATTTTTCTGACCTTTGCCCTAAGTGTCCTCAGATCAAATGATCATCATATCTTCTGTCACACTGCTATTAATAGTACTTTCACACAAATTCTACATGATCTTACCTGGACCTTTCTTACCTCATTAATATTCCCTTACTTCACTGAGCTTATAGAGATCACGAGAACAAAAGTACTTGAACATATTCCCAAACTCCTTACTTTAGGCTTTTAAAATTTAAGTGGAACTCAGATGACAAGACAATGATTATAATACTTAGTTCATGGCATTGTTTCTTCTTTGGTCCATGATCACTTTTAGTAAATGTATTAATTAGAAACTAAAATAAAGTAAAGTTTAGGTACCTGAGAGTAAATATTAGTAAATATAATGATAATAATTAAGAATTGATTATAATGATCACAGATAATATTTGAGTGTCTTCTACACTCAGAAAATTGTAAGTACATTTCTTTCAAATATTGTAGTGATTCCATAGGGTAGGTTCAGTTTTATTATACCCATTTCACTGATGAAGAAACTGAGTCTCAGATAAAGTGGCAAAGCTAGGACTTGCATTAAGAGCTGTAGGGTTTTAGAGTGCCTGCTCCAACCATTATTCAAGTCCACCACCACCAAGTGTACTCTAGAGCCCCAAGGCTCTTAGAAGCATCAATTAACCTGTTTCCTCTACCCCAGCTTTTCACATCCCTCAATCAAATACACACAGAAACTCTCCAAAAATCAAATCTGTCAGGGATTGGTAATGGTAATTCCTTCTGATTTTCCCTTTTTCTATCAAACCCTTCACAGGTAAGTTAATTTTAACTTATACTTCCAATTTATTGACCAAGCCAAAATAGGCTAGCTTGCACTCCAGAAAGTCCTTTTCCAGAGAAATAATCAGGGATTCAGCACACAATAGTCTACACATAAAAATATCATATATAATAATCACTTTTCAGTCTTTATCCCACTTATTCTTCAAATTTGTTACTATTAATCATCCATTTAAAAAAAATTTCTCCTGTAATTGGCTGCTATTTATGCAAGTCTTTTTCATCATCATTTCTGGATAAGAATACCTACATATTTAGATATTTGGTAGAGATTTCTCAGCTTAGGAAGAAGGTAAGTCCTATCCTTGCCACCAGATGAAACATGATAATCCATTGTTGTTGGTCATAGATTGGTTTAAGAAGGGCATGTAATCTAGGTTTGATTAATGAGTTATGGAACAGTGTATTCTGTGAAAAGTTGTCCTTCTCCAATTAAAATACAAACCTCAAAGTGGAGAAGGTTCTTTTCCTGGCTCCTTTATTCCTGAATTCAATGTCAATGTGATACCTAAAGGTGAAGCAATCATGAACTTTAGAAGTCCACGTGTTAAAAATGATAGTATGAACAGAAAAAAAAAAAACCTGAAAACCCAATATGAAAAAAAAACTTTCACTGTTGAGAGCGGTGGTGTACCTTCTGACATCTTGTTTGTTTATGGGACTATAAATAAGCCATTGCTACTTGAAGCTGAATGGCTTCCTAATAAATACATAACGAAGCTCTCAATTTTTCTCCTATAGTTCTCTCTTCTTTTTTTGTGTCTTTTACTAATACACAGATCCCCCATCCTCCACTTTCTTTGATAGTTCATGGTACTTAGAGTCTATACTAAGATTTTTTTTATGCTGAATATGTTTTATTGTTTTAAATAACCCCCATTTATTGAGGATTTCTGTATCTATAGCTGTAGCCTTAGACCCCAGCATAATATATCCAAGACTATACTTAGTACATAAATAGATATCCCTTAAGAACCTCAAAGTTAAATGCCCAAGGCTGAACTCATAAATGATTTTATCACCTTTAAAATATTGAAGAAATATGACCATTCTTTTAGATGCCCAATCCAGGAATCTATATGACACCCTTGTTTCCTCCTTCACCTCATATCCCGGGTGGAAAATTATACTTCCTGAATATTTCTCAGAATTTTTTCTTCCTCTTCATCTCCACTGTCAGTTCTTTATTCTGGTTTATTTATTTTTTAATGTTTAATGACTGAAAAGCCTTCCAAATGTTTTCTCTGCCTCCAGTCTTACCTAAGGTTGGTTCTCTCTATACTATGTTTTCAGATCTGTATCTAAAAATGAAATATAATTATATTATTCTCTTATTTGAACTTTTGGCTTTACCATCAAGAATATTTAAAGTGCAATACTATATCACATAAAATGCTTATGAAGTGAACACATTACTATATTTTTCATATTTCTCTGCCTTTACATATGCTTTAATTTTGTGCTATTTCATCACAAAGTGGAAACATCTTTGGCTCTAAGGCCTGATAGCGTTGCCATTCCAACTCTGCCACTTACGACCAGGGCAAGAAGTCCAATAATGCTGATGATATTTATTTGTCCATAAAGTAGGAAAAGCATAACTTATTTCTCCTGATGTTGTGAGAACTTGAGAGGATAAATATGGGTAAAACTACCTGTCACAAATGTTACTTGCCTTTTTTCCTTCCTCCTTCAAGACATAGGTTGGAGTTCCTATTGTGGTTCAGAGAGTTAAGAACCCAATATAATGTCCATCAGGATGTGGGTTCAGTTCCTGGCTGCTCAGTGGGTTCAGGATCTGGCATTGCCACAAGCTGCTGCAAAAGTCTCAGATGCAGCTTGGATCTGGCATTGCTGTGACTGTGTTGTAGGCTGGCAGCTGAAGCTCTGATTCAGCCCCTAGCCCTGGAACTTCCCTGTGGCACAGGTGTGGCCATAAAAAAAAAAAGAGGTTAAATGCCACCTACTCTGAAGTATTTATTGAAGACCTTAAGAAAAATAGCTTCTGTATCTAAATTATTGTTATATCTTCTGCATCATTTTAATAATTTTACTATAGTTTTTTCATGTTTTTTTATTTTCAAATATGATTTCTGAGACAAGGAACTTTTAGCTGACTTTGTATATTCCAATACTTAGCACAAATTTTGGCACAATGTAGGCATGACTGAAGGATAGGTAGTCTTCACTAACATTCATATGATAAGGAATGTTAAACAGAATCAGAGACCTAAAGCCATTGTGGGGAATTTGGAGTAAATATCTACCAAATGACTTTGGAATTGAATTCACTGACACTTGCACATTGAGGGGGGAGAATCTGGAAGTCAGTCACTTCCCTCCCATGTGCCTTTCAGAGTGACCTCAACATCCCACATTTCCAACTAGATCCTAAATCTAAGATAATGAAAGTAGAAGAGCACAAAATTTTTCTGTTTTTCTTTTGCCTCAAACATAATGTGTAATAGGTACTACATAATATCTGTCAATTTCCCCCAAGTTACGGTGGAGTATTAGCATAAAGCATGCTATAGAAATACTGCTGAACAGAAAAATATTCCCAAACATGTGGTGAAAATTCCATCTAAAATCAAAGTCCCTATAAAAAGCAATTTGCTACATGAATAAGGAAGAGAGCTTTTAAATATTATTGAATTTATAGTCTTAAGATGTTTAATATGCATAAACTAAATTAGAACTTCAGGTAAACTAACCTGAAAAAGTATGACATTTGCCATTAAGTTAAAAAGATTATAAAATACAAAAAACTATAGATAAAGTAAGTATGTACATGGAAATAGTTACAGTTTACCATGCACCGTCTCTAGTTTGTGGGATTTTAAGTAATTTTATATTTTACTAAATACTAACTCTTACTGCAAATATTTTACAAGTAATATTTATAAATTTTCTCATTTCTAAGGAAAATGTGAAACTAGTGGAGGAAATAGGAAAAATGATATAAGAACAATCTCATAAATAGTATAATTTCAAACTAAGAGCACAGATTCTGGGGCCTGATTACCTGGGTTTGAATCTCCATCTCCTTGATTTATGAGCTATGTGTCCTTGGATGAGTTGTTTCATCTCTGTCCCTCAATTTCCTCACCTGTAAAATAAGGGTTACAATAGTACTTACCATATGGTGTTGTTGTGAGAATTAAATGAATTATTACATGGGAAGCATCAGAGCACATATTAAATACCTGATAAATTTTTTAAAAAGTAATTATAATGATTTTTAAGACTTGGTCATTCAGTTCTTTCCAAACATAGAGATAGCTTTGTCTGCCAGATTGTGCTCAGTTGGAATGAAATAGCCAAGACATAATTTTTTATTTCCATCAATCTAATTTCACAGAGAAAAAAGGAATGAAAATTGAAGTTCCTTCACACATCAATTTAATAAAGTTCTCTTTGAAGAGAAATGCACCTCATAATGCAAGTGAAATTATGAAAGTGAGACCAGAAGGATATACAACAATACAGTTGAGTTGAAGATCATTCAAATGAAGAGTGTGAGCAAAAGGAAACTGGAGATAAGAGAAATAAACTGTAACCAGTTGTTAGGATTTGGAGAACACGTTTTCTAGGTACCTGCTCAGGTGCATGTTTCACTCAGCATAAGCTTCAAGAGATTGAGACATAGGAGTTAACACCTTTTTTGAGTTGCCACCATTTCTCAATACAGAGAGTTAAAAATAGTTTGTATCATTAGCAAGGATGTCAATTAGCAGGACTGGATATTGTCCATAATTTTTTCCAGTGGAAATCAGGTCTTCTGTGCACACTGATTTTCCCAAGGGTTAATTATCACAATTTTTAGAAAAGAGTTACAGGGAAATTGAACATTCAATATGATATTAATCAGCATTTTTTTTTGCTCTATATTATGTTCCTTTTTTCGCAAAATCAGAGAATTTTAGGTTTACCTTAGGTGTTCATTGAGTTGTTGCATGCTAACTGAACGAGTATTTGTCACCAATATAAAGTGTAAGAAAATCATCACTCCACAGCCTTAGCTGCTTGTCACACTTAGAATTTTAAGAAATATTGGATTGATATTTGAGCAGATCGGGGGAATTTCAAAAGTAGTGCCAAATTACAGTAAGAAAAATCTAACTTGGGAGTTTTTTAAATGAATAAACTTATTTTTTTTCGAGTAGTTTTAGGTTTACAGAAAAATGGAACAGAAAGTATAGAGTTCCCATATTCCTCCTCTTACACACTCCACAAGTTCTTCTTCTTAACAGCTTGCTTTAGTATGATGTATTTGCTACAACTGATGAGTCAGTAGTGAGACATTAATATTAGCTGAAGTGTGTGGTTTGCATTACAGTACGCTCTTTGTTTTGTACATTCTGTGGGTATTGAGAAACGTATGTTGACATATGTCCATCATTATGTAATCATACAAAATAGCTTCACTGACTAAAAATCCTCTGTGCTCAGCCTATTCATTCCTATCCCTTAACCCAGCCCTGGAAACCACTAATCTTTTTACTGTCTTCCCAGTCTTGCCTTTGTCATGTAGTTGGTATTGTATGGTTGGTAGCTTTTTTATTTAAAATTATTTTTATTCATTTATTTTTACTTTGTAGCCTTTTTAAGATTAGCTTAGCAATATTCATTTGATGTTCTACCATTTTTTTCCCCTCACACTAGCTGCATGCAGAAGTTCTCAGGCCAGGGATCAAATATTCGCCATACCAGTGACAATGCTGGATCCTTAGTCCACTGAACCACCAGGGAATTCCTCTACTGTGTCTCTCTATGGCTTTATAGCTTATTTCTTTTTATTGTTGAGTAATATTCCATTTTGTATATGTACTACAGTTTATTCACTCATCTTCTGAAGGACGTCTTGGTTGCTCCCTAATTTTGGCAATAATGAATAAAACTGCTATAAACACTGACTGTGTTATAAACATTATATATGGTAATGGTTTTTATTATATATGGTAAGAGTATTTTTAGTTTTGTACAAAACTGCGTAGGTATCTTTTAAGGATTTGCCTTTTTAAGTTTTGATTTTAGAGTTATATATATGTTTGTATATTCTTGAAATATGTGTTCTGTTTATATATTCTAAAATATATACTCATTCTATGTACTAGTCCTTGGTAAATATATGTGTTCAGTGGCTTGTCCATTCATTTTCTTAACAGTATTCCTTTTTTAAGTTGAAGTGTAACTGACATGCAATATCATTTATGTTGTAAAATGATGACTATAATCAAGTTAACATCTATCACCATATGTATTTATGGAAATTGTTTTCTTGTGATGCTAACTTTTGATATTTACTCTTTTAACCACTTTTTAATATGCAGTGCAGTTATTAACTATAGCCACTATGCTATACATTATACCTCCATGGCCTAATTTATTTTACAACTAGAAGTTTGTTCCTTTAGACTCCCTTCACCCATTTTCCCACCCCTCAACCTTCATGTCTGGCAACAAAAAACCTCTTCTCTGTCTCTGTGAGCTTGGGTATTTATTTTATTTATTTACTTTTGGATTCCACATGTAAGTTAGTTCCTATGACATTTGCCCTTCTTTGAGTATTTTAACTTAGCAGAATAACTTCAAGGCCCATCCATTTTGTCACAAACAGCAAGATTTCATTCTTTTTGTGACTGAATAATATTTAATTATATAATACATATTATATGTAATATGTATGGCTGAATATATATGTAATCATCTCACATCTCACACTTTCTTTATCTATTCATTCATCTGGGACACTTAGGTTGTTTCCTCATTTTGTTAATTGTAAATAACACCACTGAACATATCTTTTCGAGACAGTGTTTTTGGATCCTTCAGATAAATAGACGTAGAATTGCTGGATCAAATCATGGTTTTATTTTCAACTTTTTGAGGAAACTCCATACTGTTTTGACAGTGGCTGTAACAACTTACATTCCCACCAATGGTGCACAAGGATTCCCTTTATTCACATCCTCACTGACACTTGATATTTCTTGTCCTTTTGTTAATAGCCATTTTAACAGGTGTAGGTAATACTGTGATTTTGATGTGTATTTTCTTTATGATTAGTAATATTAAGTCTTTTTATACAACTGTTGGCAGTCTGTATGTCTTCTTTGGAAAAATGTCTGTTCTAATCTTTCACCCATTTTTAATTGGGTTTTTTTTTTGCTATTCAGTTGTGTGAGTTCTTTATATATTTTGTATATTAACTGTTTATAAGATATGTGATTAGAAAATATTTTCTATCAGTAGTTTGCCTTTTCATTTTTTGATGTTCTGAAACTTTGATGTTTGGTGTTGTAATGCTTGCTGATTATTGCTTTTAATGCTTCTGATTTCAGTGTCTTATCCAAAAAAATCACTGCCAAGACCAATGTCAAGGAGCTTCTTCTCTAAGTTTCCTTCTAGAAGTTTTGAAGGTTCCATCTTAAATGTAAGTCTTTAATCTGTTTTGTATTAACTTTTTAATGTGGTGTAAGATAGTGGTCCAGTTTCATTCTTTTGCATGTGGCTATCCAGTTTTCTCAGCACCACTTATTGAAGAGACTGTCCTTACCTATTAAGTGTTCTTGGCTGCTTTGTCATAAATTAATTGAACAGATATACATGGGACTATTTCTGGGCTCTCTAATTTGTTCCATTGATCTATGCATCAAGACCATATCAGTTTTGATTACTGTATCTTTGTAATAGAGTTCGAAATCAGGGCACATGATGCCTCCAGCTTTGTTCTTTCTCAAGATTTCTTCGGCTAGATTGGGTTTTTTGGGGGGAGTCCTATACAAATTTTATAATTTTTTAAAATTTTATTTTGGTAAAAACTCCACTGGAATTCTGATAGGGATTGCATTGAATCTGTGCATGCTTCATGTAATATGGATATTTTAACAGTATTCTTTCAATACACTTGCATAGATCTTTCAAGTTATTTGTGTCATCTTCAGTGTTTTTCATCACTGTCATAGTTTTCAACGTGAAGATCTTTTAACTCCTTGGTTACATTTATTCCTCAGGATTTTATTCTTTTTAATATAATTGTAAATGGGATTTTTCTTAATCTCTCTTTCTAGTAGATTGTTATTACTGTACAGAACACAGAAAATTTTCTGTATATGATTTTATATCCTGGAATTTTACTGAATTCATTTATTATATCAATATTTTGGTAGATTTTCAGTATTTTCTATAAATAGTAACATGTCATCTGAAAATAATGACAGTTTTATTTATTCTTTTCCAATTCTGATTGATTTATTTCTTTTTCTTGTTTATTTCTCTGGCTGGGACTTTCAGTAATGTGTTAAATAAAATGGTTGAGAGTGGGTGTCCCTACCTTGTTCCTAATCTTAGAGAAAAAGCTTTCATCTTTTCACCATTGACTGTTATGTTAATTTTGGGATTTTCATCAGTAAACTTTATTATGTTTATGTAAAATCTTTATTTTGTGGAGAGGTTTTATCGTGAAATTGTGTTTAATGTTTTTAAATTCTTTTCTGCATCTATTGAAATGATCATGTGGTTTTTATTCTTCATTCTGTTAATGATCTAAAATATATTAATTGATTTGCATGTGATGAACTGTTCTTGACTCCCAGGGATAAGTTCCACTTGGCCATGTTGTATGATCATTTTAATGTGCTAATGAATTCCGTTTGCTAATAATTGTGTTGAGGATTTTTACATCTATGTTGATCAAAGGGTATTGGCCTGTAGTTTTCTTTTATGTAGTCTTTGTCTAATTTTGATATGGGGGCTTCCTAAATATTGGTTCTGGCTTCATAAAATGAGTTTAGGAGTAATCCTTGCTGTTTAACCTTATGAACAAGTTTGAGATGGATTTTTATTAATTCTTCTTTAAATGTCTTATAGAATTCACCAGTGAGTTCATCTAGTTCTGGGTTTTATTTGTTAGGAGATTTTGATTACTGATTCATTCTCCTTACTTATTATAGTTCTGTTTATATTTTCTGTTTTCTTTTTTTTTCATGATTCTGTCTTGATAGGGTGCGTGTTTCTAGAAGTTTATCTATTTCTTATGGGTTATCCAGTTTGTTGGCATTTAGTGTTCATAGTAATCTCTTATGCTCTTTCAAATTTGTATTATCAGTTTTAGTGCCTCTTCTTTCATTTATAATTTTGTTTGTCTGCTCTTTGTCTAGCTAAAAGTTTGTTGTTTTCATTTATATTTTAAAAAATACTATTCTTAGATTAATTTATTTTGTTTATGTTTCTTTTGTTTTGGCAGAAAGCCACCTGCCCATTTCCTTTGTTTTTTGTTGCCCCCAGGTATCCAAACTATGCTGGATCTGTCAGTGCCTATGTGATGCAAAATAGAAACTGGCCTCTTGGGTGGTATGCCATAATGCTGTGTTCCTTGGAACAGCTCCACTTTCTCTTTTGCCAAGGGAGAAGTCTAGGGCTGATGTGATCTTTCATGCCACTGAGCTGTCCTGGCTTGGGAGAAGTGCTTGTGCAGGTAGAGAAACTGCTCTTCCTTTTCAGTTCAATGAGGCTATTCTCTGTGTTTCACTCATTTGGTACATTGCAGCTTCTTTACTGGGTTTTGGACATCTCATAAAGGTATTTTAGCATGCATAGCATTGTTAAATAAGTGTTTCCCCAGTGTAATAAGAGTTGGGATTTTCTGTTCCACCATCTGACTGGTGTCATTCTCGCAAAGATGCAGTTTTGATTTCTGCCATATTCACTTTCAATTTGGCTATTTGAAAGAAGACTAGTAGGTCTTTAAGAATGACAGTATATTATGCTAAAATTAACCAGGTGTTGATTTCAATCATATCTGTTGTTCCAGATACGAATTATTGCTAGATTAAATCAGCATGCATCTCATTGCTCATGTATAGTTATTGGTCTAGTAAATGCCTTCCTCCCTCTATATTTTTTAGTAAAAATGTTCAGAAGAATTTCGCTTTCTTCATTTTTCATCCAGCAAAATACCTTCCTTGTTTTATACCAGGCCTCTGTCTTCTCTCTAGTTACGTATTCTATAGGATATCATTTGGGTCCATTACACTGATGATGTAATCCTGATTGGGGCTGACAAGCAGCAACACTTTAGACAACTTTGCAAGACGGGAGCTAGGGATTGTGAAATGAATTCTCACAAATTCACACATTTATTTCTTTATGATACTTTCTCGGGGGGCACTGAGGTTTCTAAGACAAATATGAATACTGTATGGAGACAGTGGTGGACCCCTATAAGTGAATCACAGTGTCGATTTACCGATAGAATGTCTTTCTTTTTTTAATAATCAGAAACCTTGTCTGATTTGCTGCTTGGGCAGGGTGGACTGAACACTTAGAGTTGGCATATGACTTGAGCTCTGTAAGAATGAACTGAGCAAAACTCCTATAAGATCTTTTACTAATTGACTCTAAACTCAGAATGTTTTTGTCCCTCAGCTGTCATTTGGTAATGCCTGCAAATATTTTTGGTTGTCACAATTTGGAGGGAGGGGTTTGCTGTTACTGGCATCTATTGGGTGTAGATCTGGGATACTGCCCCAAATTTTCCAAGATATAGAACATCTTCCCACAACAAAGACTTAGACTTCCCAAAGTATCAGTAGAGCTGAGATTGAGATACCCTGCTTTATACCAGTTGGTCCTCTTGCTAGTGTTTTGCAAATCACATAATACTTTGTGATACAAAATTATGTGATTAGTATATATCTCCTTTCTGTTACATATTAATTTCAATTGATTTCAAAACTTGTAGTCTGACAGTCCTGTGATTTTGGTTTTGCTTTAATAGAAGCTCAGTTTTCTTTGCTTTTATCTCTTCTACTTTTAAAACACTATGAATAATATGTTTATATTTTGATGTACTCCCCAATAATTCCTAAATGCATTAATTTTATCACCTATTGAAAGAAACAGGAAGAAAACAGGCAGTAGTGTACTGAGTTCAATTTCTAAAATTTTATCTTTATAGGAGTATAGTTGATTTACTGTTTTATGTCAATTTCTGCTGTACAGTATAGTCACCCAGTCAGGCATATTTATACGCTCTTTTTCTCACACTGTCTTCCATCATGTTCTGTCCCAAGAAATTGGATTTAGTTCCCTGTGCTGTACAGTAGGACATCATTGCTTATCCACTTAAATGTAGTAGTTTGCATCTACCAACCCCAAACTCCCCATTCATTCCCCGTCCTCCCCCTTCTGCCATGGCAACTACAGTCTGTTCTCTATGTCCATGAGTATGTTTCTGATTTGTAGATCAGTTCGTTTACAATTATGAAGAGGTAGGGTATGCTATAGAAGACTGTTTGAAAGATAGCTAACTTGTTCATGAGAATGATGTCTATGAAGAATATCAGTTTTATTTATAATTTCCACATGTATACATTTTATTTAGCATTCTTGCCTAATTTTACTCTCAAGACCCTTCATTGAAATGCAAAATAGAATTAGTTATGGAAAGAATGTGTACATATTTTTGATCTCAGGGGTAAAGCTCTCCATATTTCATATTACCTGCAATGTAAACAGGAATTGTTCTGTAAATATCATGTATCAGAATTAGTTTCCTTCTAGGTTAGTTTTGTAGGGCTACTGTAACAAATTACCACAAACTTGGTGGATCAACAAAACCCTAGGAATTTAAGCTTTCAAAGTTCTGGAGGACCAATGTCCAAAATCAAGGTGTTGACAAGGCCATGCTCCCTCTGAGGACTCTAGGACATAATTTTTTTTGCTTCTTCCAGCTCCTGATGGCTTTTGACATTTTGTGGCTTGTGGCAGCAAAACTCCAACTCTGCCTCTGTCCTATTTGAGCCTCTCCTTTCTTGGGTCTCTCTGTGTCCTTTTCTGTGCTTTGTGAGGACACTCATTAGATTTCAATACAATGTCATCTTGATTTACCTTAATCAAAATCTTAATTTATCTTAGTGAAATCTGCATAGCTCTGTTTCCAAATAAGGACACACTTTGAGGTTCTGGTGAACATGAATGTTTCGGGAACATTCCTATGTACCTTCTATTCCTAATTTTCTAAAGCTTGTTCTATGAAATTTATTGCGAGTGGGTGTTGGATTTTATGAAATGCTTCTTCTGTATCCATCAAGTTGTTTCTATGGTTTTTCTTTCTCATATCTTTAACATGTTAAATTTATTTGATTGCTTTACAACTGATAAAGAAACCTTACAGTCTGGGAATCAAGCTGACTTACCTTGGTGTTTCAACCTACTTATATATCACTGGTTTTACTTTCTTACTGCTTTTTATATTTTTGTGTCTGTGTTGAAGGGATACACAAGTTGGGTTACAATTTTCCTTTCTTATAATGTTACTTTATTATACTGTTATTTTAAAAATATTCTGACTATTAATGGAGTTCCTGTTGTGACTCAGCGATAACGAACCTGACTACTATCCATGAGGACTCAGGTTCCATCCCTGGCCTCACTCAGTGGGTTAAAGGAGCTGGCGTTGCCTCAAGCTGTGGTATAGGTTGCAGATGTGGCTTGGATCTGGCATTGCTGTAGCGCAGGCCACCAGGCATAGCTTTGATTATACCCTAGCCTGGGAACTTCTATATGCTGCAGGTGTGGTCCTAAAAAGACAATATGTATATTCTGATTATTGAAAAAAGGAGGGATTGATAACTGGTCTATAGTGGATCTGCTGTCTCATGGTAATTAAGAGGAAGAGGGAAGGTGGGAGGACTGAGAGAGAGATAGACAGAGAGAGATGGAATGATAGGTGGTGGGAAACTGAATCAGAATAACAGTAAAAAATTACCTGGTCAAATATTCACAAAAACATACTAAGTGTTATTTATTATTAAATGGATAATAGAATGTTATTAATAGGATATATCCACAGTTCCCCTTGTGGCATGGCGGAAACGAATCTGACTAGTGTTCATGAGGATGGGGGTTCAATCCCTGGCCTCTCTCAGTGGGTCAGGGATCTGGCATTGCCGTGAGCTGTGATGTAGGTCACAAATGTGGCTCAAATCCCAAGTTGCAGTGGCTGTGGCTGTAGCCTGCAGCTGTAGCTCTGATTCCACTCCTAGCCTGGGAACTTCCATATGCCGGAGGTACAGCCCTAAAAAGCAAAAAACAAAACAAACAAACAAAAAAACAAAAACAAAACAAACAGAAAAATGGGATATATCCTGTCCTTCTAGTTTGCTCTTGATAAATTAACTTAGAATTTAGGCTTTCTGGGACAAAACCCACAGAAAAATATTAATGCTTACTCTGTAATTATTAGAATATAAAAGGGAGTGGTTTCATGACCAAAATAGATTTCATGAGTTTTGTAAGATATATCCTTCATGTTTCAGTGGAGACCTCATTTTAGATCTGGGTCAGAGAGCATCCTATTGCAATAAGAAAGAACCTGGGGAGTTATGTTGACAGTCTCAGTTGAGAGTCTCACATTTCTGCTTTACTTGTATCTTGCAGTTACCTCTATTTTTGAATTGTTAGAAAAATTGAAACTCAGTAAAACTCTGTTTCTTGTGTGGTTGATTAGACACTCAGATCCTTTATTTTATCCCTCCTCATAAACCTTTTTTTTTCCTTTTTAATATATTTCTAAAGGGGTTTTAGAATTTGTTTTCTTAAATGTTTGGCAGATTTAATAAAACCATTTAAATAGTTCTTTTTTTTTTATTGAAGTGGGATCTATCAGTCATATTTTAACCAGGTGATAGAAATCACACAACTTATTTCTGCAATGAGAATTTAGCTTAAGTGATCATTACCTATGTATAAAGTATTTAACTAGGTAATTGAACGGATTAATTGTTGTTAACCTCTCCTCAACCAACATAATGCTTGCACAATGGACCCATGGAAATAAAGAGGATATCTTGGTAAAAAGGGAGACTATGTGTAGGATATAGAGTAGGCCTCTTACACAAGCTTTTGTTAGCTTTGCCACTATAGAATGCTTGGACTGTCAGCAGTATAGGTGGATACTTGAAATGGTACCATCTTTTGAGGACAGAAATCAATCACTTGAAGGTCGTTACAGACATTGAACTCCTAAACCAGAGGAGACAGAGATTTGTCCTTCCTGGTATTAATAAATATTCTGAGCGTAGATTATCTCTCCTATTTTGAGTGCTTCGGCCAGTACTGCTATCCAAGTGTTCACAGTGTTCGATTTCCAAAATGAAATTGTGCATACTATTTCCGTAGGCCAAAAGTACCCACATTATAGCAAAGAAAATGCAGAAAAGCACACATAACTGTGGAACCAATTGATCCTATCATATATTGCACAACTGGGATCTGATAGAACATTGGAATAACCCGTTAAATTATAACTGAGACACAATGAAGATCTAGGGTCTATCCTTCAAGATGTATATATTGAATGGTCTTCAAACGTGCTGTGTCCCCTATAGATAAATATATCCTGTAAACCAAAGGAATGTAGAAAATATTAGTTCCTCCTATGATGAATCTCAGCTAATTTCTGCTGCTGTTTCTGTTTTCTGTCACTGAAACAATAGGAACCGCTGGAGTGAAAAGGATGCTTCTTTGATGAGACATAGTATGTATTCTAATATACCTAGTTTTTTAACTGCTTTTCTGTCATTTGGGGTTTCTCATGTTAGAAGAACAACAATCACAAGAATGACTATCTCACTTTTTTATCCCCAATTTGATAAAGACAAGCTTGCTGCTTCTTAATGGGTGATGCAGTGAAGGATATTTTAAAGGAGTTCCTGCTGTGGCACTGTAGCTTAAGAATCATACTGCAGCAGCTTAGGTCACTGCAGAGACCTGAGTGCAATAGGTTAAAGGATCGGGTGTTGCCTCTACTGTAGCATAGGTTGTACTGCAGCTCTGCTTCAGTCCCTGGCCCAGGAACCTCCACATGCTGCATATTCAAACAGTTTTTAAAAAATGAACATTTCTCAAATTAGGGATCCACTTAGGCATCACTTGGTGGCTTCATTTTTGATGATAAATGTAAAAGAATAATTGTAGCAACAATATACTGACAAGAACATTTTAATCAGAAACTCAAACTGCTCATAAATGAGCTGGGTTACCTCACTGGACAAGCAATATGGATGTGCAGATCTGGCTGAGGGTGAAGGGGATTTAAAATGGGTAATAGATGAGAATATCGATTAGGAGCAACAATATTGCTATAGCTTGTCCTTCTCGTATAGAGTCTTTCTTGTGTGAAACTGAAAACAGCTACCATTCTAAAGAATATATAACAATTGAGAAAGAAAAGCAGGACTAGATGAATTAGGGTCCCTGACTATAGACTTTACTTCAAAGCTACAGTCATCAAAACAGTATGATACTATCATAAAGAAAATGTAGATCAGTGGGAGAGAATAGAAAGCCTAGAATTAAATCCATGCACCTATGGTGAACTAATCTATGACAAGGGAGGGAAGAATATACAGCCTAAGAAAGACAGTGTCTTCAATAAGTGCTTTTGGAAAAACTGAACAGCTACATGTAAAAGAATGAAATTGAACATTCTCTAACACCATTCACAAAAATAAACTCAAAATGAATTAAAGACCTAAATGTAAACCCAGATACTATCAAAATCCTACAGGAAAACAGAGGCAGAATGCTCTTTGATATAAATCACAGTAAGAACTCTTATGATCCTCCTCCTAGAATAATGACAATAAAACCAAACAGAAACTGGCGGGACCTAATTAAACTCAAAAGCTTTTGCACAGCAAAGGAGTTCCCTTTGTGGCTCAGCGGTAATGGATCTGACTAGTATCCATGAGGATGCATGCTTGATCCCTGGCCTGGCTCAGTGGCTTGAAAATCCAACATTTCCTTGAGTTGTGTTGTAGGTCACAGATGAAACTTGGATCTGGCATTGCTGTGCCTGTGGTATAGGCTGGCAACTGAAGCTGCAACTTACCCCTTAGCCTGTGAACCTCCATATGCCACGAGAACAGCCCTATAAAGCAAAAAAAGAAAAAAAAAGTTAAGACAACCCATAACCCACAAATGGGAGAAAATCTTTGCGAAGGAAGTGATGGATAAGGGATTAATATCCAAAATAGTCAAACGTCTCATACAGCTTTATATAAAGGAAAAAAAAACTCAAACAGCCCAATCAAAAAATGATCAAAAGATCTAAATAGACATTTCTCCAAAGAAGATAGAGGGCCAAAACACACACACACACACACACACACACACACACACACCTCTCTCATCATCACTAATTATTAGAGAGCTGCAAATCAAAACTGTAATGAGATAGCACTTCCCACCAGGCAGAAAGGCCATTATCAAAAGTCTGCAGACAATGCTGGAGAAGGTGTGGAAAAAAGAGAACCCTCCTACACTGCTGGTGGGATTGTAGGTTGGTGCAGTCAAGGTGGAGAGCAATGTGGATGTTCCCTCAAAAACTAAATATAGACCTATTGTATGATCAAATAATCCCACTCCTGGGCATATACTTGGCTAAAGCCATAATTAGAAAGGATACATTTACCTCAGTGTTCATTGCAGCATTATTTACAATAACCAAAATATGTAAATTAGGTAAAAGTCCATCAACAGAGGATTAGATAATGAAGAGGTGGTACATATATACAGTGGAATATTACTCAGCCATAAAAAGGAATGAAATAATGCCACTTAACAGCAACATGGATGGACCTAGAGATTATCATACTAAGTGAAGTTAAGTTAGAGAAAGAAAAATATTATATGACATCAGTAATGTGTGGAATCTACTAAAAATGGTATAAAAGAACTTACAAAACACAGATTCAAAGATTTCAAAAGCAAACTTATGGTTACCAAAAGGGAGGTGTTGCAGTGGGGAAATGGAGGGTGGGATGGTTTGGAAGGTTGGAATTGGCATATTCACAGTACTATATGCAAAATCAGGTGGTAAAGGGTGTCTCTATAGAGCTCGGGAAAATCTATTAAATCTCTGTAATGAACTCTAAAAATGGGTATATATGTATATGTATGGCTGGTTCACTTTGCTGTACACCTGCAGTACAACATTGTCAGTCTCCTATACCCCAGTAAAATTTCTTTATAAAAAAGGAATCTTGGAGTTCCCATTGTGGCACAGTGGAAACGAATCTAACTACTGTCCATGAAAATGTGGGTTCCATTCTTGACCTCGCTCAGTGGGTTAAGGATCTGACGTTGCCATGAGCCATGGTGTAGGTGGCAGATCCTAGGTTGCTGTGGCTGTGGCATAGCCCGGCAGCAGTAGTTCCGATTTGATCCCTAGCCTGGGAACCTCCATATGCCACAGGTAGGGCACTAAAAAGGAATCTATGACTGGATGAGGTAAAGTTATGTAGGGATTAAGTTTACTCTAAATATGCCTTATCGTTTATAATTTCCAAACAAGGAGATTGTTCTCCATTGGTAGCACATGAAAGTGTACCTGACAACTTGTTTCTGGCTTCCTACATATACGATATCCTGTGTGAGAAAGGCTGGGTGTGCCAGGGAGTTAATGTACTCTCTAAAAATGAAGAAAAGAAAAAAAAGGACTCCAGCTTCCTTTTCCTTAGTTGGGATCTTTCCAAATCACAGAATTTATAGAGAACCCCATAGGGACATAGTAATCTATACCCAGTTACATGTATCTACATTCTTCAGTTCTGTGTCTCAATCCCCCACTCCTTTAATGATGTTTCTAAAATAAAGCTTCCAAATTAACTTCCTGCAATCAAGTTTTGTCTTTGGGTTTTCTCTGAGTTGACACAACTTGAGTAACTAAGCAGAGCTACTAGTTCTTCATATATCAGATGTGATGATTCCTAACTTTCAGCACAGCAGGACTGCAGTTTATTCACAAACTTTATGGAAAGCAGAAGAGATGTCATTATATTTTTTCTATTGTCAAGATAATCCCATTTTTAATAATGTTATTTAGTAAATAGCAATACTGCATACTAAAATAGTCTGCATCATGGTGGATTCCCTTTTTCCATGGTAGTTAAGGCAATGAGTAGATGCCCTACAGAGTAGTAGAAATCTGTTCAGTTAGGTAGATGCCATGTCCATATCTGGCCACGTTAAATGTCACATGCCTGTTGGAGATGTCCATAAGGCAGATGGATATAGAATTTTAGAAGTCCAAATTCAGATCCAGTTAACAAAATCTGACATAGCATCCCCATTTATTCAGTCTTTTTATAGCTACCTTCATGTCTTTGTTTCTTAATGTATATATGGCAGGATTCAAGACAGGGGTAATAACAAAGTCAACAATAAACAGGTATTTATCAACTGATGTTGTAGGGAAAGGCCATACATAGAGAAACATGCATGGAGTGAAAAAAAGAACCACCACAGTGATGTGAGCTGTCAAAGTGACAAATGCCTTGGATAAGTCTCCTGAAGAACGTTTCCAGACAGTGACCAAAATGAAGATGTAGGAAAGGATTAGCAGGAAGAATGTGCCGATAGTCATGAAGCCACTATTGGCAGTGACAATGAACTCAAACTTGGCTCTGTCTGTGCATGCAAGTTTTATGATCCTGGGAAAGTCACAGTAAAAGCTGTCAACTTTGTTAGGACCACAGAAGGGCAAGTTTATGATGAAAGCAAATTGAGACATAGCATGAATCACCCCAGCTACCCAGCCGGTGATTATGAATGAAACACATATTTTAGGGTTCATGATGTTCAAGTAGTGAAGAGGCTTACAGATCGCTGTGTACCTGTCAAATGCCATGGCTATGAGTAATACCATCTCCACTCCTCCCATGATGTGGATGAAGCATATTTATGTCATACAAGCTTTGAAAGAGATTATCTTGTATTTATTTGGAAGGTCTGTAATCATCCTGGGGACTGTGGTAGAGGAAAGGCCCACATCAATGAGTGACAGGTTGGCCAGCAGAAAGTACATAGGAGAATGTAAGTGAGAATCAAAAATTACCAAAAACAAAATAAAAAGGTTTCCCAAAATGACCCCTAAATAGAGCAAGGAGAAAATCATCAAGAGAAAGACTTCAGTTTCCCAAGAACCCGAGAGTCCCAGCAACACAAACTCTGAAACTGCAGATTCATTTGGTCCATCCATTGGCTTGGGCAGAAGAGCTGATGTTCCTATCACCTGAGGATAGAAAATGAGGAAAAGTCAGAATGCATGGCACAAAAGTAGATTTCCTATTTATCTTGAGTTTTTTCTGCGGGTTACATTTCTCTGAGGTATAAATCATTCAATTTGGTAAGGAAAAGAAGAAGCTAGAAACATTATGGTGACCATAGAAATGATCACAGAAAAAGAAAAAAAAAAATATTTTAGATTGAAGTCAATGGGGTTCCTTTCCTTCTTGTTCCGTTATCAGAGAGTTAGTTTGTTTTGCCGCTCAAGATTGGTAGACACTTTAGTTGACTTCTTACTTACATGTTCTCTCAAATAAATAATCTAAGCCATTTCAGTCATCTTGACATTAATGCTGTCATATTAACTTGCAAATTCTCCTTAGTGGGGAATGGAGATCTTGAAGCCAAAACCGTTTATATATTATATTTCATCTTGCTTCTCTCAGAACGTGTGTTTCGTTTTTCTTTTTGTGCAGTTTACAACTTGGAAGTCAGGGGCTCAGATTGAGATTATTCATAACATTTTGCTCAAGACACATTGTTATCATGGGGTGTGCTTGAACCTCTATATCAAATTAAATAATAGATTCAGAGAATTAACACCAGTAAGAAAATATTTTTAAAACAAAGTTAGTATTGTCGACTTAAAAATATGCACAACCTAAAAGTTGAGAGTTAAGTTTTATTTAGGGCAAAATTAGGGTTTAAACCCAGGAGGCAGTATCTCAAGTAACCCTGAGAAAACTGCTCTCAGGAGGTGATGGGGGAGCTAGGTTAGAAGAGTTTTTGCAGCAGAGGGCAGGTAGAGACAAAAGATTACTGCTAATAACAGAAAACCAGCCAGGTTAAGGAATTTATAGCTTTACTTTGGGAGGATGCAAATGTCCTGGCTCACTGAAATCATTCCTCTGACATGCACTTCAGCTATCAGGACCAGTATCTTGTGTTTTTCCACCCTAAGTTTCCTCAGGGCTGGCTGTTAGGAGTGGCTGCAGTGTGATGGCTGCTAGATGCCATATATTCTTTGTTTCCTTCCTGAGTTTGCTCAGGGCTAACCTGCTCACCCTAGGATGTGACTGCACTAGGTGATGACTGCGACATCCTTTGTTTTTTTTTTTTAAATGGCTTGAGCAGCAGTATTTCAGAAATACCACTCCAAAGAGGCAGAGGGAAATAATATCAATGTATACGTGATAAAGGTGAAGTGAAGGGGGATGTGCATGCAGCCATGCACACATTTCACAAAAGTTTGCTGCTGGTCTTGTGAATGTTACTGCTACTCTCCAGATGCAGCCATCATCATGAATGCTCTTAGTGATTTTCTAGATATGAGGAGATGTACGAATTGGGTTCATAAAATCTTCTAAAAATATCTACAACTATCTGAAGATCTGTTCTGCCAGTTTTCCCAGAGCACAGAGTGCCTCACTCCTGATCCCCCCATTGAGCTCTGCTCTGGGGATATTGCTGGTGGACAGCTGTAGGGGCTCACGACTGAATCCATGTAGAGGCAGATGGCAAGTGCCAAACTCCAGCTCACAGTATTAGTAGGTAACATTTAGATTCTTTCATGTAAGGCACTTTATAAAGCATGTCTTTTTAACTTTATAAAATTCTATAAGACAGACTCTGTTTTATTTGATTCATTTTACCCGTGGAGAAACTGAGTCTTAGAGGGATCAAATGTCAGAGCCAGAACTTTCATCCATATTGCACCATAATCCATAGCCTTAAGCATGGCACTGTGTTCTTAAATGCCAGACACTATAAGTATATCCTGGATGTTTCCCAAGGCTCTACCATTGAGTTTTTTTCAATTTTTTAATTTTCTTTAACCTATTAGTGTAGTGAAGTCTCTTTAAAAAAATAAAATCTAGAGTTCCCGTCGTGGCTCAGTGGTAAACGAATCTGACTAGAAACCATTAGGTTGTGGGTGCGATCCCAGGCCTTGCTCAGTGGGTTAAGGATCCGGCGTTGCCGCGAGCTGTGGTGTAGGTTGCAGACACGGCTCGGGTCCCACACTGCTATGGCTGTGGTGTCGGCCAGCGGCTACGGCTCCGATTGGACCCCTAGCCTGAGAACCGCCATATGCCATGGGTTCGGCCCTAGAAAAGGCAAAAACACAATAAAATAAAATAAATTAAAAAAATAAAATCTGTATTCTTTAATAACTGAAGAGTGCTTATTTGAAATTTTCATACATGAAAAAGAGAGTTGGTTAAGATTGGTCAGAGTGAGGTTCATGAATGTTGATGCATTCTGAGCTGAACTTCGAACGGGTCATAAACGTAACAGAATGGAGACTTGGGTGATTCACATTCCCATGGAGGCTGATAAGAAATGAGAATCAGAGGAAGAGAAATGAATACAAGGCTGAATGGAGAAGGGAAGTTGGCAATTATTAGGTGAATGGTATATATAGAAGGAAAAGAATCATCCCAACACTTTTTGTGCCATTTTGAGGAGTTTAGAATTGCATGACTCAAAGCTGTAAATCCAAATCTTTATCTCCCGAAAGTAGCCCTGGGTCTGTAATAGTTGGCAGTTTGTTCTTCCCTGAGGGTTTGTTCCAACTCCATATAATGTCACCATCCATGTTAAGTATCCACTAATCTTCCTGTTCCTGTACCTTCCCTGGGCTCATGTTCTCCTTTGATGGCTGCTTGGGCCTGCTGGGTCGTTGTCTTTTAAGCCTGTGGCTCTTTGTCAATCTTAATCCCCTTTCAATTAAGGCTGAAGGTACAGAAATTCATTTAGTGATTTATGCATTTAGCACTCATTCCTTACTCTTTGATCTGTGACTTTTTAATGTTAATTTAAATAATTCATTTGTGTTAAAGATCATCTGTGACTCCAAAGAATCCGATATTGTGGCTGTGAAACTGTATTATTTATTTCTCATTCATGAAAACACCTCATGTGCCTTTAGTAATAAAGCTTGTGGATTAACTGCCAAAAATAAAGAAAGAAGAAATAAAATCCCTGGAGCTTCCTTGTGGCTCAGTGGGTTAAGGATCCAGCATTGCTACTGCTGAGGCTTGGGTCACTGCTCTGGCATGACTTCATTACCCAGCCCAGAAACTTCTACATGCTGCAGGTGTGGCCAAAAAGATAAAAATCTCTGGTTTTTGTGTACTCTTCTAATTATTCCCTTCTCTACAATTATTTATTGGCAAGTTTGTCATCACATTTTGTTCATTTGTAAACTAGCTTGTATCCACAGATTTCTTGTTTATAGAAAGAAACTCTGCATTCTCCATATGTCATATAATAATCACTTTTGAGTAATTATTTACCTTGATCTCCCTGTAGGATCTGACACTGTTTATTATGTCCTTGTTCCTATGACTCCTTCTGCTCTTGGCTTTTGCCCCTCTCAAGCCATTTCCCTTTGCACTCCCTGCCAATAGAAATTCCATTTTTTTCATTTAGTGGATTAAAATCTCTCAATTTTAGTGTGAAATAGCCCTATTCCATCTTGAGAGCATCTTATATGATTTTTCTAAACCATTTACTGTATTTACGTTTTACTTGGTCATGGATTGTTGTAAGAAGAGGCATGTAGTCTGGAAATGTTCAATGACATGTAAACCATTAAAAGGAATCTTTCCCAGTAAAAGAAAAAACTTCATATTTAGATGGATCTTCCTGATTCATTTTTCCTGCATTTGATGCTGTTATGTGTGAAAGTAAAGCAACTATAAGATTCCAAAGCCCATATGCAAAAAGTAGCAGTAGAAAGTTAGAAAGGACTCAGGAAACTAAAATGCATTTCGGTCACTCAATGAAGCCCACAGTGGCCTCCCTTCTTGTGCTTTCTAGTATCTTTACTTCTATATCTGTAGCTTTATCTCTGGACTCCAGAGTAACATTTACAAAGTCATGTATGATATGCACAAATGGAAGTCCCACATCCACCTTCAAGTTAAAATGTCAAAATTGAACTCATAATATTATAATCCACTCCAATGCCTTGAATATCATAACCATTCCTTCAGAACCTCAATACAGATACCTGTGTAGCACTCTTATTTGTACTTTCCATCTCTAGTTGTACAATTTGCACTCACAAATATTTCTCAGTTCGCTTCTCTCCATTTTTACTTACTTTTTTGTACTTCTAGTCTGTATGTTTCCCATGTTAACAGCTGAAAAGGCTATGGAATAATCTCTCTGATCCATTCTTCCCTGAGTCCAGCACTTTGCAGTCTGATTGCAGATATGTCTCTCTAAAGTCAAATATACTCCTATGGTTTTCAGCTTAAATTTTTAACAAGTCTATCAAGAGAAAAATTCTTCAAATCCCACAGAATATTCAAAATACCTAAGAAGGAGGTATTTGTGTTATATTTGATTTCAGAGGATATTTACATTAAACTTTTAGGGAATGAATATACCAAAATATCACTGAATAAATTTCAAAATTGATTCCTGAAAATAACTTGTAGTAAAACAAGGATTAACAACTATTTTTAATATAATAATTTTAATAGTATTTTTCAATAATTAATCACTATCTGATTACAGATAAAAATCAACATCAAGAGCCAAGGAAGCATATATAGATTAAAATATTTTAATTTTGGGGGGGGCAGATGTCATTTTACACGAGTAAATGTTAAATTTTGCCCCAAATTTCTATATGTAGTGGGATTTTAAATAATTTTATGCTTGTTTCTTTATCTTCACCGTGATTTGTTGTAGTTTTTAGAGGTAATATTTGTTTTTCTAATTTAAAAGCAAATTTATCAAAATTCATTGAAGGAATAGGAGCACCTATAAAGGAGCCATTTCCAAGGCAGTATAATGCAGAGTTTAGGAGCACAGACACAGGTGCCAAACTGTGTGTATCCACATATCCTTAATTTACCAGCTGGGTGTTCTAGGGTGAGTTACTAAATTGTCTTGGTGTGTCAGCTTCTTCGTCTGTGAAGGACAAATTCTAAGGGTCACTACCTCATATAGTCATTTTGAAGACTAACCAAGTTGAAATAAGGAAAAATTAGCAAATACTCTGACATATAGGAAGTGCTAAATAAGTCATCTATTATGATAATTTGTAAGATTTTTTATGAAACAGACTGAGAGAGTTTCTCAGATTGGTATAATGGTGGAATAAACCTGGCAGAAAGAGCTAGCATACGTTTTCATGTTTTGTCAGTATACATGAAAGAGTGAAGACATAGACATTTCTTTCTAATTTTATGTTCCTAATGTTCAGAAAAAGAGGGACAGAAATTCAAAATACTTACATACTACTTAAACCAAGATACTAGAGTTTTAAAGGGTATTTTATTTTCATCTCATAATATAATAGTGACTATGAGAAAAAAACCAGATGATGTAAAATAATGAGTAAGATTCATTCAAATAAAGCAAATTAACCAAGGGTAAGGGTGACAGAAAGAGAATAAATTGCGGAGAGCCAAAAAGAAGGTGATAATTATGGAGCCAGATGCTGGAGAAGTAAAGAGTGCTTTCCCCCTACCTGCAAAGACTCACTCTGATCAGCTTCAAGGGATTGAAAAACACAGAGAGATTAATTCCTTTTTAGATTCATCATTATTGTTCAAGACACATAGGTATAAATAATTCTTATCATCAGGACTGAAACCAATTAGGAGAACTGGGAATTCATGACTAATATCTGTTCCATTAGTGGTTTTCTGTAGAAATTAGGTCTTACATGAACATGGGCTTTTCTCAAGGGTCAGATATCCTGCAGTGCAGAACAGAGTGATGAGAAAATTGGACAGTTGGCGTTACAAGCAGTCATGTGGTTTAGCCAATTTTTTTTTTCAAATTTGAGGTTATAGACATGCATCAGATTATTATTATTTTTTTCCATTCCCCAACATGTGAAAGTTCCTGGGCCAAGGATCGAATCTGAGTCTGAGTTACAAACTTTGCCACAGTTGCAGCAATGCCATATCCTTAACCCAATGAACCAGGTTCAATGGGGATTGAACCTGTATCACTGCAGAGACAATGCTACATCCTTAACCCGCTGTGTCACAGTGGGAACTCCTTATGTTCATCAAATTATTAACACCATCACTATAAACCGATTATATGTTTTCAGCATCAGTATCATGCTAAAGACCAAATATTGCAACACCTCCTTAATTTTAACCACTTAGAGAAGTAATGGAATTGGTATTTGAAAAACATGGGAGTTTCAAGGATGGCGCGACTATAAAGTTAATAATTTCACTTGGAGATTTACTACTGAAAATTATTCTGTTTGGAATTTTAGAAAGAAATGTTTGTTTTGGAAAGAAGGCAGTATGCATTTATGAGTTAAATATATGTGAGTGGTGTTTTTCACAGTCTTTATAAACCACTTACTAACAGACAATCCTAACTAGCGACTCATGGCTAGATTGCTTTTTGATTTCTACCTGTACAGATATTGCTTGGAATCCTTCTTGCAAAGAAATTTTGCAGTTCCTGCCTTAAGTCAACAGAAACTCTTTTCTAGAGGTATTAGCTCCAGCAGACCTTTTTGGCCATAACTGCACACAGAACTTTTTATGGCATATGCATATTGACCAATTTATGTAGAACTAGACAAATAGTGGATTACAAAATGATGAGAACGGAATGAGTCTGAGAATAGGAAGATTTTAGTGCAGTGTATGAAATGTTAATTGTGTAGAAGAGGAAAAATCAAGACAAGAACAGAGTGCAGAAACAATTTAGATGAGGAATGTTTTTCTTTGCAAACTTGAATCCATAAATATTTTTTGTTTCTAGCCAGATCTGATTATAGAGTGGAGGGGCAATAGGTTCAGCATTAAACAATTAAGGATATGGTCTCTGTTGTCCTCCTCATCTCAGAAGTACAGAGTGCAAGGAGAGGTGAGAAATGTGAATATGCAGTTATATGATTAACTACCTAAATTGACTTGACAGAAGTCAGGAGTATTGGTCAGTTTTCTGTAGCCCCTAGTTTAGAAGAAAAGACATTTTGATTCATGTGTTATTAGTAAATTGAAAATACAATTTACTTTTTGTTTCTAGTTTGATAGGATCATCATATGGAGGAAAATGAATGACCCACACTTACACTACATTCTACCATACTATGATTTATAATGGGTTCTGGTGCCTTTTCTCTTTTTCTTGATCAGTCTTATTAATGCATTGATAATTTTATTGCTATTTTTAAATAATCAAATTTGTTTTTGTTGATTTTTTCACATTTTGAAATTTCATTATTATTTGGTTGTATAATTTCTTCCTTCTACTTTCTGTAGTTTAATTTTTTTGATGTGGACACTTGGATCATTGGCATACATCTTCTGTTTTCTAAAAATATGTGCATGCATAATAAAGTCCTTGCAAGCATGACTGTAGCTGCAATCTATATGTTCTTTCATAGTTACTATATTTTTATTAGTGTTAGGTTAAAAAAATCTGTAAAAGTTTTCTGTTTTGGTTATTATGAAATATTGATCACTTAGAGTAGGCTTATGTTGAATTGTACATGAACTGAAATTTATATGCTTTAAACCAAATGGACAAGTAGGACCTCGTTTTGTAGTCCACCAGAATTAATTGTATAGTCTAGGGAGGACTCAATGAGGATACAGTATTGTTATATTCCTTCCATGATGGAGGTGTGAAAGGAAGTTACATGCAGACTTCAAATCACTTATGTCAATTGTGGCTTCTAAAACTAAGATTTATATTAATGAGCACAACTAAGATAATACCATTTAAGAAAAATTTGGAAATCCATATGTTCCCATATATATCTATAGACAGATCTGAGTGGTGGTTTCATGATCATCTGGTTTAGAAATGTAAATTTCTACAAACATCTCCTAATATAGGTCACATTTCTTGTTTTTTTTTATATTTTAGGAAACATAACTCTATCTGTAATTATTTTTGTATCTTTATTAGATCATACATATTGTTGTCATGAGCCCTTGTATTTATTGGCATAAAGATTGATATGTTATAGTTAACTTTTTAGGTATTAGTGTAGAATTTGACCCAAGAAATTCCAACTTTCTACTTCTGTTCACAGGAATAAAATAGAAATGAATATATTCTAAAGGTTTGTCAATATAATTTTATTCAGCAAATGACAGACATCATCCAGGGTTATGAAAGTTGCACTCTTACACAGACAATTGCATATAAAGAGATATGGAGACTCTGACATAACAGGTCTTATCCACTATATCCCTACTTAAAATAACAGTGTACTGCATGCATTTCCATTCTGTGTATGTTATAAGTATGATGTAAGTGTCTATGTACATATATATTTTTTGAAGGGGTGTCAGCTGAAGACACCCCTAGAAAGAGAAAGAAGTTAATTAAGTACAAAGCCCAGAACCACATGGCCTATCTATCTGTAAGCTGCAGTGAATGAGCCATTACATTTTATTGTAGGTTTGTTTGTTTCTTTTTTTGTTTTGTGGAAGGCTAAAGAAAAGCCTTTAATTTGTTTTTTTTTTTCCTTAACTTTGCATTATATGCTATTTGTTTTTGCTTTTTATTTAAGGGCCGCACCCACGGCATATGGAGGTTCCCAGGCTAGGGGTCAAGTCGAAGCCACAGCTGCCACCTTATTCCATAGCCACAGCAAGGCAGGATCCTTAACCTACTAAGCAAGGCCAGGGGTCAAACCTGCAACCTCATGGTTACTAGTCAGATTCATTTCTGCTGTGCCACAATGGGAACTCCTGCATTATATACTGTTTGAAGTGTATCAGGCAAAATAAATAAGTTTAGAAGAAAAGTGCACAAATGAACAATGGTGAGATGTTAAATAGAACATTATCAATACCATTCAATTTGTCATTGTAGTTTGATTTCTTTTTTGAAAACCTATTTAAAGGGTATTAAATACCATTTCATTATGACTTAAGTTGCATTTCCCTGCTTGCTCATAAGGTCTGATGTCTAGTGTCTATTAGTATTTTTTCATCAGCGAAATAAATGTCTGTTTACATCTTTTGCCCGTTTCCCCTCCATTGGGTTATTTATCTTTTTTATTCATATGTAGGAAGTTTCCATATTTTGTATAACAGTATGGTTTCTTTAGTAATGGTTCCCTTTAGCTTTTCTGTCATCATTCTAAATTTCTTTTGTTTTAAAGCAACTCATTCTTATTATTTCAGTAATATAAAGTAAAATAATTACTATCAAATTATTTATTAATATAAGAAAAGAAATAATGTTTCAAACCATTGGAAGCACTTCTCCCTGTGTATTTAAAGAAAAAAGAAATCTCAAGGGAAACATCACCTTTCAATCAACAGTTAAGATGTGAAAACTTGAATCAGAGATTACACTGTAGAGTATAAGTATTGCTGTTTGGTCCATTTATATTTTGTTTTCTAAGTATATTCAGACCACTCAAGTATCTTCCTTTTTCTCAAGTTAATTTAAAGTTAGATTGCATAAGTCATGTATTCTTAATAATGAGAAAATTATAATTAAATCAAAATGATTCATTAAATAATAAATAAATAAGTTAAATGCTTAACCTGGCATTGAAAATATAGGTAATATAAAATAAATGGTAGAAACTAATATTATTTATTTTTATCTAGTAATTTTAGATCATAAACAAAGGAATATTCATGCAAATTTTTATTTTCTACAAGTGGTAAAAATCTAAGTATTGCATTTTCGAAAATATTTTCTTAATGGAATAAACATGAACCATATACCTGAGAATACTCATAGCTTATAAATTGAGCATATTTTCAGTTCAGTTAGGTCAAAATGTGTCCATATTGGGGAGTACACAGTGTTATTGCTGATTACTTGAAATCGTAAAAATTACCCTTTGAATTAACATGCTGACTTATCTGTCTCTTTATGGCATTCTTAATCTCTTTATTTCTCAATGTATAAATGGCTGGATTCAAGAGAGGCGTGATTACTGTGTAAAACACAGCAAGAAACTTGTCCACCCAAGGGATGCTAAGTGGCCACAGATAGATGAAGATGCAGGGTCCAAAGAACAGCACCACCACTGTGATGTGGGAAGTACAGGTCGAGAGTGCCTTTGAGGCCCCATCCTTGGAGAGAAGGCACACAGTTACTAGAATATAGGTGTAGGAGATCAGCAAGAGAATGAAGCAAGTTGTAGCCAAAACCCCACTGTCGGCGTTTATCACTATTCCTAGAGTATGGGTATCCATACAGGCTAGTTTGATCACCAGGGGGATATCACAGAAAAAGCTGTCCACTACTCTGGGTCCACAGAAAGGAAGATCTAAAATCATAGCTAGT
>PVHT021183630.1:4770958-4787751 GCA_004024745.2 Catagonus wagneri | reverse complement strand
GTCAAAACTAGCCAGATGCACTTCTTTCTGTGCATGATACAGGAGTAATGGAGTGGCTTGCAGATGGCTGCATAACGGTCATAGGCCATTGCAACAAGCAGTACCATCTCACCCCCTGCAAAGAGATGCACACAGAGAATCTGTGTCATGCAGCCTCCGAAGGAGATGGTCTTATTGTCCTTTAGGAAGTCTGTGGTCAGTTTAGGGGTGGTTACTGAGGAAAGGCAGAAGTCAACAAATGAGAGATTGGCCAAGAGGAAGTACATGGGGGAATGGAGATGAGAGTCAGCGATGATTAAGAGCACAACCAGAAGATTGCCCACCACAGTCATGAGGTAGAGAGTAGAGAATGGCAGGAAGAGAAAAGTCTGGAGCTCTCTTGAATTACAAAGTCCACGGAAAATAAACTCAGACACCACAGAATGGTTTGCATTCTCCATGTAGAACAACATTAATGTGACTAGGAGATGACACAAGAGCCTCTAGAATGGAAAGAAAAACTTAATGTTCAAGTGATAGCAGAAAAAATCTTGTGATGTACAAAATTTCAGTTGTATCTTTGTAATAAGCTCAAAATTGAAAATGTAGTTTTTGTATTTACTTGTGGGCATAGCCTGTGGTAAAGAAGTTGACGAGGTGAAGAAGGGCAATCAAAAACCTTACCCTTCAGAGGAGTTCCCTTCGTGGTCAGTGGTTAACGAATCCGACTAAGAACCATGAGGTTGCGGGTTTGATCCCTGGCCTTGCTCAGTGGGTTAAGGATCCGGCGTTGCCGTGAGCTGTGGTGTAGGTTGCAGACGCGGCTCGGATCCCGCGTTGCTGTGGCTGTGGTGAAGTCCGGCGGCTACAGCTCCTGTTAGACCCCTAGCCTGGGAACCTCCACATGCCACGGGTGCAGCTGCAGATAAAGGCAAAAAGACAAAAAAAAAAAAAAAACTTTATACATCAGAAGTATTGTTCTATGGTTATTAGAGATGATTATCCTGATAAAAATTTTAGTGGTAATGTACTCAGTAGCAGTTTCTCAAATGCTTGAATCTACCCTTTCTACAAGGCAATAATCTAATGCTACATTTCTGCTATAAGACATGTTTCTGGAAAACAAACCTGTTACTAAAGGGATATGTTTGAGAAGGTTGAATTATATCAAAATCTTTTACACACTCTTGGAAAAACTGTTTGTCAATGGACTTGAGAAGATTTCTTTGTTTTCCAAAAGGCCCCTGTTGCCAACTATGTTTTCCTATTGAAAAATATTGCCATGCATTTTGAATCTCCCCATGAGAGAATATCTCCATAATATTATATATTCCTTAACCTGGACAACCCCACTTATTGAAATACATGGACTGGTCCTTTGTCCTCACTGTTTACATCGATTTCATTTTTGAGACTAACTTAAATGACAGACAAATGAAAGAAACTTTTACTCCTGACTGTCCTTCATGGCAGAAAGTATAAATTCTAAGTTCATTTGCACTTAAATTGCTCGCTCATATTTAAACTGACCACTGTGGAAAAATAACCTATTTTTAACTATTCAAATAATAAAGTTAATAACTAGCCCCTATTATACACTAAGTCTATGTTAAGCACTTTAAATACCTTTCTTAGAGATTCTTCCCATTGGGCTTAAAGCATTTTCCAACTTTAATGTACAAGTTACCTGTTTTTATACAGCCTGTCAACACAATGTGTTGTCATTATGATGATAAATGCAAGCGAATATAGCCTTAATCTTTTTTTGTTGTTGTGAGGTTAATATCTTTTCATTTTAAGTAGTATTTGTTTTTCTTATTTCTATTTTCTTTCTTTAAACATCTGACTACCCATTTTTTGTACATTTTTGTCAATAAGTTTTGCTACTTCTTTCCAGTTTTTTCCCTCAGAAAAGTAAGACTATTTTCTTTTAATGAAAATCAACATGGATTATGTCCTTGTTACTATCATCTCATAAATTCTAATTCTTTTTAAAATTTTGGTCAGAATAAACTATGAGATGTAATAAACTATGTACATGGACATAGTATGTATTTTATTAATCATGTTTATTGCTGTTTTGAAGACGAGAAACTTGACTTTCCCAAGTCTTAAATTCAAAAGTACTAGAACTGTAAACCAAGATCTATCTGACTGCATAGCTTTCAAGATAACTTCCCTACTAAAAATGGCTTCTAACAGGGATCTTGATTTTGAGAAGGCTAAGAAAATGAAAGAAAAATTATAAAATGAGATAAAATGACATATTTTGTTCTCTAAAGAGGTGAATAAGACGCAAATATACATAGCCAATAATAACAGGAAAAGATAATAGGAAAAGGTATACATTAATATCTATTCAGTTTCATTGTTTGTATTTAAATTGTATGGTATTTTGCCCTATTAATATTTGACCGCAGTTTTTCTCCATTTATTACTTTGATCACTGGTAGAACAAGTAAACTCCAAAAGGAATTACAAAAACATTATGATAAGTGAGAAGTTCTTTGAGAACTGATCTCACCAGCCTGAGCATCTGGGAACTTCTAAGGTTGTAGAAAGGCAGTAATTTTTTGTTAGTGTGTAAAAATGCTGTTAGGAATTGAAAAGTCCCAGGGATTAGTTGGGAGCGAAAACTCCTATCTTTCCTATTAAAGCACATTAACAAAACACCACATTAATGTGGGTATGGAAAAATACTTTAGGGGGATAAATATTTAATGTTAAAAGATAGGGGAGGCATTGAAAATGCAAGTTTAAAACTCAGGTAGTTTAGGATATACGTACCCTCTACAGTTCACTTCTGAAACAAGTTCCTTGTCCCTGACTGAGAAAGTTTACTCTGGATTTTACCTTTAGTCTGAAATAGAATCCAGTTAATTTTTTGCCATGACCAGGGTTGTGTCCTCCTCAGTGTGGCAAATATAAATGCTAGCGTAGCCTCTGAGTTTGGAAACTTTGCATTTCTGTGTTTTAAATAGAGCTAAATAGGTGGAAAGGCTTTATCTATCCTGTTCCTTGGGGATCCTAAACTTTCCAGCTTTCCCTAAGGAATAGTTGGGCTTTGAGAACACAATAGTGAATCCTTTTCAAAACTAGGTTAAAGTTAGTTGAGTTAAATTTGAGTAAAAATATAAGAGAAGGAAGGTTAACATGTTTTATTGTTCTATTTATTAGGAGGACAGAACTTTTTCTTCTGTTCTGTGTCTACTCTGTCTGCCTTAAAGTGAACTAAGATGCCAGATCCATCCAGTCCTAGTAGAAGTTAAATGATTTATGTAGATGGGCAGGTGATAGCCAGCTCATCATTGTCATGTTGAAAAACAATAAAAAACCTTTGTAATGTGATCAAATTTTTCTTCATGGTTTAAAAAGATTTAAAATTTTATTTAGGGCCTGAAATACAGTCATAACACGATGGAACAATACACTTTCTGTTTGATCAAGTGTTCATGGGGTAGTGTTTTCCTCAGTGTGGAATATATTTAATGTGGAGAATAGCTTCTTGGGTGGGAATTTTTAAGTTCTGTGTTGTGGTTAGAGTGAGGCTTATAGACAAAACTAACCATGCTGTGTTTTTTGGAATATCTTAGTTTCTGAGTTTCCCTAAACTGAGAGCATTATCTGAGTGTGGCTCTTCTTAAATTCAAAGCCAAAAATGTAACTGTAATAATTATAAGTTGAAAATAAGGTAGATTCAAACTGTTGCATTTGTATTGTATAAGCAATGACATCCTGCTGTATAGCTCAGGGAACTATATCTAGTCACTTATGATGGAATAAGATGGAGGATAATGTGGGAATTTATAACACTGTAAACCAACTATAATGGAAAAAATGAAAATCAGAAAAACATAACAGTCTAAACCAACTATAATGGAAAAAATAAAAATCATTAAAGAAATTAAACCCAGGGACAGTGTGAGGAGGAGAGTCTGTAGGAGTAACATGAAAGTTTGACTATATGGGAGTTCATTTACTATAGACATTTTTAACTTTTATACATATTTGACATATTTCATAATAAAAAGTATCTAAAAATTTTTTAAAAAGAAAGTAATGTAGAATTTTAGGATGTGTTTTGGTAATTTGGTTTTTTGATTGGTATTAGAAAATTCTTGCTTTGATACATAGCTCCAGTTTTTGTATTGGAACTAAGATTTTACTTCTTTTTCTTGAGAAGTTAATGGCTTTTGTGGATAGTGGGTGCTGGCCAGCTGTGGTTGCTGATCTCAGAGTTTGGTCATGACTTACAGAACCATGCCTATGGCTGAATGGTCCATTCTTAAAGTTAAGGTATAGTTGATTTACAATTTCATTGTGGTATAGTTGTGCCAATTTCTGCTGTACAGCACAGTGATTCATTCATGCCATATATAATATATACATACACGTATATATATATATTCATTTTTTATTTTATTTTCCATCATGGCCTATCCAGGGAGATTAGATATAGTTCCCTGTACTGTATAGTGGAAACTTGCTGTTTATGCATTCTAAATGTAATGGTTTGCATCTACTAACCCCTTCTGGGCTTTATATCCTGTTCCATTGATCTATATTTCAGTTTTTATGCCCGTACCATATTATTTTGATGACTGTAGCTTTGTAGTATAATCATAAGTCAGGGATCCTGATTCCTCCAGCTCCATTTTTCTTTCTCAGGAGTGCTTTGGCTATGCATGATCTTTTGTGTTTCCATATAAATGTAAGGATTTTTTGTTCTAGTTCTGTGAAAAATGTCACTGGTAATTTAATATGGATTGTGCTGAATCTGTAGATTGCTTTGGGTGGTAGAGTCATTTTGACGATATTGATTCTTTCAATCCAAGGCATGGTATATCTTTCCATCTGTTTGTGTCATTTTTGATTTCTTTCATCAGCATCTTATAGTTTTCACTGTATAGTTCTTTTGTCTCTTTAGGTAGGCTTATTCCTAGGTATTTTATTCTTATTTATTCCTTCAGTATTTTCATTTCCTCCTTCTTGAACTCTGTGTCTATTAGACTGAAGAGATCAGTTTTATTGTTCGTTCCTTCCAGAGAATTCTCTTGTTCTTTTAAGTGGGAATGATTCCTGTGTTTCTTCATTTTGGTTATATATTTTTTTTACTCTGTGAACATAGGGGAAACAATAATATACTGTAGTCTTGGAGGGCTATTTATATGTGGGAGCATCCTTGGGTAGCTTTTGTGATTTTATTATTTTTATTTTTTGGCCTGAGGGTTGCTTTTGGCTTAGTTGCTTGCTGCCTCTATCCTCAGTGTGTGCAGGTCATTATTCCCTTATGGGGTTGTGCAGTTACATAGCCCACGAGTGCTCCCAGGGAAGTGGGACTGAAGGGAAGTACCTGGTTGCAAGACTGTGGGCAGTGGCAGTGAGAGTAGGCCATACATTCCCAGGGTAGTGGGGGTGATGGTTGGCACTTACTCACAGGGCCCTCTGCAGCAACATCAGTCCCTGGGGTAGTAGAGGCATCAGGCAGTCATACCCACCTCTGGAACCTGAGATGGCTGTGGTGGCTTTGCCCTGCTGCCTGAAAGCCAGCAGACACTGAGAGAAAGAAGTTCTTATGGAGGTCACATGCTTCCCCTCCTCTCCAATTCTCCAACAATGGTGCCTTGCTTCTCTAGCAGGCCCAAGCCTCCTCCTGCATTCCCTCGGCTGTGAGGCACCACTCTCTAGCTCACTCAAGCTATTTCAGTGCAGCCAAACCTAGTCCGCTCCCTGAGATTGATCTCTAAAGCTTGAGTCTCAGCACCCAGTCCCTGCCCGAGTGTTTCAGGCCCCAGGGTGTGCTAAGTGTTGGCACTGATCTTCTCTTTGGCACTCTCTCGGCTTTGCCCTGCTCAGCTTTGCTCTGTTCTTTTCTCTGAGGCTCTGAGTCTCCCTCTCCATTCTGGCTGATCTTGCCACCATTCCAGGGGGCCTCCCACGGTTCAGATTCATTTTTTCTTTCATAGATTTCTCCCAGTATTGCTGGCTCTGTCCTGATTCTGTTTTCTCTCCTCTCTCTTTCTCTCTTTTTTCCTTCTGTTTTACTCAGTTATGTGAAATTTTTCTTGTCCTTTTTTGAAGTCTGAGGTCTTTGGCTAGTGTTCAGTAGGTGTTCTATGAGAATTGTTCTACTCTAAATTTTTTTGATGCAGTTGTGGGAGAAGATGAACTCCATGTCCTTGCTATCCCTGAATGGTACACCTTTAATTCTGGTTTTATGGGATTGTGGAAAACAGATGAATATTTTGTATCATAAAATTCACTTTATGCTCACTTGCCAGTTTTCTGTCCATTAGAGTAAAAAAATTTAGTAAGAACTTTTCTAATGGAAGAAACAGTATTGGAAGGCTGATTGTTCTTTACTGTCAGCACCAGAAAGTCTATAGCACTGCTTATGTCTGTTTTTCTAAAATGGATGCCAAAATTTGCTGTGAGAAAGCCTGGACATACCAAATAGCTAACCACCCTCTAATAATAAAGAAATATTCTAAATATTATGTAATTCAAATGGGACACTTCTAAGTCACAGCATCTATAGAGTCTCCTGGAGGGCCATGAAAAGCTTACACAGTTATGTTACCATTTAAGCATCCTTGCCTTCTCAGTATCACTTCCCTATTTTTTTTTTTTTAAGGTTCCATCTATGGCATATGAAGTTCCTGGGATGGGGTCAAATTGGATCTGCTGTGTCACAGCAATGCCATATCCAAACCACATCTTCAACCTACACCACAGCTTACGGCAACACTTGGTCCGTAGCCTACTGAGTGAGGCCAGCGATCAAACCCACATCCTCACAGACACTATTTCTGGTTTTTAACCTGTAGAACCACAACTGGAAGCCCCCAATTTTTTCTTAATAGACGCTTTCACAACTGAATTTCCAAATGAATTACCTACAATTAAATTTGTCTTTGGCGTTTTTGAAGGAAAACAACCTAAATAACTAAGCAGAGCTAATCCTTTTACATTTGATGTGATTTTTCCTGACATTCACCAAAGCCAGTTTTGTAGTTTATTTGCAAACCTTATAGAAGCCGAAGAGATTTTATTGCTGTATACTGAAATTGCTGCTGTATACTAAAATAATAAACAAAGTTTACATGGTAGCTTTCATTAACCTTGGTAAGAAAGTTAATGAGCAAATGCTCTACAGAAATAGTAGAATTTTCTTCAGTGAGGAAAATAGTAATCCACTTATGTCAATATTCGATGTCAAATGTCTAAATGGAGATGTCCAAATGGTAGATGAATGTATAGCTTTAGCATTCTAGGGTCAGATCCAAATCATCAAAATCTGACAAAATATACCTCTTTGCTCATTTTTTGTAGTTACTTTTATGTCTTTGATCTAATGTACATTTGGTGGGATTTCAGAGGTGTGATGGCAGAGTCAGCAATGAACAGGTATATATTTATGGATGATGTGGGGAAAGGCCATACACATAAAAACAAGCATGGGGCAAGAAGAAGAACCACCACAGTGATATGAGCTGATGAAGTGACAAATGCATGGATAAGTCTTCTGAATAACGTTTCCAGTGACCAAGACGAAACTGTAGAAAAGGTTTAACAGGAAGAAGGTATCCATGCTCATGAAGCCACTATTTCCAGCAATGGTAAACTAGTACTAAGCACATGCAAGCTTTATGATCCAGGGAAAATCACAGGGAAACTTCTTCATTTTATTAGGATCACAGAAGGACAAGTTTATATCAAAACCAAACTGACACATAGCATGGATCACTCCTGCTACCCAGCCAATGAATACAAATGAAACATATTTTAGGATTCATGATGTTCAAGTAGTGAAGAGGCTTACAGATTTCCAGGTATATGTCAAATGCCATGGCTATGAGTAACACCATCCCCATTCCTCCATCCATATGGATGAAGAATATTTGTATTACATAACCTTGGAAAAATTATCTTGTATTTATTTAGAAAGTGTGTAGTCATCTTCAAGACTGTGGTAGAGGTAAGATTTACAGTGGCAAGTTTGCTAGTGGGAAGTACATAGGAGAATATGAGGATAAAAAATTACCAATAACAAAATGAAGAGATTTCCCAGGATGATCCCTAAATAGATCACGGAGAATACCAACATGAGAAAAACTAGTTTCCCCACAACTAGAGAATCCTAGCAACACAAACTCAGAAATCTCAGACTCTTGTCTATCCATTGACTTGGGCGCCAGGGATTACTTTCAAATAACCTGAGGAAAAAGAATGATGAAAATTTAGAATAAGTGGTACAAACGTAGATTTCCTATTTATTTTGCTAGTTTATTTTTCCTATGGCCTATACATCGTACAGTTAGAAATAACTTAATTGGATAAGGATCAAAAAAGGTATTTCTGTGATTTATGTCAGAGAGTGTTCTGCTTATGTTTTCGTCTAGGAGTTTTAGAGTATCTAGCCTTACTTTTACATCTTTAATTAATTGTATGTTTAGTTCTATGCATTGTGTTAGAGAATGTTCTAATTTCATTTTTTTAACGTGTAGCTGTCCAGTTTTCCTAGCACAACTTATTGAAGAGACTGTCTTTTATCCATTGTATATTCTTGCCTCCTTTTGTCATGTGTTAATTGACCATAGGTGCATGGGTTTACCTCTGGGCTTTCTGTTCTGTTCCACTGATTTATATTTCTGTTTTTATGCCAGTACCATACTATTTTGATGAATATAATATTGCAGTATAGTCTGAAGTCAGGGAGCATGATTCCTTCATATCCATTTTTCTTTCACAAGGTTTTTTGGCTATTTGGGGTCTTTTGTGTTTCTGTACAAATTAATTATTTTTGTTTTAGTTCTGTGAAAAATGCCATTGATAATTTGATAAGGATTGCATTGAATTTGTAGATTGCCTTAGGTAGTCATTTTGACAATACTGATTTTTCCCATCCAAGAGCATGGTATATCTTTCCATCTGTTTTGTCACCTTAAATAAAAACAAAAATAAACAAATCTCTAAATTGAGTACCCCCTTCAGGTTATTTCTTTTTCTTTCCAGCTCTTCATTGGCAAGCTTATTCTTACTTTTTGTTCACTGCTAAATTAAAATTGGTGTCTGCAGAGCCTTTATTTGTAGAAAGAAACTCTGGATTCTGGATACTTCTTATAGTAATCACTTTTCTTTTTAATTTTTTTTGTTATAGGTGATTTACAATGTTCTGTCAATTTCTGCTATACAAAAAGGTGACTCAACCTTTTTTTCATAGTATCCTCCATCATGTTCCATCACAAAGTGTAGAGTAATCACTTTTCATTCACTACTTGTCTTGATCTCCTGTGATATTTGACACTGTTTAATCATGCCCTTGTTTCTATAACTCCCTCTGCACTTGGCTCCATGACCTCTATAAAACCTGTCCTCCTCTTACTTCTGCCCAGTTGAAATTCCATTTTTTCTTATAGTAAACTGGCATCTCTCAAATTAGGAAAGTTGTCCTATTCCAACTTGAGAGCATGTCTGTGATATAATGGAAAATATATTTATTTCTGACCCAGGTTCCCGGCACAGAGCTCCTGAAACACTTTTATTTTCCTAAGTGATAAAACTGTGGAGCAGTTCTTACTGTAATATTAGTCTTTGACCATGTCTCTGACTTGGGTCCTAAGACCCTTGTTAATCTTTAAGAGAGAAACACTAGGAACATCTTTATTTTAATATGTAGATTCTGGATGAGCTCTTGGATGTCTCCTGGATAGGGAATTAATGGATCATATGTAGTGTGTTTTTAAATTGGGGGGGTTGTGTAATACTCTTTTCCTTAGTGGCTGAACCAATTTGCATTCTTACCGACAGTCCATGAGGGTTCACTTTTCTCCAAATCCTTGCTCACTCTTGCTATTTCTTGTCTTTTTGATAATAGCCATTCTTGTAGGTTATGAGGTGATTTCTCATTGTGGTTTTGGTTTGTGTTTCTCTGATGATTTGTGATGCTGAACATATTTTCTTGTGTCCATTGGCCATGTGTATGTTCTCTTTGGAACAGTGTCTGTTTAGGGCCTTTGCCGATTTTTAAATCCAGTTTTTGCTTATTTGTTTTGCTATTGCATTGTATGAATGCTATGAGTTTTAGATAATAACTCCTTATCAGGTATATGGTTCAAAAGTATTTTCTACCATTCAGTAGTTTGTTTAAGACACTGTTAAATCTATCTTTATATTCATCCTTACTCTCTAACAATTCCTGTGTTCATCAGGGTTGCCATTTGCAGCAACATGGATGGACCTAGAAATTATCATGCTAAGTGAAGTCAGACAATGAGTCAGACAATGAGACACCAACATAAAATGCTATCACTTACATGTGGAATCTAAAAAAGGGACACAATGAACTTCTTTGCAGAACAGATACTGACTCACAGACTTTGAAAAACTTGTGTTTCCAAATGAGACAGTTGTGGGTGGGGGGATGCACTGAGGGTTTGGGATGGAAATGCTATAAAATTTGGTTATGATGACTGCTGTACACCTATAAATGTAATAAAATTCGTTGAGTAATTAAAAAATAAAATAAAAGATTAGCATTAAAAAGTTTGTAATTTATTGAAGAAAACAAATGAAATATCTGTCAGGCTGTCATAATTATGTAGACTGTATTTGAAGTGAAGAGTCTATAGAAGTATATGTAACTTTTACACAAAAACCTTGTCTGTGAAGAATAATAATTTATTTATAAATTTTTACATATTTTAGTGTTCTTGTCTTATTTCACTAGAAAGTACTTTCAGTAAAATGGAAACATTAGTACTGAGAGGAAGCATGTTTTGTTATTCTCATTCTTAGGGCAGTGGGGATGATTGGAATATTTCAGTGCTGGGGATATTTTGAACTAATCACTTATCAAAATGAGTTATTCTTATTCCAAGCCTACAACTAACAGTTTTATTATGAAAAGTACTTGATTTAATAAAATGCTCTTTCTGTATCTGTTGACATGTTTGTTGACTTTTCTCCTTTTTCTTAACCTGGTGATTGATTTCCACTTGTTAAACTTGTACTTCAGATACAAAATTAAATTGTTGTAATATATTATTTTACTATCTTTACTATTATTATATTATTGTTTTACTATCTTTACTATCATTTTGTTTTGGATTTAACACTGATATGAAGGAGAGTACATGTCATATTTTTTTGTTCTAAAGCACTTCTCTGGTATTCCTGTCAAATTTATACTAGCTTCATAGATAAATTGAGAAATAGGCTTAGCTTCTGGTCTGTAAACCATTCTCTGTACTTTTTAGACATCTTGGAGAAAGAGAAAATATAAAAAGAAAGACAGAGATGACCTGGTCTATCCCCTTGCAATAGGTTAATTGAACCTCTTGATATTTACTACTGGGAGGATAATGGGGAGTCTTAATCTTCAGAAACCTTTTATTTTTAGCAAGATATATTTGCTAGGTTGCTCATGGTAAATCAGCCTAGAATGTATGAATTTATTGGATAGAATCAGCTGAAAAATGTCAGTGAGCTATGTAATGGTCAGATTAAAAGTGAAAGTTGTTTCATGACCAAAATAAGCTCCCTGTAAACGATGCTCTACATTCATTTTTAAAGTTGAGTCTTCACTTGTTATGTCTGCTTCAGGGGGCAACCTATAGCACTGTGAAAATGCTTGGGATTTCAGTTGGTCAGAAATCTCCAAGCTTGAGCTTTGGCTTTCAACTGCCAGCATTCTTTGAATTATTACTAATTTTTACGCTGGGTTATGTTTTTGACAATCCTATTCTGTTATTTTAGTGCTCCCCCAAAAGCATTCTTTCTCTTTCTTTTCCCAAGAGTAGTTTATGTAAAAAATATTTCCTTTTCCTTTTTTAAATGCTTTGCAGTATTCAGCAGGGAAGCCATTTAAGCCTTCACTTTTCTAGGTGGAAAGACGTACCAGTCATAAATCAGTCCGCAAAGAGCAAAACCATTATTTGAATAGAGTTTAATATAAAAATTAACCACACATAATGTTGCTAAACAGATAACTGAAAGAGTAAAAATATAACCCTTTCAATATGAAGGTAACAATTTCAGGTAACAGCTACCGCTTTTAGGGGTGGAGGAACAAAGTTAAGAAATTAGAATTACTGAAATTTAGTGATTTAGAAGAGGGGTCCTGTGGAGTGAAAATCGCTACTTGGAGGGGTGTATCTTGCCTCCCACTTTTTCTCTGAACTCAGAGTAGAGGCCCCATAGGCCTGGGACCCAGACTTTGAAGATAGGTGCCAACTTGCTGGTGCTCTTACCTCTAAAGGAGCATGATAAGACTAGTTCTGCACCTGCTGGAAAACTGCACCCTGAGTTCAACTCCTGCCAGAGGAAAGGACTGTTTTTATACTGGTTGTGGTACTGCTCACACAGGCCCAGGGTGCAGAGGGAAATCCCAGAAAGCAAATAAGAGGGAGTCCCTCACTCCTTCTGTAACCTTGCTGTCTTTCTCTAGCAAGTTCTATCATCAGAGCATAAAGTGGAGCCGTATGGGAAAACAGAAAAGTAGTTTGCAGAGTCCCAGGATCAGAATGCAGAGTGTAGAAGCAGAAAGCAGAGTTGAGAGGCTATGAAAAATGGGACAGAACATGTTTGTTTTAACTGAGAGTTCAATTTGTTTATTAGGTATAGGATCATAAAGATGTTCATGCTTTAGTAGCTAGTTTTTTCAAGGAATTTTCCCATTTCATGTGAATTTTAAAAGTTATTCGTATACAGTTTGCATAATGTAATTTTGTAATATTTTTAAAGGTTGTAGTTTCTGTAGAGATGTCTCCCTTTCCATTTCTGGCATTGTTTACTGGTATCTTTTCTCTTTTTCTTCATCAGTGTTACTAATAATGTACTGTCAATTTCATTGGTTTTTTAAAATAACCAGCTTTGGTTTTGTTGATTTTTCACATTTTCAAATTTCATTAATATTCTTACGGTTTCTTCCTTCTGCTTTCTATAGTTTAATTTTCTTGACATGGATACTTGGATCATTGGCATATTATCTTTTATTTTCTAAAACTATGTACATGTATAATAAAGTCCTTGCAAGCATAACTTTAGCTGCATTCCATATGTTCTTATATATTTTATTTCTATTAATATTCAGTTCAAAAATTTTCCATTGTGATCTTTTGTGAAATATGGATCACTTACAATAGACTTGTGTTGAATTGCTCATTAATTGCAGTTTATAGTCTTTAAATCAAGGGATAGTGGGACCTCTTGTAGTCCACCAGACCTAATTATATAACCTAGTGAGGAGTCAAACAGGATGCAGTGTTGTTATATTCCTTCCTTGAAGAGGTGTGAAAGGAAGTTACATGCAGGTTTCAAATCACTTCTGAATAAATGCTGGCTTTTAAAAGTAAAGATTTATATTAATGAGCACAATTAAGATATACACCAGCAGCATATTTCCCAGGCTAGGGGTCAAATTGGAGTTATATCTGCCGGCCTACGCCACAGCTACCGAAACACCAGATCCAAGCTATGTTTGCAACTTACACCACAGCTCATGGCAACGCCAGATCCTTGGCCCACTGAGCGAGGCCAAGGATTGAACCTGCATCCTCATGGATTCTAGTCGGGTTCATTAACCACTGAGCCATGATGGGAACTCCAAGATAATTTCATTTTAAGAATATTTCAAGCGAGTTTCCTGGTGGCTCAGTGGATTAAATAGCTAGCATTCTTATTGCTGTGGCTTAGGTTGCTGCTGTGGTGTAGGTCTGATCCCTCACCCTGGAACTTTGGCATGCTGTGGGTGCAGCCAAAAAAAGAAAAACAAATATAAATAAAAAATACTTCAAGAAGACATTGTAAGTCCCCATCTAGGTCTCTAGACCTATCTGAGTGATGCTTTCATGATCACCTTGTAGAGGGTAATGTAAATTTCTGCAAACATCTCTTGATATATATAGTTTGCAGTACTTATTTTTTTTTTATTTTGGGAAATTAATGACAATAATTATTTCTATATCTTTTTTAGATAATTTAAATTGTTGTGATGAACATTTTAACTTATTGGCATAGAGATAAAGATTAATATGTTGCCATTAATTTTTTAGATTTTGCTCTAAGAATCTGACCCAAGAAATCATGACTTTTTTCTTCTGTCACAGGAATAAAGTAGAAATAAACATGCTGTAAAGCTGTGTCAATATGGTTTTAACCAGCAAATGATGAACATCTTTCAGGGCTGATAAGTATGTCATACTACACATAAAATTTTGTTTAAAAAGATCATTTGATGCTGACATATTTAGTCTTACCCCAGTTGAACCTTGCAAACCATTGGACCAAACTGCATGTATTTTATTTCTGCATATATTTTACTATGTCTGATATATGTGTCCATATATGTATACATTTGGAAGGTGGTAGTGTTAAGTGAAGCTTTTCTTAGCAAACTACATGAAGGGGAATTGTATTTTTTTCTTTTATAATTTGTAGAGACCAAAGAGAAAGTCTTTCTTTAATTTTTCCTTAACTTTACATTATACAGTATCTGAAGTGTACAGATTAGAATAAATTGTGAAGAAAAAAAATGCACAAATGAACAGTGGTGTGATGTTAAATAGACTACCAATGACACTCTCAGTATCTGGTCTTCTGGAGACCATCCATCTCCAGGCTGGAGAACTGGCTCTGCTCCTCTCAACTTGTAACTTCCATTACTGATTACAAAGCATCTGCTCCAGGTGTACTGTATCTCAGCCACTGGGAGAGGAGAAAGGATCCAGAACTGACGTCTTTAAAATGATGGCTTGAAAGGTGCCTACATAATTCTGTTGCCACAGTTTAGTCATTTAGCCACAACTGTCAGCAGAGACTAGAAAATCTACTCTATAGGACAGTAGTCATGTGTCCAGCTAAAACTTGTGCGGTGTTCTGTTCTTATAGCAAGAAAAGCATATGGACAGTGGGGAACACTTAGCAATAGGTTACTGACAAATTGTTTATTCAAATGTTCAACTTTACATGACAATACAAATTGTTATTCAGTGTGGTTAAATCAGTTTACACCCCACAGGGCATACATTTTCAGTTAATTCACATTCTCAACAACATCTGCTACTATTGTTATTGTTACATTTCTCTTTTTTACCCATTTAACACGTGAAAAATAGTATTCCATTATGACCTTAAGTCGCATTTCTCTGCTTACCCATGATGTTGTTACCCATGAGGTTGAATGTTTAGTATCTATTAGTATTTCTTATCAGTGAAATAAATATCTATTTGCATCTTTTGCCCATTTCCCTTCCATTGGGTTATTTATCATTTTTATTCATTTGTAGGATGTTTTAATATTTTCAAACAAAATTAATGTTTCTTTATTGATGGTTCCCTTTGGCTTTTCTCTCATTACTCTAAATATTTTTGCTTTGAAGCCATTCATCCTTTTTAGTTCTTTAATGCAAGATAAAACAATAATGATAAAAACCAGTTACTTAACAGAAGAAAAGAAATAATGTTTCAAGGAATTGAAAATCTTGTCCATATGTTATTTAAGAGAAAAATTTTCAGGAAACTCTATCTTTAAATCAACAGTGAAGACTTGGAGACTTGAATTATAGGGATTACACTGTGTAGTATAAGTGCAATAGTATTATGTCTTGATTCACTTATCATTTGTTTTTCTAACTGGATGTAGATTTTTTGTTTTCTAACTGGATCTTTCTAGCTGAAAATATCTTTAGTATCTTCTCTAGATAATTCTCTGGAGTTATGCTGGATAAATGATGTAATTTTAGAAATGAGAATAGTGATAATTAACGCAAAGTGATTTAATAAGTAACTAAACAAACTAGTGAAGTTCCTGTTGTGGTGCAGCAGAAACAAATCCGACTAGTATCCATGAGGATGTGGGTTCAATCCCTGGCCTAGTGCAGTGGGTTGGGGATACAGTGTTGCTGTGAGCTGTGCTCTAGGTCTCAGACACCACATGGATCCCACACTGCTGTGGCTAGAATGCAGGTCACCAGCTGTAGCTCCAGTTCGAACCCTAGCCTGGGAACTTACATATGCTGCAGGTGCAGGCCTAAAAAAACCCAAAAATCTGGTAAAGAAACTTTTGCACGTAGGAACATGGGTAGTGTTTAGAAAATTTTAGAAATTATTAGTTTTTAAAAGTTATTCTTATCATATGGCTATTTTTTATTGAATACAAGGAAACATTTATGCAAAATATTATCCCCTGCAACAGATAAGAATATAAGTGTTGGATTTGAGTGAATTTATTTAATGCAGTACATCAAACCACATATGTATGGATATGTATAGCTTTCGACACAGTGTATATCACATCAGTTAACAGGTCAAAATGTGACCAAATTGGGGAATTGTTGATTACATGAAAAATCTAAAAATTACCCTTTGAATTAACATGCTGACTTATCTGTCTCTTTATGGCATTCTTAATCTCTTTATTTCTCAATGTATAAATGGCTGGATTCAAGAGAGGCGTGATTACTGTGTAAAACACAGCAAGAAACTTGTCCACCCAAGTGATGCTGAGTGGCCACAGATAGATGAAGATGCAGGGTCCAAAGAACAGCACCACCACTGTGATGTGGGAAGTACAGGTCGAGAGTGCCTTTGAGGCCCCATCCTTGGAGAGAAGGCGCACAGTTACTAGAATATAGGTGTAGGAGATCAGCAAGAGAATGAAGCAAGTTGTAGCCAAAACCCCACTGTCGGCGTTTATCACTATTCCTAGAGTATGGGTATCCATACAGGCTAGTTTGATCACCAGGGGGATATCACAGAAAAAGCTGTCCACTACTCTGGGTCCACAGAAAGGAAGATCTAAAATCATAGCTAGT
>PVHT021183630.1:4722134-4769958 GCA_004024745.2 Catagonus wagneri | reverse complement strand
AGTTTGATCACCAGGGGGATATCACAGAAAAAGCTGTCCACTACTCTGGGTCCACAGAAAGGAAGATCTAAAATCATAGCTAGTTGACTCATAGCGTGCAGAAAGCCAATAATCCATGATGTCAAAACTAGCCAGATGCACTTCTTTCTGTGCATGATACAGGAGTAATGGAGTGGCTTGCAGATGGCTGCATAACGGTTATAGGCCATTGCAACAAGCAGTACCATCTCACCCCCTGCAAAGAGATGCACACAGAGAATCTGTGTCATGCAGCCTCCGAAGGAGATGGTCTTATTGTCCTTTAGGAAGTCTGTGGTCAGTTTAGGGGTGGTTACTGAGGAAAGGCAGAAGTCAACAAATGAGAGATTGGCCAAGAGGAAGTACATGGGGGAATGGAGATGAGAGTCAGCGATGATTAAGAGCACAACCAGAAGATTGCCCACCACAGTCATGAGGTAGAGAGTAGAGAATGGCAGGAAGAGAAAAGTCTGGAGCTCTCTTGAATTACAAAGTCCACGGAAAATAAACTCAGACACCACAGACTGGTTTGCGTCCTCCATTTAGTGAAGTTCTAATGTTACCAGGAGATGAAGCAAGATCTTCTAGACTGGAAAGAAGATATCCAGATGATAGAGGGCAGAAAAATTCTGTGCAGAACTGCAATTATATCACTGTACCAAGCGCAAAGTTGAAAATAAGTTTTTTTGAATTTACATGTGGACACGGTCTTGCAGCTAATAGGAGGAGCTAGTTAAATATAAAAGGGCAGATCAAAAACTCTACCCTTCAGAACTGTAGTTCTTTTGGGTATCAAAAATAATATTCTGATTAAAAATGTTAGCAGTAATATATTCCATAAACAATTTCTTCAAATCTTGAATCTATATCTTCTACAAGGAAAATGCATAGGTCTAAAGTATATTTAGAGGCTTTTTGTTTTTCAACTTCTATTTGGTCAAATAATCTAAGGTTTTTCTCACACAAAACATGCTTCCTAGAAACAATCTATTACCAAGTTGATAAAGTGAGAACAGATTGAATCAAACCATTCTCTTTTACAAACTCTGAGAAAAACTGTTCATCAAATGACTTGAGAAAGAAAAGATGTTTAATGTTCCAGAAGAGACCTCAGATGCTTATTATATATTTCTAGTGTGATATATTTTCATGCATTTTTAATCTCCCCAGAAGAGGACATAGCCACAATATTATATGATCCTTTGCCTGAGTACCTCCACTTATTAACATACCTTGACTGGTCCTTTGCCCCCACTGGTGACAGATTTCCATTTGGAGAGTAACTTAAATGACAGACAAATGAAAGCAACTTTTACTCCTGACTGTGCTCCATCGGAGAAAATATAAATTCTACCTTCACTTGTGCTTAAACTCTTCACTTACATTATTTAAAAAATTTTTTTTTTGTTTTCTCTGGGCCACACCCACAGCATATGGAAGTTCTCAGGCCATGTGTTGAACCGGAACTTTAGCTACAGGCTTATACCACAACCACAACCACACTGGATCCGAGCCTCCTCTGCGCTGTACACCATTGCCCACAACAATGCCAGATCCTTTAACCCACAGAACGAGGCCAGGGATCGAACCCACATCCTCATGGATACTAGTCAGATTTGTTACCACTGAACCACAACAGGAACTCCACTTACATTATTTAAATTGATCTCTCTGGGCACACAGACAGACACACACACACACACTTTTTTTTTTTTTTGATTTCCTATAAGCCAGAAAAACTAAGTCTTTTTTCCTTTCTTCTTTTCTCCTCCCTCCCTCCTTTCCTTCCTACGTTTCTGTGTTTTCCCCTTCCCTCCTTTTCCCCATTCTTTCTTCTTTAGTCTCTCTTCATCTCTCTCTGTGTATTATTCCATTATTATCTTCAGTCTAGAAACTAAGTTTAAATTTGTCTAACTATCATTTGTTATATACTAAGTCTGTGTTAAACACTTTAAAAAAAAGCCTTTGTGTACTTTGCTAGTTATTCTTTCCATAGAGCTTAAAATATTTCGTATTTGAACAAAGTGTGTACAAAAATGCCTTTTTTTCTACTCCCCGCCAACAAAATGTTTTGTCAGTGTGACAGTGAGAAATGGCATCTAAATGTTGATTTAATTTCTTATTGTGAGATTAAGCATTTTCCCTCATTTTAAAGGACTCCTTCCCTTTCTTTTTGTTTGAACTACCTGCTACTCTTTTTTTTGTGTGTGTTTGCATTTTTTTCCATTGGGTTTTACTATTATTTTCTCATTTTCCCCCTCAGGAAAAGAAAGACTATTTTTTTAAAAACTGAAAATCAACATATGGATTATGTCTTTGTGACCTCTCTTAGTACTGAATTTAAATATTTTACTTTGTTATTTTTTAAGAACACAACATGAGAGCTAATAAACCGTGTACACACAGACATCATTTTAATAATCATGTTTCATGCCCTTTTGTAGATGAGAAACATGATTTTTCCCAAGTCTTAATTTCAAAAGTGCTTGAACTAGAATATAAACTTAAGTTTGTCTGAATCCAAAGTGTTCAATATAGCTTCCCTACTAATAATGGCTTATGGTTGGAATCTTGACTTTGAGAATACTAAGAAAAGTAAAGCAGATTTCTGAAATAGGGCGTTTTATTCTAAAAAGAGATGACTAAGACACAAACAGTAGAAAATGAGGAACAGAGAGCTCTGGGGTGGTCTAGTGGTTAGAACTTGGTTCTTTCAGCGATGTGGCCTGAGGTCAGTCCCTGGTCTGGGAACTGAGATTCCACATCAAGCCACTGCATGCCAGAATCAAAAATAAATAAATAATAAATAAGTAAATAAATATTTTTAAAAACAGAAAAAAAGAGATGTAGAGGTTTACATCTTTCACTGTCTTATTTATATGGTACATTGCTCTATTAATGTTTGACTGAGGCTTTTCTCCATTAACTACTTTGATGGTAGAATAAGTAAATACAAAAGGAATTTGAAAATATCAGGACAAGTAGGAGACTGTGAGAACTGACCTCACCAACTCACTGATCTGGGAACATTTACAAATGTAGAAAGGCAGTGTTTTTTGTTAGTGTGTGAAAATGCTATTAGGAAACCAAAAATCTTAGGGAATAGTTGGGAGAGAAAACCCATAATCTTTCCTGTAAGTACATTAGGAAATAACATATTTGGAACTGTAAGCTCCATAGATAGGTACGGAAAAAATGCTGTGGGGGAAAATTAAATCTTAAAGTAAGGGGAGGCATTGAAAGTGAAAGCTCAAAAATCAGATACTTTGGGATATACTTACTTACATAGTTCAGCTCTGAAACCAGATCCGCATCCCTGACTGAAAAGGCTTACTCTAGATTTTACCTGTACTATAAAATAAAGTCCAGTGAATTTTCTGCCATGACCAGTGTTGCTGGGAGTTCTTTCTCTTCAGTGCGGCAATTGTACACTCTAAAGAGTAGCCCCTAAGTTTGGAAACCTTCATATCTTTTAAATAAAGTCAAGTATGTGGAAAGCCTATCCCTGTCACACTCCTTGGGGATCCTTAGTTTTCAGCTTTCCCTAAGGAAAAGTGGGGTTTTGAGAGCAAAATACAACAATGCACCCTTTTCAAAGCTAGATTAATGTTAGTTCAGTTAGTTACAACTAATGTAAGAGAAGGAAGTTTTACGTATTTTATTGTTTATTGTGAGGATATAACTTTGTTCCTTTTACTCTGTGTCTGTCATGCCATAAAGTGAACTGAGATGTCCAATCCAGTCAGTCCTAGCAGAACTTCAATGATTTACTTGGATGGGCAATTGACAGACAGCTCACCTTGTCACTTTGGAGCTATGCCTATGACTTAGGGACCAGCTTGAACTTCCGCTTCCTGGGACATAAGAGGAATATTAGATCTCAATATTCTCAATGCTACCTTGAACACAATTCTGAATGTTATTTTTTTCGGTGTTAAATATATTATAGGTGTTTCTCTGTGTGGTGAAAAGATACCAGACCGATTGTTTTTAATTTAGTACTTTATTAGAGAAATAATAAATGGATATAATGTTACTTAATAAGTTTCAAAGAATCACTTAGATATATTTTAAGCATATATAGAAGGCCCCATTCATTTGTTCTTTTCTCATCTCATACATTCTCGAAGGTAACAACTGTCAATCTTATATGCATCCTTCTGTTACCATTTCTACCAATAGTGGTGAGTGTACATATCAGCATATGCCGCTGGGGACAGTTTTCTTTTTAACTTTTTTTTTGTTTGCAGTTTTGATTAAATAAATTAAATGTGAAAAACTATTCTTATTAAATCTTCATTTCCTTTTTTTTCTCATCTCTTGCTGTTCCCTGCCCCCTCTTCTCCCGCTTTGCTGTCTCATTTTCTCCCTCTCAAAGTTTTATTTATTACTTTGACTTATAGGTCTCAAAACTTATTAAATGAATTTATTTTGTTTATCAGCCATTTTGTGTCCTGAGGTCTAGAGTCCAAAACAATCTCAGTTTTGGAGAACATAAAGATCCCATGCTTACTCATTGCTTGGTTGCTACAACACACTTTTCAGGTATCACCTCGTGTGATTATGATGATACATAGCTTTATTACAAAGGCGAAAACAGACAAAAGAGTGTACACAACTTCCATAAATCTTATAGTTATTACGTGAAAGACCAATGAGAGTTTGGTCACACACACACACACACACACACACACACACACACACACACACACACACACAAAACTCTCTTTGAAGTTTTGTTCTAATTTAGTCTGCATTCACCCTTAATGTGTGCAAAAGCAGTTTTCTGCCTTCACAAACTTGCCAGCAGGTGGCAAAGTTTGGAAAATGATACTGGAATTTGAAAATATCAGAACTTGAATCATCTGATTTTCTCTAGTGAATTCAAAAGGATATATTAAATATTGTCATAGATCATAGGCTGTTCACTCCTGGACATTTCAAATGAAAGGAATCCTGAGTGCTGTTGATTATACCAAAGACCATGCCTGCTTTATTCCCTCAACACTTTCCTTGAAAGGTGTTACTAGTATTGTATGTTGATACACAACTGACAGAGTATTAATAATACTATAAAATTAATTTTAAACTATTTAAAATCAATTCACATTAGAATCTAGTGAAAGAATGCTATGGGGAGTAATTATTTAAAAAGATTAGAATATTTAAGTTTGGAGAAGTAGATCTCTAAGTGTCAAGAGATTAGATTTTGATCTTCAAATTTTCGAGACAGAGCTTTCCGTACAGAGGGTGTAAAAATACGTGGAAATCGAAAGGAAAATCAAAAACAGATAAACTGGCTATACTTCAAATGCCAGAAGCTCACATTGACACCTTAGGACCTAATCTTCATAATAACTCTATGAAATGGGTCTGATGTTGAAAGTATGTTTCTCAGCGTATCTTACAAATTTCAAAGCTGGAAACCCCTGTCTAGGGAGCACGTCTAAGCTCCTCTAAATGCAACTTCGATAGTGCCATTCTGGTTTTATAAAACTCTAAAGTCTTAATTATGTTTTCATGACAAATAACTGGTTTTTATAACATTCTGAATCTTTCCTCCATATGGCTCTTGAAGATCTTTCTGCAGAAACTCTTTGCAAACTGTGTCATTATTAATGAATTCCCTGTTTGGAAATTTCTGGTAGTTAACATTATATATCTCTGTCCAGGGCCAACTCTTAATATATAATTGGGGATCATGAAGTGAAAACAGACCTTCCTGAATCTCAATATATAGGGAAATCTTTGACTATGTAGAAAATATCCCTTTTGGTGCAAGAAGGTGTTTTGCTCTAGAGTCCAAAAGTTCCAGAAAATAACTGAGAAGCATCTCTTAATGTTTCTGGAAAGCTGAGAAAACTTCCAGAATATCCCATTTGATGTCAATAGAAAGGCAATATGGAAATACTGACAATTTTAGTTTAAATGTGAGGGAGGAAGAGAAGTAAGAAAGAAGTTAGGGTTTATTATAAATTATAAGATATGTTCTGAAACATCAGAATCTGTGATTGGATTTTTCTTCGTGGATAAAACTGATTTAAAATTCTAATTAGGGCCTGAAATACAGTAAAACCACAATGAAACAAACAATGCATTTTCTGCTTTGACAGTTGCCAATGGGATATCTTTACCTTCTGTGCCGAATATATTTCCTGTGAAGAATAGCTTCTTGGGTAGGAAACTGTAGAGCTAATTTTATGGGAATATGAAGGGATAATATTCCATGTTCTATTGCTCAAAATTGTCACAATTTCAGTTTAAAGTATTATTTTGTAAATATTGCTGCTGTCCACTAAAATAATGAAATAATATATTTACATGATGGATTCACATATACCATGTTAGCAGAAGTAATGAATAGATGCTCTACAGAAGTAGTAGAATATTGTCCAGTGAGGTAGATGATTTATTCAATTTTGTCTGTTATTAATCTCAGCTGCATAAATGGAGATATCCACAAGGCAGTTGGATATACAGTTTTTGAGCTCCACAATAAATCCAATTGGCAAAATTTGACTTAATGTCCTTGTTTGCTCAGTCTTTTTATGGCTACCTTTATATCTTTGTTCCTTAATGTATATATGATGGGATTTAAGACAGGGGTGATAGCAAAGTCAGCAATGAACAGGTATTTATCAACTGATGATCTGGGAAAAGGCCATACATAGAGAAACATGCACGGAGTGAAAAAAAGAACTACCACAGTGATATGAGCTGACAAAGTGACAAATGCCTTTGATAAGTCTCCCGAAGAACGGTTCCAGACAGTGACCAAAATGAAGATGTAGGAAAGAATTAGCAGAAAGAAGGTGCCCATGCTCATGAAGCCACTGTTGGCAGCAACAATGAACTCAAACTTGGTTCCTTCTGTGCATGCAAGTTTTATGATCCTGGGAAAGTCACAGTAAAAGCTGTCGACTTTGTTAGGACCGCAGAAGGGCAAGTTTACAATGAAAGCAAATTGAGACATAGCATGAATCACCCCAATCACCCAGCCAGTGATTACAAATGAAACACATATTTTAGGGTTCATGATGTTCAAGTAGTGAAGAGGCTTACAGATCGCTGTGTACCTGTCAAATGCCATGGCTATGAGTAATACCATCTCCACTCCTCCCATGATGTGGATGAAGCATATTTGTGTCATACAGCCTTTGAAAGAAATTATCTTGTATTCATTTAAAAGATCTGTAATCATCTTGGGGACTGTGGTAGAGGCAACCCCTACATCAATGAAGGACAGGTTGGCAAGCAGGAAATACATAGGAGAATGTAAGTGCAAATCAAAAATTACCAAAAACAAAATGGAGAGATTTCCCAGGATTATCCCTAAATAGATCAAGGAGAATATTGTCATGAGAAAAACTTTAGTTTCCCAAGAACCTGAGAGTCCCAGCAATACAAACTCAGAAACCAGAGAATCATTTGGTTTATTCATTGGCTTGGGCAGAAGAGCTGATTTTCATATCACCTGAGGGTAGAAAACAATGAAAAGTCAAAGTCAGTGGTACAGAGGTAGATTTCCTTTTCATCCTGCTAGTTTGCTTTTTGATAAATCATTTGGTTGGAAAAGGAAGCGAAAGAGAATATAGAAACATTATGGTTGTCAGAAGAATGATTGCACTGAAAATTATGAGAATTCGAATGCAGATAAATGTGGCTACTTCCCTTCCTATTCCATTTCCAGACTTTTAAATTTTATTTTGCACCTCAAGGTTCTAGACGTTTTCCCTGACCACTTACCTAGGTGTTCCCCCATGTGAATATTCTTAGTCATTTTTGTCACATTCTCATTAATGTTTTCACATCAAATTGCGAATTCCCCTTAGCTGAATTTCTTCTTTCACTGGTCAAATAGTAATCTTCAAGCTGAAACTGTTTAATGTGTTTCACCTTGCTTTACGTGTGTGTGTGTGTGTGTGTGTGTGTGTTTTGGTATAATTTACCATGTAAATAAGGTTCTCAGGTTGTGCAGTGTTTGATTCATGAAACATTAGCAAAGTGCATATAGAACTCTATATACAATAAAGCATTGAATACAAAGACTGAATACCTGTTAGTAAAAAAATGTTATTTAGACAAATATGAACAGATGACATTTATTGCTGTATCCTCTATGCAAAGCTTTGTACTAACCACATTATCTCATCCAAATTTCAGACTTCGTATAGAAATGCTGTTTTCTTAGAGTAATTTTATTAATGAAGAAATTAGTCCTGAGTGGACCAAGTGTCACAGCCTAAACTTTTAACCAAAGTTATAGGACATCATAATCCATACTCTTAACCATGGCAGTATGCATTTCAAGGCCAGCAGCCTCAGGTGCACCTGGATCTTTCTCAAGAGTCCAGCAATTAAATTAAACTAATTTAAACTTTTTGCTTCCTTTGATGAATTATCAGATTTAACTTGTTTAAAATAAATCGTATCTCTAATCTTGTATCATTTATTTATTTATTTATTTATTGGCCACACTCATTGCATATGGAAATTCCCAGGCTAGGGGTCAAAGTCTGAGCTACAGCTGCCATCCTATACCACAGCCACAGCAACGCCAGATCCAAGCCATGTCTTGCAACCTACACCACAGCCTAGAGCAATGCCGGATTCTGACCCACTGAGCGAGGCCAGGGATGGAACCCACATCCCTGTGGTTACTAGTTGGATTTGTTTCCACTGTGCCATGACAGGAACGCCCTCATTTCTGATTTTCCCTTTCTCCCTAACTCTTCATTGGCAGCCCTCACATTTTGTTTATAAATAAGTCAAAATAGTTGCTTTTCCAAGACTCACTAACTATGGAAAAACCCTTGGAATATAAATCGATTATATAATAATTAATTTTCAGTCATCATTTTCCTTGACTCCCCTGCAGGATGATACTGTTTATTGTTAGTTATCTTGACTCTATGATTTCCTCTGCTGTCAGCTTCTTGGCGTTTATAAAGTCAATCTTCTTTCCACTATGCCAATAGAAATTTCATTTTATTAAGTAGTGGACTTAAATTTCTGAATTTTATTGATTGATTTATTGATTTTGTTTTCAGGGCTGCACCAGTGACATACGGAGGGGCCCAGGCTAGGGTTCGAATAGGAGCTGTAGCCGCCAGCCTATGCCAGAGCCACAGCAGCTCAGGATCTAAGACGTGTCTGTGACCTACACCACAGCTCATGGCATTGCCAGATCCTTAACCCAATGAGTGAGGCCAGGGATCGAGCCTGTGTCCTCACGGATGCTAGTCCGGTTCATTAACCACTGAGCCATGACAGGAACTCCGAAATCTCTGATGTTTAGAATAGCCCTGTGCCAAGTTGAGAGCATGATATAGGATTTTTCTAAATCATTTACTATAATCCCATTTTCCTTGGCCATAGATTTGTCTAAGATGGCACATGTGACCTAGAACTGTTCAATCAGATGTAAAGAAGTGTTGTATCTGAAGGGCTTTTCTTCCTCAATGAAAAGACAAACCTTCATGTAGAAAAGGTCCTTTACATGGTCAATTTTTTTTCCTGCATTTAATTCTAACAGTCTGACAAAGTTCTAAAATCTGTATAAGTAACACAATGAAAATTTAGGAAGTACCCAGCAACCAGAGGATGTATTAAGTCACGTAATCAAGGTCAGCAATAGTCTCCTTTCAGATTTGTAATGTGATAAAAATAAACTCTAATTTATTTGATTCACTATAAACTAAGTTTTCTGTTAATTTATTGAATACAGTCAGACCATTTCCATGACAGCCCTCCCATAATTATTCTCCTCACTTTCTGACTTCTTTATACCTCTCACTAACTCAGTGACCACTTCTCCTCTGCTCATTCTTCATTTTTTCATGCAACTCAGAGTTTTGTGACAGGTATTTATTTTTATTCAGTATCAATTCACTCATTTTAACTAGTACCTGTATTTTTATATCTGAATCTGTAGCTTCATCCCTGGACTCCAGAGTAATATATCCAAAGCTATATCCACAAATGAAAGCCATCTTCAATTAACATGTCAAAATTGAATTCATAATGTTTTAATTGACTCCAACCCCTTAGTAATATCATTACCATTCTTTCAGGTACTCAGTTTAACCTACTTGTGTGGGACTCTTCTCTGTGCTTTAATTTCCATCTGTGATTGCAGTTTTTCTTCTCAAATATTTCTCAATTCAGTTCCTTATTTCTGTTGTCATTTTGTCTTTTGTTTTCCTAATTTGACATTTGAAAATGCTACTGAATGATCTCTCTGACCATTTGTCCCTAAGTCTATTTCATTATATAGTCTATTTCCAGAGCTGTCTGTCTAGAGATCACATATAATCACATGGAGTTTCTACTTAAGGCCTTTGGTGAGATTATCAAGAGAAAATCCTTGATCCTACAGAATATCATATAAAGCCCTGAGAGATGAACAATATTTTCTTTCAGAGTATATTTTTATAAATATTTTAGGGAATGAATGTACTAAATAATCATAGGATAAATTTCATAATTGATTTGTATAAAAACTTAGTAAAATGGAAGAATTAATAATTATTTTGAATGTAATGCTTTTAATATAATGTTTAATCTAACAGTCAACATCTGATTATAGATGAAATATAAAATCAAAAACACAATGAAGGAAACCTGAAACACTATGTTTCAATCATGTACTATAGACAAGAAGGTTAAATCATGTAATACCATTGAAAGGAAGGTGTCAAAACTACAATTATTCACGTCATGCCATTATCTATCTCAAAAATTTAAGACAGTTTAGTAGATATTATTAGATGAAGTAAAATCATTTTAATAAATATAGTGAAGTTAGTAACATGGTAAACTATGGTAAAAAGATCTCATTTACGAATGAAACAAATAGGCGATATATGCATTTTATTGAAAAACATAAACTTTTCTGGAATATTTGAAACCCTGATCTAAATGGAAGTTAAAACCATGATAATTGAAAGGTTAAAAGTTATAAAAAAATCAATTCTCACTAAATTATTCTGATCAATAACTTCAATTCTCATTAAAAGTCAAGTGGAAATGTAGAACATTATAAAGTGAGTCAAACTCCATTTAAAAACCTACAGGAAGTTTGAGCAAGAAACAAAATGGGAGTTGAGAGAAAGAGACTGCTTTCTGTAAAAGACAGTGGAATATATTATAAACCCATACTAATTAAGCAATGATCAATTTGAGTAAAGTTGAACAGATAAATTAACAAAACACAGCTAAAAATGAGATATAGGTTAAGGAAATTAGTATATAGTGAAGGCATTGCAGTTATGCATGATGATGATGAAAGATTATTCAATAAATTCAGAGTATTCATGTAGCTCAACACTGGAAACATAAAAGTGAATCTTACAGTATATCTTACATAAAAGTACGTTCCATGATAGAAGGCTTAATGTAATAGTAAAATGATAACATTTTAATAAAATATGTCATAGTTAATTTTTAAAACTTGAGGTTGAATAGGTCTTTATATATTGCCTACAAACTCAGAAAGCAGATTTCATTTGTTTTTTTTTCCTCAGCAGAATGAATAAATGTGTTGCTGTGGGATTGGGGAAGCAGTGAGTCTCATTCTAAGCTGAGCGGCATGGGAAATGGTACCAGCATTCCAGGGGGCATAAAGTAATAGAGTAAAAAAAAAATTTTAATTGTGACTCAGTAATCCTATATTTTGGAATGAATTGAAAGGAAATAGAGAAAATGTATATTATTTTACCAGTCAGCATTTTTTATAATACAAAATGTTTTAGAATAAGGGATGAGGTAAATACATTTATACAACACTGGTTTTGAAAAGATTAATAATACATTAATTAGCATGTAAAGATATTTATAAGTCAGGAAAACATTTACAGGGAAAAATGTTTTTATTTGCATGGTGGTGCGAGTGGCATTTTGCATTAGCAAATGTTTAGAATTTGCTTCCAATTTCTACTGGTTTGTGATTTTCATTAAATTTATGCTTGTTTCTTTATCCCCAACTTGTTTTTAGAGGTAATATTTGTTTTTTTTCTAATGTATCAAAATAAATCGAGGAAATAAGAACACTTATATAGGAGCCATTTCCAATTCTCAATATAATGCAGGGTTTAGGAGCACAGACACAGTCATCAAACTGTCTGTATCCCCAGATCCTTAATTTATCAGCTGTGTGTTCTAGGGTGAGTAACTGAACTGCCTGGTGTGTCAGTTTCCTCTTCTGTTACAGATACTCATAGTCACTAACACTTATTTTTCAGGATTATATGAGTTGAAACAAAACAAAAAATCAGACAGCACTATGGCATATAGTCTGTGCTAAGTCAGCATTATCTGTTATAGAGTATAATAAGTGCTAAATAATTTTGATAATTTCCAGGAAATTATAAGAGTAGTGGTTTAATCCCTCTGATTAGAGGGATACAATACATTCTTCTTGTATTGTGTCAGTAAGAACAGAATACTCAAAACATATACATTACATTTTATTTCTGTGATCCTCATGTTCAAAGAGAAAAGGGTATGGAAAATTCAAGATATTTCACATATACCACTTCAACAAATATCCTAACATTTTTTTAACAATATTTTATGTTCATCTCATAATATAATTTTAACTATGAGAATAATACCAGGAGGATACAAACATGAATGAAAATTACTCAGATGAAATGAGTTCACAAAGGAAAAGGAAGAGAGAGGGAGAAACAGATTGTGGAGAGTAAAGGAAAAGGTAGAAGATTTAAGAAGTGAGTGCTGAAGATTTAAGAAGTGAGTCCACATACCTGCACAGGCTCAGGTTTTCACCTTCAGTAGCTTCAAGGGATTGAAAAACACAGAGATTAATTCCTTTTTAGGTTCATCATCACTGCTTAAGATAAATAGCCATAAATAATCCTTACCAGTAATAATGAAACCAATCAGCAGGACTGAAAGTTAATGACCAATATCTGGTCCACACACTACTGCCCCTTGCCTTTCATTGGCAAGAGGGATTTCCTTTTTGAGATGGTATTATACAACAGACTTATTAAGCTCTTTCACTCCTGACTTCCTTTGTTGGGAGAAAATGTGAACTCTTAGTTCATTTGGTCATAAACTATTCATCTATAATATTTATATTCATTTTTGAGGAAAATATTTTTTCCTCTAAAATAGAAAGCTAAAGACTTCCTATTTTTCTTCCTTTCTTCTCTCCCTCCTTTTCCCTTCCTTCCTTTCTCCCTTCTTTCCTTCCCTCTTCTTCATTTGTTTCTTTCTTCCTTTCTTTTCTCTCCCTTCCCTCTTTCCCTCTTTTCACTCCCTTCTTCCTTCCTTCCTTCCTTTCTTTCTTCCTTCCTTCCCTCCTTCCCTTTCACTTAATATCTCCATCTCTTTATTTTTGCTTTGCCCTTTTAAGGCTTGAAACTAATGATTAGAATGTTGACTAAAACTTACTATGTACCAGTTGCTGCATTAGACACTTTACAAACATTATCCTTTTCCATAAGCACTTTGCTTATTTCCATTTTGTAGGTGAGAAAGCTTGATTTTTTTCCAAGTCATAAGCTAGAAAATAACAGAACTGGAGTATAAAGGGAGGTCTGCCTGACTCCCAAGCCTCCAGTATAACTTCAAAATAGTAGAAATGGCTTCCCATTTTTCAAGATGAGGAATATTAAAAAAAAAGATTTCTGAAATAAAACATTTTATCCTATGAATAAATAACCAAGGGACAAACAATGTAAAAGGTCAGTAACATAGGAAAAGATGTTCACATTTATATTAAAATCTTTTTTTTTTTTGTCTTTTCTAGGGCCACACCTGCAGCATATGGAGGTTCCCAGGCTAGGGGTCAAATTGGAGCTATAGCTGCCAGCCTACACCACAGCCACAGCAACGCCGGATCCTTAACCCATTGAACGAGACCAGGGATCAAACCCGCAACCTCATGATTCCTAGTCAGATTTGTAAACCACTGAGCCACTACAGGAACTTCCTTAAAATCATTTTAAGTTCATTATTTGTCCTCATTGGATTGTGCTTAGACCTAGTAATGTTAATTACTGAGGTTTTTCTGCATTTACCATTTTGATCAAATGATTAAACAAGTGAAATCTAAAAACAGAAAACATCAGGATATGTTGGGGGGTCTGTGAAAACTGATCTCCACTTTGGGCATCTGGGAATGCTAAGATTGTAAAATGCAGAGCTGTTTTTTTTGTTTGTGTTTGTTACTAACTGCTGTTAGTAATCCAGAAATTTCAGGGATTCAAAGAGGAAACATAAAATTCCTGTAAGTGCATTAACTATGTAACACATGTAGAACACTCAGTTCTACAGGTAAGTGTGAAAATACACAGAAAAAAATTGAGTCTTAAAATAGGGAAAGCCATTGAAAACGAGAGTTCCAAAATCAGTTATCTGGGATATACTTACTCTGTAGAGATCATCTCAGATCCTTGTCCCTGACCGAGAAGGCTTAACTCTAGATTCTAGCTTTAGTCTGAAATGAAGTCCAGTTAATTTTCTACCATGACTGTTGATGGTGGGAGAGCATCCTTCTCAGTGTGGAAGATATATACACTGTAAAGTGTGGCCTCCTGGTTTATAAACTTTCCATCTCTGTAATTAAATAGAGCCAGATATTTGGGAAGACTTTGCTTATCATGCTCCTCAGGGATCTTTAGCTTCCTATTTTCCCAGAATTAAGCGCATCATGTAATAAGGCACCCTTTTCTAAGTTATATCAATGAACTAAAGAAGGTTATTAATTGTAAAAAAGGAAATTTAAAATATGTCTATTCTGTTTATTAGGAGGATGTAACTTTTTTCTTTTGTTCTGTATATACCATGTCATAAAGCGGAGAAAGATGTAAGTTCCAGTTCCAGCAGAAGTTAGATGAGTCATGTAGATGGGCAGGTGACAAAGAGTTCATCCCTGGCACGTTACACTGTGCTCGTGACTGAAGGACCTATATGAAACAATGCCTCTTCAAAGGGCTGTGTCAATAGACTCAGGGCTTCCCTTGACTTTAAAAATTCACAGGTTGTGTGTAGGCCATATTATAGATGTTTCTGTAAGTGATGAAAAGATAATGGAAGAGTACTTTCAATTTACTACTTTATTAAATAATAAATGGATACAATCTAATTTAATAGATTCAAATAATTAATTAGATATTATTTGGAGCAAATATTGAAGGCCCCTTGCATCTATCCCCTCCCAATATTATTGTTACCTGGAGGTAACAACTAACAACATTTTAGTGCATAATCCTTCTGTTGCTTTTCCTACCAAAGCAATGTGTACATAAAAATATATGCCACTGGGGGCATTTTTATTTATTTATCATTTTCTTTCTTTGCACTTTTAATGTAAGTAAATTATATGTGAGGAGTTCCCGTCGTGGCTCAGTGGTTACCGAATCCGACTAGGAACCATGAGGTTGCAGGTTCGATCCCTGGCCTTGCCCCTTAGTTAAGGATCCGGCGTTGCCATGAGCTATGGTGTAGGTTGCAGACGCAGCTCGGATCCCATGTTGCTGTGGCTGTGGTGAAGACCGGCAGCTACAGCTCCTGTTAAACCCCTAGCCTGGGAACCTCCATATGCTGCAGGTGCGGCCCTAGATAAGGCAAAAAGACAAAAAAAAAAGGTAAATTTTATGTGAAAGGCTATTATTTTTAAATCCCATTGTTTTTTCGTTTTGCTTGTCCCTTACTGTTCCTGGCCCTCTTTTCCCTCTTTACTGTTTCACTTTTCTCACTTCAGAGTTTAATTTATCTCTTTCATTACAACATCTCAAAAATGTAAATAAATGTATTTGCTCTACCAGCCATTTTATACCCTGATGTTTTACTGTCTGAGAACAAAAATTCAGTGTTTAATCACTTACTTAAGTGCTATAATACACTTTCCTGGTGTCATCTCCTATAAAAAGGATGACACTTAGACTCCCTGAGATTAGATACTGGTTTAGAGGACAGTTTAAAGGAGTATATGACATCTCTAAAATTAAACAAAAACAATCTTTGTACTGCAATAAGGTGTTTCTGAAGAGCTGGTAATGTTTTATTTCCTTTCTTAGGTGTTGATTGCCTGACCATTTTTATTTTTGAAAATTCACATAGCTGTACAGTTATGATTTCCTTACTTCTTTCTTTTCTAGCTCATCTCCAGTTTGAGACTATGCAAGAAATATAAATTCATAAAGCAAAATGAAGTTATGAGCTTGTAATTAGTCACTAGACAAGTTTGAAATTATAACAGAAATGCTATAGGATACTTCTGGTTTCCCTTTGACAGAAGAACTTGTAATTTATCACTTACATTTTTACAATAAGAAAAATACTAATACCGGACACTGAAAAATCAGTGGGTTTTTTTGTGCCCCTAGGATAGCTGAGGTCATGGGGGAAACTGCCCCTCCACCCCCCACCGCCGCCCCAGTCACCTAAAGAGAGGGAAAGGTACAGAGAAGCTGCATATCTAATAATAGCTCTTGGCATCTTTTTAGTTCATTAGGCAATAGGATTTTGAGCAGGCAAATTGTCACGACTTCATATTAAGAAAGCACAGGTTTGTCCTCCACAGAGAGCATTCTTCAAAGTCAGGCATGAGGTTTTAACATTTAAAAACCTTTCATATTTGTTAACAAGTAGAAGGTAGTCAATAAACTTTGACTAAAAGAATGGACCAATGCTGCCTGCTCCCACACTGATCATGTTTTGTTGTACATATCCCTTAGACATTTCTCACTCTAAAAGGCATAGTCATGCGTCATGCATTATGTTTAGGGCTGTTTTCATAAACTAATACTAATTCATTCCTTCAAAAAATCTATTTAATGTCATGGATATCCAGTTATTGGTTTGTTATGTTTTCTGCATCTCCTTTATTTCTTGTGATGTGAAGGGTGGATTATAAGGCTGTTCCAATTTAGTTAATTTGACAATTAAAAATGTTTAAATCAGTGATTATTGAAATGTATTGCTCAACAACAGTGGATAATCAGTAAATTATTTTACTTTCCAAGTACTGTTCTACTATTAAATGTGTATTCCAGATTAAAATTCACAAGGAAAAGCTACATTAATGATGCACAAATGCTTTTATAAGAAGAGTCTTTAGAAATTATCAGTATTATTTTATAATATGGCAATTCTATTCCATGGTTATTCATTTCTGCCTTAATACTTCCAGTGATAGAAAGCTCACTCTTTAACCATAATGATTTTTGAAAGATGATATATGTACACTTTGTTCTTCTATTCATTAAAATTTAATTAATTAATTTTTTAGACTTCATTTTTAAGGGACTAATTTCTATCATTGACTACTCATTTAATCATTCACTTTGGATAAACATGATTTTAAAAATAACACTTGCATTCCTTTACACTAAAAATGAAGGGTCAGCATAGAAGTTAAGGAAATAATCCCATTTACCATTGCATCAAAGAAAATAAAACGCCTAAGAATAAACCTGTTTAATAAGGCAAAAGACCTGTATTCTGAAAACTATAAGACAATGATGAAGGAAATAGACAATGACAAAAATAGATGAAAGATATACTATGTTCTTGGATTGGAAGATTCAATATCATTAAAAGGACTATACTATTCAAGGCAGTCTACAGATTCAGTGCAATCCCTATTAAATTACCAATGACATTTTTCCCAGAGCTAGAGCAAGAAATTTTAAAATGTTTAGGTAAACATAAAAGACCCTGAATAGCCAAAGCAATCTTCAGAAAGAAAAACAGAGCTGAAGGAATCAGGATTCCAGACTTCAGGCTATATTAGAAAGCTACAGTCATCAAAACAATATGGTGTTGGTACAAAAACAGAAATATAGATAAATGAAACAGCATGTAAAGCCCAGAAATAAATCCACACACATACAGCCAATTAATTTCTGACAAAGGAGGCAGTAATATACAATGGAAAAAACACAGTCTCTTCAATAAGTAGTTCTGGGAAAACTGAACAGTTATATATGAAAGGATGAAATTATAACATTCTCTAACACTACACAAAAATGAACTCAAAATGGATTCAAAGGACCTAAATATAATATAAGGCCAGATACTATAAAACTCCTAGAGGAAATAACAGGCAGAAATTCTTTGACATAAATTGCAGCAGTATCTTTTTTGATCCACCTTGTAGCATAATGAAACTAAAAACAAAAATTAGTGAGACCTAATTAAACTTAATAGCTTTTGTACAGCAAAGGAAACCATTAAAACAACAAGAAAAAGACAACCCACACAATGGGAAAATATCTTTGTAAATGAATGACCAAAAAAGGATTAATCTCCAAAATATACAAACAGCTCATAAGCTTTATATATACACATATATATAACCAATGTGTATAAATAACCAATATGTGTGTGTGTACATATATATATACATACACATATATATACATACACACATATGTGTGTGTACATATATATACATACACATACATGAAACCAATCCAACTGAAAATGATCAGATCTAAATAGACATTTCTCTAAAGAAGATAGGCAGATGGCCAAAAAACACATGAAAAGATGTTGAACATCACTACTTAATAGATAAATGCAAATCAAAACTACAGTGAGGTATCACCTCACACCAGTTCGAATGGCCATCATCAAAAAGTCTACATATTGTAAATCCTAGAGAGGGTGTGGAGGAAAGGGAACCCTCCTACTCTGTTGGTAGGAATGTAAATTGGTACTACCACTATGGAGAACAATATGGAGATTCCTTAAAAATAACTAAATGTAGAACTACTATGTTTTCCTGCAATCCCAATCCTGGGCATATATCTAGAGAAAACCCCAATTCCAAAAGTTACATGCACTTCAGTGTTCGTTGCAGTACTATTTACAATAGTCAAGACATGGAAGCAATCTAAATTTCCATCAACAGAAAAATGAATAAAGATGATGTGGTACATATATGTAATGGAATACTGGAGTTCCCATTGTGGCTTAGCAGTATTGAACCCGACTAGTATCCATGAGAATTTGGGTTTGACCCTTGGCCCTGATCAGTGGCCTAAGGATTTAGCATTGCCATGTCTGTGGCATAGGCTGGCAGCTGCAGCTCCAATTCGACCCCTAGCATGGGAACTTCCATATGTTTCACCTGCGGACCTAAAAAAAAAAAAATACATTATTCAGTCATAAAAAATAATGTCATTTGCAGCAACATGGATGGACCTAGAAATTATCTAAGTGCAGTGAGTCAGATAAAGACAAATATCATATGAGATCACTAATATGTGGATTCTAATAAAAATGGCACAAATGAACTTATTCACAAAACAAGAACAGACACAAAGATTTTGAAACCAAACTTACGATTACCAAAGGGGAAACAGTGGGGTGAGGGATAAATTAGGAAGTTTGGATTAAAATATACACACTACTATATATAAAATAGATTAACAACAAGGACCTACTGTACAGGGAAAATCTACTCAATATTGTGTAATAACCAGCACAGGGAAATCTTCTCAATACTGTGTAATAACGTAAATGGGAAAGGAATCTGAAAAGGAATGAATGTATGTATATGTATAACTGATTCACTTTGTTGTACACCTAAAACTAATACATTATGTCAACTATATTCCAATGCAATTTAAAACAAAATTTAAAAATGTAAAAAAAATATGCTAAGTTATACGTTTAAGGCTACTAGTTTTTATAAGACTATTAGAAAATGGAACAAACCTAAATAGTCATCAGCAGATTGATGGTTAGTAAAAATGAACTGAAATTGATGAATATAGATCTATATTTTCAATATGCAAAGACATTGCAAATATATTAGAATAAAAACATCAATCTGCAAAATTATACATATATTATCCCGTATTTATAAAGAAAAAACATGAAAATACAAATAATGCAAAATAGAATGATAGACATTTATTTTCTTCTTCATGCTTTTCAGAATTTCTTTTGTCTTAAAAATTTATTACTTATAAAAAATAACACAATTTTTTGTTTTCTCTGGGCCTGAGAGAATTTTAAACAATTAACTCACAAAATTTCTCAGCTACTTTTCAGCTCTCCAAATTAGGCTTTATAAAAAGCGGCTTAATACTTAGTAAACAGGAAATAATTTATTGTGGTTTCATTAGCATCACTTAATATTGCATATTTATTTCAGCTGAAACCATGTGTTTAAAAGGGATTCCTATTATACTTTGAATGCCTGTGATTAAGGTGTGTGAGACTGAATTTGTATTTGCCAGATTTATTTTCTGAGAAGCATTTTTGGCATTAGGGCAGAATCTCATGGTTAGCTTATATGGGTTCTTTTCTCTGTCCTGCTACCAGTCTGAAGTGAATCATGTGCTGTAAGTTCTCATTTTTAATCTATTAAGTCAGAAAATATTGCTCTTTAACCTCATAACCTTGCTATAAATGTGAGGATTTGTCATATTTTCACATAAACCTATGAACCCCTGTTAATATACTATCACAGTGACAGCCAAAAGAGATACAGTACAATAAAGTGGTTAATTGCATTATCTTTGAAATCAAATGGATCTGGATTTGAGTCTTGGCTCCACAATCAAAAGAGTGACATTGATCAAGTTACTTATTTCATGTGACACAACCTCATTAACATAGGAATGCATGTACAGAATTTCCCAGTTAAGCATTTTCATTGTGAATATGCTTCCTAATTGAATTTTAAACTATGCTTACTTAATGTGGTAAGAGCTATTCCCTGTTCACTGCAATTGGTTTCAAAGTTTACAGATGTTCCATTACAATATTGATTCTCCTTCAAGGAACACTCAGGTGTACTTGGTTGAACAAATCTTTGTTTTCCTTTAATTTAACTCTGCAGCAAACTTCTAATACTTCATCTTTCTTCAGGCCACAGGGATTCTAAGGCAGAATTCCCATGTTGGATGAACTGAGGACTATTAGGTCACCAAAGTATCAAGTGGTCACTAGGAACTGATGTTTGTGCTGGAGCAGCTCTAACTTACTCTAATTGTCTCAATAATAACCACAGGGCATCAATATGGAAATATCTTTTAAATGAATCAAGCATATCTGAAGATAGTGCTTTTTTCTAACCTATTTTCTTCATTTTTGTTTGGTCTGGTAAGTGAGAAAGATAAAATTAAATGTGATAGTCCGCTAAAATTCAGAATTTTAAACTTCCCAATTTTCAGTTTCACAAACATGTATTGAATACCTTCTAGATTCCAGCTTTCAGAAGGGGAAAGTTAAAACTTAATTCACGCTGTATGGGTTGTTCTCTAGGTTTGGATTACGCTCTTGGAAGATTTTTTTGTGTCTAATTCCAGGAGGAACTTGAACAACTTGAACAGTTTATTTTTAGGTACACTGCTTTGGACTGTGTCCTGAAGTTTTTTGAAAATTCATTAAGACTAGAGCTATTTTTTTTCCTTCCGTTTCCCATACTTCTTGGGTCATATGAATTCTGCTGGTTGTTTCTTTTCTTTTTTTCAAATGTATTTCACAGAGTACTGAATTTTCTGCTCCAGGCTTGATATTATACCATTCTTGAAACTGTAAGAAAATCTAAGTGTGACCCTAGAAGTATTCTAGTTTATTTGCATATGGATGAGCTGGTGTAGAAGTGGTAAAGGAGTGAACAGGTAATACTCTACCAATCGTGTCAGGTTATAAACACTGCTCTGGAAATAAAAACATGTTGTGATCATGAGTCTCACTTGATAGAAATATACTTTTTAGGTGAGTTAATTATATACTTCAGTACCTTAGAAGCTTTATTATTTATTTAGGCATAGAGAAATTCATTTGAGGTTCCAAGTCACTAGATTCAAAATTATTAGAAAATATACTTTTATGGAAATATTGGTTTGTAGAAAGCATCAGAATTTTTGTGGTGGGTCATAGAATCTTGTTGGACACAAGTCAGGGCCAGTGAGATTGGAGTCAGTAGGAGAATAAAGAGGAAACAAAAATGAGAGAGGCTTTCAGTGATTCTGCTTCCTCAATGCCAGGATTACACTGTATCTCTTTGTAATATTGTATTTTATTTCTTCTTGTCCTCACATGCAAATTTGTTATAGAACTTTCAGAGTTTGATTTTTTGGAATTGGACAGAAATTAAAGATGTTGATAAATGTTTATTACACACTTGTAACATTTCTTAAAGGGCATGAACAATATATTTGGATATTATGAGTAGATCATAGACTTTTTAGTTATAGAGATTGTATTTAGAACACATCTCTTTACAGAGACTTCTGCGAATATACAAATAAAGCAATCAGATAAAAACCACTAAGTATATAATCTACAATGACTTCAAAGTTTTTGGATAGATAGGTAAATCAACCAATATAAAAAATAATTTTCAGTGAGACTGTTTCAGTTGGTCAGATACCATGTCTGTCAGTTAATATAAGCATGCCAAAATTACTTTTAGAAATTTTGGGGTGAGGGAAGAATAGGAATATATCATATTTGTTTCAATTATTTCTCACCTGTATTAAAAAGATAAAGGAGTAATAATAATATCTGGGAAGACTCATTCAAGGAGTTAAAGACAAAAGGCTGGATGTACCTTTATAAACATTTTGATTATTTTGAACTACTCAAGATAAATAGAAAAAAAAAGTGATCAATAGTGTAAAACAGCTGGATAGTGACAATTTTCTATTTATTTTTGACCATTTCATTTTTTATTGGGGAAGACACAATATTCACATATAGCAATAGCCAGCATTATATATTTGCAAGAGAAGTGTGCATTGAGGTGAGTGTGGGTATTAATAAAAAGAAGTGGAAGATAATTACACAGTTCAAGTCAGAGATGGTTTTAAGAGATGAAGGAAAGTACTTAGTGTGCTGATGGTGATTGAGAAATACCACCAGTCATTGCTTGTACATTGCTAGCAATACTCACAGCTTCTGCTGCAGCCGTTTGTAGCTCCCGCTTCATTTAATGAGAATAAAATGATTCATTAGAAGCAAGCTATGTAGCTCTAAGCTGTAGCGAGAAGTGCTTTATAATATGAGGTCTAAAAATTTCCTGAATTGATATGCTTCAGAGATGAATGGATAAACAGGAATTAATGTAGAGGCAACTGCAGCATAATGTATTGTACTTCCTAAGAAAAAAAATATAGGACATAAATATTTAGTCAGACAAATGTTTAGCTAATAAACAAGAAAGGAGAACTCACCTGGAAAATGAGGTGCCTAGAGGGAGTGTCAACACCAGTGTTCAGGACCCAGCCCCACTGTCTGTGTATGCCAAACTCTCAAGGACATGAATTTAGACAGCAGACCCTGAGGGCAGCCTCCTTAGCACAACAGGTTCCAACAGGGCTGCTCACTTGTTAGGTCTCTCTCTTTTCTAAATTGCTGCTGCATGTTATTCTGTGGGAAATGATGTTAGCAGTACTCCCTCCTATCAATTATTTTTTGTTAAAATTAATTTAAATAAGATACACACATATGCTTCAAAAGTCAACTTGGATTTACACTATTTCTTTGAATGAACCTCCCTCAAACTTGAATTCAGTTTCTTGGCTTAGGATAAAGAGACGGGTAAATTGTGAGGGATTAATTTACTCTGAAAGATGCTTAAAACAATTTTTGGATTGATAAAATTAAAATTCTTCTATGAACAGGATAAAAATATAAAATAAAATATTGCCACCAAGAAAATATTATCATCAGATCATACTTCCACTTACCCTTCTGTCCATACACTCATAAATATTTATTGAACACTTACTACAGGCCAGGATTTGTTACAGGATACTGTCTGTCCTTTGCGAACTCATAGATGTGGTGAGTGATGTACAAGATAGTCAAATGTCAATTATGAAGTAGTATCCTAAACATTATACTTGCATAACATGATAAGACAGCATAAAGGAATAGGGTCAATTGCAGCTGGAAGAAAGAAGTGTTGCATGAATTGTACTTAACAGCTGAGAGGCAGTCAGAGCATAAAAGCATGCATATGTCATTTCAGTCATAACAAGCAACAAAAACAGGGTTATCCAAGTAGTTCAAGAAAATCAGCGTGCACTTTGTAGGGGTAAGGAAGAATCAAGGTGTGAAGCTGTGGCTAGACAGAGGATACAGATCGCCTATATGAAGGAATCTGAAATTTTGTGAAGGAATGAAAATTACTGAAGGAGTTTAGGCAGAACTATAAATAATCATGTGACCCTCATAGAGACTGCCTTCTCTCTTTTTCTTTCACTCTCTCAATTGCTTACCTATTTGTTTTTTCTCCTTAAAAAAGTCATTTCTGTTATTAATCAGTCAAATATATCAGTTCTCTCTCTCTCCCCCCATCCCTCCCTCCCTCTCTCTCTCTCTCTCTCTCTCTCTCTCTCTCACACACACACACACACACACACACACAGACACACACACACCCTCCAGAAAAAGATGGTATTTAAAACATTAAGATACTAAAGGTTCCACATCAGATGGGCCCCTTGCTGAGAATTTTTGTTATACTGATAATTTTGATTTGTGATGAATTGATTACCTACTAGGAAAACTTAATTTTTTTTCATTATTTGTGCTATGTTTATTTAACAGGCTTAACATCCTGAATTTTTGTGTTTTGAGTAATTTATGATTTTTATTAACAAATGTTAATTCCTTGTAAAAAGTATCTAAATTGCATAAGTAATGATTTTAGAGAGTTAAAATCACATATATTCATTCACATTTTACTGTATTAATAATTATTGAAGCTAGACATTTGTTCTTTAAGATGTTTTTATGTACATTCACACAGAATCATATAATGGATTTTATTCTGCAAAATTTTTCACTTTAGGTCTCTGTTATATCAGACTGTATTACTATATTTAATAGCTACATAGTATTTTGTTATATTACTGAATTATAATTTGATTTTAAATTCTCTATTAATTTATATTTTGGTTATTTAGAATTCATTGCTATTGCTTTTGAGTATATGGATATATATGTATATTTGTGTATGTGGAAGTACAGCTGTGACATTTCCTTTTGGTTATAATACATCCTTCATAAATTTAACCTTCTGTTCAAGGTTAGGGGCCTCAGGAAACTCTGTTACTGTCTAGATTTGAACATCTTAAATCCTAATAAATATTGCTAGTTCCCACTATCCTCAGCCATGTATAAGAATTCTTATTATAAGGGCTTCTTTGAACACAGTGGATTGATCTTTTTTATGGTCTTATTAATATTAGGGAAAAAAACTATCTTTAAAAATTGCATTTCCATAATGTTTTTTTAGATTATCTTTAAATGAGTTTAATTGTCATTTGTAGTTTTTCTATCATAGTTTACTTGTTTGTGTATTTTTCTTTTCTTTTTAATTGAAAGTCCCCATAATGGAGTCTTGAGTCTCTGAGTCTTTAAAACAGTTCTTTCTTCATTGTCTATATTTGCAATCATACTGAGTATACACTCTACATTTCATAACATGTATCTTTAAAAATCCACACATTCATGATCAAACTATAAAAACAGCTGGCAGTGCCTTATAAGTTATATCTATTGTCATTCGCCTCAGTGATTATCCCATTTTCTCTGATTCGATTCTGCTCTAATTTCCCCAGTTAAAATCTATAAAATTCTCTATGCAATGACCTTTTGTCACGGCATCCTGGCATCACCCGTAATGTTTTGTTTTGGCTGTAAACCCTGCTCTGTTTCCATAAACCTCATAGTGCCCATTCCTGCCTGATCTAGTTGCCCTCATCTATTCTTGGCTATAGTGCTTCCATGGTTCTCCGACTTTCTTATGGTAGTGCAGGGTCGTGCCCAAACCGGACCCTGGGCATGATGTAGAGTAGCAAAGGGGGAAGTGAAGACATGAGAATGAATGTTTGTTGGTGGTGAAGGACTGTATGAAATCATGATGGTGGTAGCTTGGAGAACCCAGGCTACTCAATCCAGGTGCGGAATAAGCATTGGTAATGTTTGTTTGTGAAAAGGAAAAGTAGTTTAGAGAATCTGATAAGGAAAAAATATAATTAAATTGTTAGACCCCTTTAAAATTGATATTTGACATTTTTTCTATTTTTTGGCCATACTTGTGAAACCCAGAAGTTCTAGGGCCAGGGTTTGAACCTGTGCCAGAGTTGCAGCCTGAGCCATGGCAGTGATAACACTGGATCCTTAACCCAAGGCACCATCTGGGAACTCCAGATATTTGACATTTTTTAACCTAATGAAATACCAATTTCATATGGTTCCAACTGATAATTTCATATATATATATATATTTATATACACATACCAAACAATCTGTTGCTTATCCTTTAATTCACTTTTCTAGGCTTAAGTTTTTAAAATTTAGTTTTCTATACATTTTCTTTCGTAAGCTGCTCTTTTAAATTAAAGGTTCATTATAAACATCTTTTATGATTTTTACTACAAACAAGGTTGAGCACATTTCCAAGTTGGATGCACTGTTGTAATTTAATTCCTTATTGTTTGGATTAGGTTATTTCCAATTTTCAGTTTTTCATAAATAATTGTATAGCATTTACCACTATAATAGCTAAGTATTTTAGCTCATCTGTTGTTATCACCTTAAAATTTGTTTTCTTGTAATGAGAGTCTTAGTTATAAGGTAATTTAAAAATATTTGATATATATTTTAGAAATTGGTGTTCTGGAAAAGGTGTAAAAATGTGCATTTTGAGTTACAGAATATGAGAGAATCTGTTTCCTCACAGCCTTAAGTTATTCATTTTTTTAACTTTGATAGTTTTCTACAAACATAATTATCTCTCCCTATTGTTTTATTTACAGTTCTTTAATCACTAGTGAGTTTTGCTAGTTTTCATATATTGACTAATGGATTTCTTATCTTGTCACAATCTTTATGTGTTTGTTCATTTTAAATTTGGTTTATTATTATCTTTGATGACTATTTCTCACATTAAAAATTTGATATGGAAGATTTAGATTTTTGAATCTGAAACTATCATTTTTCTCTGCATGATTTGCACATGTGGGCATATACTTAGAAAGATATTTTTTCACACAATGGATTATCTAAAAATAAGTCTATTTTCTTGTGTCTGTTTCTTTTATTTTTATTTAAATAACCATTAAAAACTCATTTTAGTTATTGTTTTAAGGTAAGGAATTCAATTTATTTTTGCCAACTTTGGTAAGCTGTGTCAACACCCATTTACTGACAAATTTATTGTTTTCTGTACTGATTTGTTGTGGTCTTTTGATAGACTCCTAATTTGTCTCTCTCTCCCCTCTGAATTAATCTATTATGTTTACATTCTATATTTTGAAGCTACTATAAACTTTTTAAGCCCAAATATAATGTCATTTTTCTGCCTCAGTCACTTTCTATCATTTCTAAATATGAACTAAATTCTTTTCACACCGTATAGAATTTTACCTTGATGAGTCCCTTACTGGTTTTCTGTGAGTTATTACAAACTGTTCTGTTTCTTCATGCCTCACAGTATTTCTCATGCCTACTGTCTAGGTAGATCACTCTTCATAATCTTCCTCACTTAACTCTATTCCTCATTTAGATCTTAGCACAAAGGTCTTCTTCCAGAGAAGATGGCACTGCTGTGAGTTCTTGCAGTTCCCCTAACATTTTGTTCTTTTCTTCAAATATGTTATCACCATTGTAACCGTCTAGTTATGTTACCATTTGATGCGTAGCTTCATGGCTAGACTATAAACTGAACTATGTTGAACTATGTATCTTAATCCCAGAATGCAGTACAATGCCAAAAACATGAGAAGTCTTCATGTGAGCTGTTCAATGAATGTATATAAATTAATAAACAATTGTATGACTTTTTCAAAAAACTTTGTGACCAGAGTGAAGACTTTTATTTACCATAAGAATTTGAAATATAATGAAGTCTACTTCTATCAGTACCTTTGGTACATTCCTTTATAATTATTTTTATTTGTTCCTTTTAGGTAACACAAAGTAAATGAGTAAAGCAAATTACTCTTCAGTGTCTGAATTTGTGTTCCTGGGACTTTCTCCCTCTAGACCAGTTCAGCTTTTCCTCCTTGCTTTCTCTACAGTGTGTTATGTAACAACTGTTCTAGGGAACCTCCTTGTTGTGTTTGCAGTAATCTTTGACCCTCATCTACATTCTCCCATGTACTTCCTTTTAGCCAACCTCTCCTTTATTGATTTGTCATTTTCTACCTTAGCAGTTCCTAAGATGATCTCTGATCTGTGCTCTGGGCACAAAACCATATCCTTTCAGGGGTGTGTCTTCCAGATATTTGTCCTTCATATCCTGGGTGGATCTGAGATGGTGCTGCTTACCGCCATGGCCCTAGACCGATATGTGGCCATATGTAAGCCCCTTCATTACCTGACCATCATGAGCCCCCAGGTGTGCCTTTTGCTTCTGTGTGGTGCTTGGGCTATTGGCCTCGTTCACTCAGTGGTCCAGTTAGCTTTTGTGGTCCATCTGCCTTTTTGTGGTCCTAATGAAATAGATAGCTTTTACTGTGATCTTCCTTGGTTTATCAAACTTGCCTGCATGGACACCTACAGAATGGAATTCATGGTTACTGCCAACAGTGGGTTCATTTCTATGGGCACCTTCTTCTTATTGATTGTCTCCTATGTTTTCATCCTGGTCACTGTATGGAAATGCTCCTCAGGTAGACTGTGCAAGGCTCTCTCTACTCTGTCAGCTCACATCACTGTGGTGATTTTGTTCTTTGGGCCATGCATCTTTGTTTATGTGTGGCCATTTCCCACAGTGCCGGTGGACAAGTTCCTTGCCATTTTGGACTTTATGATTACACCCCTCCTGAATCCTGCCATTTACACATTGAGGAACAGGGACATGAAGATGGCAATGAGGAAACTGAGTAGTCAGCTCCTGAGTTGGCGGAAGATCTCCTAAATAACTCATGAGAGCACAAGTTACTTTAAAAAATGTTTAGTAATATAGATGCTGAAATAATTACACAAAATTTGTGTCTTTTTTTCTGAAATTCCCACTTTATAACATTCAGACGAGATCACTGATTATGAGGTTATCTTGAATTATCAAAATAACCTTCTTATTAACAAGTTGTTTGACAGCTGAATTAAAATCCCAGGAAATGTTTAGGGGAAATTTTTGAAAAAGCCTAGATATTACAGACTTGGCATCTGCTGGAATCATGGCTTTAGACATGAAACCGCATGGATTCAATTAACAAAATGAATTTAATTCAATTATCTTAGAACTGATATACTCAAACTTTTGGAGGAACTATGAAATATTCAACACTTCTTTAATTTAAACGTAAGATATGATTTATTAAATTTATAAATTTTTAAAAGTCAAAAAATGTGTGAGGGAGGATTTAAAGCCTGGAGAAAAGAAATTGAGTGTAAGAAGTGGAGATGACAGAGGATGGATCAGGTATTATAAAATAAGAGGAAATTGACAGATGGTGGGAGGGAAAATGTAATGAAAGCCTCAAGGGTAGTATGTTTCACGTGTTTGGCCTGTGGCTACTACTCTCATCCTTGCTTGTCTCAGTCATCGTGGACTTAAGTCATCTCCAGTTGGCCTCGGGCAGGATAATTTATGTATATGCTTCTGTTTCATATTTTTTGTAATAATGACTTAATCTGTCAATAAATATTCCTCCAATGTCAGAAGATGTTGATCTGATCATATCATGACTGGTATTATTATCCAGAAACTGCACTGTCCAAATTGTTTGCTGACTGTTTTTCTCTAGCAACTCAAAACATGGGTCCCAAGTATATGTTTGTATATATGGTGTGTAGAAATTTTGAAACGAATTTAATTTATAGTATGCTTTGGTAACTAGAAGACTGAGCCAAATTTACTGTGAAACTATGAAAGAAACCTATATCCTGAGTATTTGTGACCCAGAGTTTTTCAGGATTATGCAATATGTTTTACATTTTTTTGTTGTCATGATTATTTTGTTGCTTTCATTTGTGTTTTTAATAGATTCTTCTAAGGTACATTATAGGGTAAAAGGAACAAATATAAACCATTTTTCTGCTTGGGGAATTTGCCATACTTTTGAAAATAGCAGGAGAAAGGATAATAAGACTGAAATTCTAAGCTCAAAAGTTCTAAAGGAACTTTAGTCTTGACTGAATCACATGCAGTCTTTCAGACTAAAGAGCAAGAGATTTATTATAATCATAATTAAAACCTGGAATAAATATAGCCAAGGAATAGGAACAAACCAGAAGTGTACTGAACCTTATCAAAACTACAATCCACAAATAGGCTCAGCACTTGATTGGATTGAAATGATCACACCTTTACCTTTTAGACGTCATAGAGGAAAGAGTAAATAGTTTCTGGAGGAATTCGTGAATCAAAACTATATGACATTTTATATGCAATGTGTGAAATACAAGAAATTTTGGAAAATGCAAAAAGCAGGGATATGTAACTCATAATTAATATAAAATAGTTGGTAGAAGCAGACCACAGATGGTTCAGTTGTTGAAATTATCAAAGGGTGTAAAATAAATCATACAATTGAAAATATTTAAAAATTAAAAAATTAAGAATTTACATAGAGAAATGAAATATCTAAGAAAGAATCAAGTGAGATTTAGAACTGAAAAATAAATATTTGACATCCTGAATTTAAGGAGGCTTAAAACCAGACTGGACACCACAGAACAAAGGATCAGTGGATTCAAAGACAAGTCAATATCTAACTGGTGTACAGAGATATAATTAAAAAATCAGAACAGATACGGATTATTTACACCCAGAAATAATAATTTTATTTGAGGGTTTTTGCTTCAGACTCTCTGTGGAGAATGTTACAAAATACACAGAACCATGTCATCTTTAAAAACCAATATAAAATATGAACTGGATTAATGTATTTTGGATAAGAGAATGTAAACTTGTATAATTTCTTGAGGCCTAGAGTGGGACAATTTCTTAAGAAAGTTGTATTATTTGTAAAAATGAATAATTCACAAACTGCATATATAATATAGTTCCTTATAAGCTATCTGAACACTGCAGTGAATTCAATGGATAATTTATTCTAAAATTAGACTTCTTGGAGTTCTCTTGTGACACAATAGGTTAAGGATCTGGCATTGTCCCTGCAACACCTTGGGTTGCTGCTGTGGTGTGGTTTTGATCCCTGTCCCAGGAACCATACGCTTCAGACCAGTCAAAAAAAAAAAGCAAAAATAAGTAAATAAATTTAGACTTTTTGACCTACCTTAATATCATTTTCCCGATGTTCTTTTCTGATATAGATAAGGAACCGCCTAACCCATTTATACATAGGCAAAATCTCCAAAGGTTGTTAATACATTCATCTTTGTCTTTAATGTGTATATTCTGAAGACAAGTACATTGTTTCAGAAATGACTAAAACATGACATTGAGGTAACGACACTCTCTCCACATTATGATTTGATTTTTTTTTCTGAATGTGAGGGGGAATACTTAATGATTACCTTTATAGATGTCTTTCCAGATAATGTAGCTACAATGTAAATTAATAGACTAATTTATCAGTCTATAAAAATGAGGATAGCAATAGTCAATGTGCTGACATTAAAAAAAAATTTAGAGAAGATCTTGGTAAAATGCTTTGCTAAAAAAATGCTTAGCAGGGAGTTCCTTGGTGGTCTAGCAGTTAAGGATCCAGTGTTGTCACTTCTGTGGCTCTGTTTCAATTCCTGACCTGGGAGATTTTGCTACTGCAGGCATGGCCAAACAAACAAACAAAAAATGCTTAGCAAATAGAAAATTTAAAGATGTGGCAGTCAATGTTGAAGTAACAGTAACAATAATATTAATTAACATTAACATTGTTATTAATTTCAGTTGTCCTGAGAACAACCACCAGAATCATAAAGGTGGGCCAGATTTCTCAAACGGGAAATCATTTTGCCTTCAATGGTCAATACAGGATTGTGGTATATAATAGAATCGACACAAACTTACATCTGGAGATACACATGATTACCATATGTGACCTGAGCAACTCTTCCTTGTCCCAAGTAACTGGACAGGTGTGGCTAATTTAGGGAGGTCACAGTAGACATTCCGCTGATTTGAAATCCTGACGTTCACAGGCAAACATCATAGTCTCTTAATGGCATTTTTAATCTCTTTGTTTCTTAAAGTGTAAATGGCAGGGTTTAGGAGAGGAGTGATGACTGCATAAAATACAGCAAGAAACTTGTCCACCCACATGATGCCCAGTGGACACAGATAGATGAAGATGCATGGCCCAAAGAAGAGTACCACGACTGTGATGTGGGCAGTGCAAGTGGAGAGAGCCTTAGACGCCCCATCCTTGGACTGATGGCAGACAGTAAGCAGAATGTAAGTGTAAGAGATCAGTAAGAGAACGAAGCAGATGGTTGCCAGTACCCCACTGTCAGCATTTATCAACTTTTCTAGAATGTAAGTGTCCACACAGGCTAGCCTGATCACCAATGGAATATCACAGAAAAAGCTATCCAATTCTCTGGGTCCACAGAAGGGCAGTTTTATAATTATAGCTAGTTGACTTATTGAATGCACAAAGCCAATGATCCATGTTGTCATCACTAGCCCAATGCACATTTGTTTGTTCATGATACTAGAGTAATGGAGCGGCTTGCAGATGGCCACATAACGGTCATAGGCCATTGACACAAGCAGCACCATCTCACACCCTCCAAAGAAATGTCCAAAAAAAATCTGACACATGCAGCCCTCAAAGGAGATAGTATTGTGTTCCTTGAGAAAGTCTGTGATCATTTTAGGGGTAATTACTGAGGAAAGGCAGAAGTCAATGAAGGAAAGATTGGCTAACAAGAAGTACATAGGGGAGTGGAGATGGAGGTCAGAAATAATCAGGAGCACAGTGAAGATGTTGCCTAAAATGGTGATTAAATAAAGTAAAGGAAATACCAGTAGGAGGAAGGCTTGTAGCTCCCATGAATCACACAGCCCAAGAAGAATAAATTCAGACACCACTGTCTGGTTTACTTCTTCCATTTAGTTCAGTCTAAGTTTACCTAAAGAAAGTATATCAGGAAATAGATTTTCTGAATAAATAGTCTGTGTATCAAGTGTTTTATATATTTCTAATGGATGTGTATATACTTACATAATCACTCTGTAAAAAAAATTTGGTGTTTTCCTATAAAGCTCAACATTCACACACTCTGTGATCCAAAAATTTCACTCCCATTTGCATGCCCAGGATAAACACTTGCATAGGTATACAGGGAGAAATTTATAATAATCAGGACAATAGAACTGTAACAAATAAAGTAAGACTATATAAAATGATATCAGATGAGATTGGGTGCACTCAAGTTGGTTTGGCCGTATTCAGGGAACTATATCCAGTCACTTGTGATGGAGCATGTTGGAGGATAATGTTAGAAGAAGAATATATATACGTATATGAATGACTGGGTTACTGCTGTACAGTAGAAATTGACAAAACACTAAAGCAAGTATAATGGAAAACATAAAAATCATAAAAAAATAAAATGACATCAATGTATTTTAGTAAAATATACTAATGAAGAAAAAAAATCCAAAGTGGATTTATACATCATAATTTGTATAAAATGAGCAATAGAAAAATATATATTTTGCAGAAATATAAGTAGTAAAACTATATACAAAATATTGAGGTGCTTGACCTCAGTTTTACAGAAGCTAAGTGTTAGTGTGAGGATGAGCATGTAAGCAGTTGTACGTTATTTTCAACTGTTTGTGTTTTGTATTAGGTTGTGTTTTCATAGATATCATTTTGTTATTAAATGAACAAGAAAACAAAAAATGGGCATGGAAGATGCTATGAGACTATGCTATGAGTCAAGAATTATGATAGGAATAATATATATACATTACTGTATAAAATAATTAACAAGGACCTACTGTATAACACAAGGAAATCTACTCAATAGGTTGTAATAATCTATATGGGGAAAAATATATATATAGTTCCCCGTATAGATTATATATATATATATACACACACACACACACATATATATATGTGATTCATTTTGCCATACACCTGAAACTAATAAATTTGTAAGTTAACTACACATCAATAAAATTTTTTTAAAAAGGATTATGATCAGTTCAATATAGTGAATCTCAGGTAAAATAGCATTTTCCAAAAAATGACATTTTTCTCTTGAAGAATAGTTGATTTGCAAAAATTTATGCCATTTGCAGCAATGTGGTTGGACCTAAAGAATATTACACTTAGTGAGATAAGAAAAAGACAAATATTGTTTATTATCACTTATATGTGGAATCTGAAACATTGACATTTTAATGTTTGAAGCTGATCAAAAGATAGTTATACATAAATTTGAAAAGCTCAAACTATATCACATTATTGAAGGGTAATACTATTTTGTTAGTGAATAAATAGGTTAATAAATGGATCCATTAAAAGAGAGATATTGATACTAGTTTTGACAAACGGACAAAACATTTTCACCAACATAGTCAACTAAGTATAAGAGCAGATAAACTAATCAAGGAGAAAGTGGTTAATAGTCAGTGGAAGAATGAATGTTCCAGGCATACAGAATAAATCATGATCATCAGGAAGAAATGTGGTCTGTTCATAAAAGGCAAAGCTGTGTAACCTGCAGTTGACATAGGTAATATATAAGTTGCCCATGGCTGTATAAAAAATAGTCCTGTGTATGTAATTCTGTTATTGCTCTTGGCAGTCATTGCTTTGGGTTTTGCTCTCCTTTAGTCTTGGTTTACCCTCAGTGTTTTCTTTTATTTATTTATTTATTTATTTATTTTTAATGATTGTTAATATTTTTCATTATAGTTGGTTTACACTGTTCTGTCAATTTTCTACTGTATAGCTGTTGTTGATTATATTGCTGTTGTTTAAATCCATACAGTTATCAGATACCAGGGGTACAAAAAGAAACAAAATTAGAAAGTGCTAGATGTAAGAAGGACTTTCACTTTTTGCTGGTATGATAAAATAAGAATTTATTGAATATTTTCTTACTGTGTACTGTGATCACTTTTAAACATTTCAATGAAAAAGAAATAAACTATAACTGTTATAGGTCAAACCAGAAAAGTAAAAAGCTGTGCCTGATTTCTCACCTAATATTTCCTTTAAAAGTTGTTAATACATTTTAGTTGTTTTACAGAAGACAGCAATTTAGTATTACTAAATTAACAATATCAATAGCTATATTAAGCTTTTGTTATAATTAATCGTATATAATTAAAAACAATTTTCTATCCTGAGTGGGAGAAGGAGATATAAAGATTCTGAAGAGTGTAATTATTATTATTATTATTATTATTATTATTATTATTATTATTATTATTTTGGTTTTTAGGGCCATACTCACAGCCTATGGAGGTTCCGAGGCCAGGGGTCTAATTGGAGCTGTAGCTGTCAGCCTATGCCACAGACACAGCCATGCCAGATCTGAGCTGCATCTGCGGCCTACACCACAGCCACAGCAACGCGGAATCCGAGCTGTGTCTGCAACCTAAACCACAGCTCATGGCAACGCCAGATCCTTAACCCACTGAGCAAGGCCAGGGATTGAACCCACACCCTCATGGTTCCTAGTCAGGTTCGTTAACCACTGCGCCATGATGGGAACTCCTAAGGCGTGTAATTGTAAAGCAGAACTTATTTTAAAAAAGAATCAAAACTTATCAAAATAAAAAAAAATAGTTCTATTATTGCTCTTTGCACTCATTGCTTCAGGTTTTGCTCTCTTTTAGTCTGAATTTACCCTCACTGCTGTCTGTGACTGAAGTTGTTGATTATATTGTTCCCTTAAATCCATAATTAACATATACCAGGGATGTAAATAAGAACAGAATTAGAGAGTTTTAGATGTAGGAGGAGCTTTTAATTTTTCCTAGTATAGTAAGCAAGAACTTGTTGAATATTTTCTATGAACTGTGATCACTTTTGAGCATTCAAAGAAAAATAAATAGTCCATAGCTGTTGTAGATTATACCAAAGAGTAAAAGGCTATGCCTGCTTTTTTGCTTAATACTTGCTTTAAAATTTGTTAGTATTATTTCAGTTGAATTTTGTATTTTTGTTACAAAAGAAAAATATTGCTACTAAAATAAGTATATTAAATGGCTGTGTAAATGATAGTTATAATTGTTAACCATATCGTAGTTGGTAGAGGGAAGTCTAAAGATTTTAAGATTATAATAGTTAAATCAAATGACTTAAAGCAGAACTTATAGAATCAAAAGAAAAAACAAAGTGAGTCAATTTCCATTTTCTTTTCTGAGCTACTATTTTCAGAGTAAACTAAGTTTAGTTTAGTGTAAAGTCTCTGTCTACCTCTCTCTCTGAGTACCTCCCATGTGCCAGAAAGTTTCACTCACATTGTCTACCGATAATCATCACAATAATCCCCTGAAATAGGTCTTTTTCTGAGTTTCGCTCAGTGTAACTTGTTAGATGTCTCAGAGCTGAGAAATAGCGTGACTGGGTGCACACCCAGTGCTGACTCCAGTCCTTCCTCTGTGCTATCATTCTGGGTCACTTTCTGTTCAGTTCCTAGAGCATATTCCATTTCCATGGTGACTATTGATGGTTATGGCATTTGAGAGATTTCTCTCCAAATTCTCTACCTGGTTTCTTCCTGAGCTAAATTAGTAACAATCATTTTTCTCAGTTTTTGGATATTTCTATTAATTACAGTTATATATCTGTATCTAGAACATAGTTTTCCTTAATTCAGGAAACCTGTAGACGCTGATGGTTGTGGCTTTGTGAGGACGTGAATACTTCCTCTAACAGGGCATTTAGGGAACTCTGAGACTGTGTAGAAGGTATTTCTTGTGATGTGTAGACTACTAGACTTCTGTAGGGAGTCCAGAAATACCAAGATGTAGCTGGAAGGAAAACTCCTTGATATTCCTGGAGGCTATGCAGAAATTCCAAACCATTCTAATTAGTATGCATGGAAAAATGGTATTAAAACTTTATGAAATTGCCTTAAATATGATAGAGGAAGAAAACTAAAGAAATTAAGAGTTTAGACTATCCATCTTCTTACCAGCAAGACACCATATTTGATCAACTTTTTCCCAAGGATGAAGCATTGTCCATATGCTAACCAGAATTAAAAATAAAATTATATTGTATCAAAACAAAAACTCCACTTTCTTTTGTGACCAGTGTTCATGGGACGGTGTGAGCATATATTTATTGTAGAGAATGGCCTCTTGGGGTAGGAAGTTTTCAAGCTACTCCTGCTGCATTCCTTTGGGACCTCTTCATTTCTGAGTTTCTAAAGTGAAATGAAAGTAACACCTGGAAAGGGTGCCTTTTGTCAAGGTCAGAAAGAGACCTTGATAAGTGCAACTATTAAAAATTCTAACGGCGGAAGTTAAGCACAGTTTACCATAAAACATTTATTTAGTTAGCTTTAATTTTTTAAAAAGAAAAACCTTATTTCAGAACTAAGTTTCAATTTCTAGACCCAGATGACTTGGGTGAGTGGACAGGGGATGACCAGCAGAGGGAAGTGGGCTAGTGACTGCTGTACACCAACTATGCCCATGATAGGTCATCTAGCCTTGAACTGATGGCTTTGTGGGGTTTAAAGAAAGGGTAGGTAAACGGTTTTGTGGGGTTTAAAAAGGGTAGGGAAACTGTAAAGTATCAAAAATTTCTGTGGTTATTTGAGCAATGATCTAGGTTTAACATTGAGTTAATAGTAATATTAACATATTTCAAAATAACAATATGATAATGGAAGCCTACCTTTTATTTTCATTTACAGAGTATCATATAAATTCATTATTATTGACAAGACTCCAACACTTTAGAGGTTTGAGAAGGAACTATGATACTCTCTCTCTAACCATTCCTGTTACTTTTTTCACTAAGAAAAATAAAAAGCTATTCACGTTAGTGGTTATGGTTTCAATTTCCTTTCCATGCAGTTACATAATTATATGTGCATATGTCATCTATACATTTGTAATAGTCTTTTTATTTTTCAAAGATATAGGAACTGAAAGGGTATTTTAATTCTAATTTACTTATAATCAGTCTATATTTAAATACATTTTAATTCAATATAAATGGTTGCTTTTAGAGATGCAGGGAGAAATTCAGAGAAAATGTATGTAATGACACATTTTTAGTTTTCTCTTGACATTTTAGAAATTGATACTTGGGCTTTAGAAAGCAGATGTGGAAAAATGATGAGGTACAAGCATAAGATGTTAGGTTTAATATGAATACATGGATAGTGTCAGTGAATTTAATCCACCACTGGTCAACTTGGCTGAAGATCAGGCATAGAAAGGTATTCTGTCCTGAGACATAGCCTAGAAAATCTCTGCCTTGAAATATGGTTTGATTATGTTTAAGAAACAGAAACCAGAGCTAAATCAGTAAACTGTTTATTTAAGTTCCATAATGTGAATATTTTGGCATTGGGGGAATGCAAACATATTTAAATATGGCAACTATGTTAAAATAAACCTGAATATAGAGGGGGCAGAGTGACATAACCTTCTCTTAACTCCACATAAGCTTGGCAGGTAGGCTGGCTATGAGGCAGTGTATCTGCAGGATGACTTTCTGTTCATTTCCCTCCCTTGTAATTGCTAGAGAATTTGTGCTAGACAGACATTTTACTGGTCCTGATTGATGGAGCACTCTGGGAAAGTTCCAAGCATTTACTGAAACTTCATAGTCCCTCCATCTGGAATAGTCTAGGAAGTAAATGAATCTTGTGTTTCTACTTCACCAGGTACGGAGAGACAATAGTGGAGGAGGGGTACGGTCCATTCAGTTGATGAAGGTGTTAATATTTTTATTCTTACACTGATGCAGTTTCTAGGAAATGGAGTTCTTAACCAAAGAAACCAAATGGGGCAACCAACCGAAAGAAATATTTATATGGAGAATCCCAGCCTGATTAATACATTTCTAAATAAGGTAGAAGACACTTTATTAGTTTCTTATAAAACTAAAGATAACATTGCCATGTGGTAAAGTAATTATACTCCTAGGTATGTATCAACTTGGGTTTTAAAATGCTGTGCATACGAGTATCTACAAAGTAGTGTCTATGGCAACTTTATTCATAATTATCAAAAGTTAGAGACAACCAAGATGTCCTTCAATAGGTGAATATATAAACAAATCATTTTACATCCATACAATGGAATATTACTCATCAGTAAAAAGAAATAATCTACCAAGTCATGAAAAGACATAGATGGTCATTAAGTGTATATAGCTACATTACAGAAGGCAACTAGTAACATCCTGGAAAATTCAAAACTGTGGAGACAGTGAAAAGATAATTGGATGTCAGGTGGATGGATGGATAGGTGAGGTACAGGAGAGTTTAGTGCAATGAAGTTTTTTTGTTTGTTTGTTTTTGGGACACTGTAATTTTGAAACATGAATTTATGCATTTGTTGTGTCATCTCTGCGCACATAAAAGGAATAAACCCATAGTAACATCGAACATATGTTTGTTTTCTAATACCATTTTCCTGCAAAAAGAACCAGGGATCTCTGGAGAAATGGCCGATTTTAGGAATGGGGATGAAAGGTATAAGTTAAGACTGGAGCATTCTTTTGTGTCAGAATATTAAGTTCTCAAATACACATAATTTCGCACACGTGGATGGGGTATATCATAGAGGCACACGAATCAAATGAAAATGCTCCCAGTAGCAATAGTAGATTATAATCGAAATTATAAAATAAATATTCATGAATTCAATACTGATAAAAATTATTGAATAAATTAATAAGTGGGGTAGAAAAGAAATCTCCCATGTAGAAGAATGACAAAGAAATTATGTAGATATGGGGACATAAACTAGGGGACAGTAACTCTCCATTCCTGAAGTATGGGCTGAATACAGTGACTTTTTTCCCCCAAAAATGTACAATATGGAAATGGGGAAAAGTAACTTTACATTGAAGAAACCTACTAATCATTATTTCAGTCAGATAATCAAGATCAACATCAACAGTCATAAATCATATTCATAGTTTATACTCTTGAAAAGAGGGTGGCTCTTTACCTATGGTATTCCTCCTTTGAGTCCATGACTGCTGTAATCATGAGAAAAATATCAAATAAATGTCAACAGAGTGGTATGTTTCTTACTTTGCTGTTACTTATCAAGTTTAACATAGAATTGCCATATGACCCATTGATTGTACGCCTAGGTAATTAAAAGAATTACCCAAAGAATTAAAACCAGATATTCAAACCAAACTTGTACACAAATATTTACTGTAGAACTATTCACAGTGGCCAATTGTGGAAACAATCCAAATGTTCATCAGTTGATGAATGGATAAATAAATACGGTCATCCATATGCAAAAGAATATTTTTCAGCCATAGGAAGTAATTACGTACTGATACACATTTCAATATGGATGAAACGAAAAGATCATGCTAAATGAAAGAAGGCAGATATAAAATGTCACATATTATTTTGATTCTTTTTGTATAAAATATCCAGAATTGGTTAATCCCTAGAGACAGAGAACAGATTAGTGATGGCCAGGGCCTGAAAGTGAGGGGAAAGGAGAGTGATTATTCAACATACATGGAGTTTTCTTTGAGGTGATGAAAATATTTTTGAACGAGGTGGAGGTGATGATCTCATAATAATGTGAATGTACTAATTGCCATTGGATTGTACCCCACAAATGATTAATTTTACTCAATGTGATTTGTACCTATATGATAACATAAAAATTAATACTAAAGAAAGGTAAATGAGGAAATACTCTTCTCATCATGAATTGACTTAAATATTCACTTTGTTTTAGTCCTTTTTTTCCAAAATTATACTTGACTTAGGTTTACCTTTCCCTTTCCAGGTAAAAAATGTAATTTTCACATAAAAGAGTACGCAGTATCTCACACACTAGGTTTTTTCCTCATTTCTCTCCAGATTAGACATTATGTAGAACTTAGAACAAATTTTGTAAATGAGAATAACTAATAGCAATTTAACAGAAATCAAGTTTCTTAGAACAATATACTGAAATGAAGCTCTTATAATATTGTCAAATGGTTTAAGAATGTGTGGTATTTGGTTTTCTGTGTTTATGCATTGCTTTTCTGAGAAGCATGTCAGTATGCATTCAGTATGTTTAGATTCTTACTGAATTAAACTATCCTCTTAACTGAATCCCCCAGAACGCAAATTCTAGCCCCCTTTCTGCTTTTAACTGATGATTTCATAACATTATTTCTTCATCTGACAGGAATATTGTATTTCCATCTCATCATTTTGTTAGGAAGAAGAAATGAGATAATGTAGGTAAAAATGCTCAACAAAGCAAAAATCTGTAGACCTGTGAAGTGTTATTTATATGTTGCAGCAATGATATAAAAAAAGCAATATAGTGAGAAGATTAAATCCGTGGATTTTGAAATTAGGATATAATTGCATTTGAATACTGGATGTGAGTTTAGCATAGAGATCTTTGCCTACCTATTTATTGTTCCATATTATTTAATATTAGTACTCTAAAATGGGGACAATAAGTGTATAAACGAAGTAAAAAGCAGGTACAGTGTTTTCAAGGATATGCTCCCAACAGAATTTTACACATCTTTTTTTACTAATGAATTAATTAATAGGTATTCCTTTTCGCTGGCCTTGCTCTAAATGATACTTAATTAATAAATTGGTACTTAACTATTTAGGAGTTGCTGGTTTTCCTTGAATATATTTTGCTGTCATATGTTATTAGCCATAGCTTCCTTTGTTGTCTGTTGACTTTTTAAATCATACTTTTAATATATATTTTCTTCTCAGTGTCATGGGAATTCAAAGTTGAGCTCTCACCATAAATGACCTGGGAATTCAGATCTCCGAGTCATCAAGTGGTCACTAAATGCTGTCGTTAGAGCTGGAGCAGTTGTAAGGGGCATTAACCACACAGATCAAAGAGGGAAACATTTCTTATAAGGTTCAATACTAGTGAAAAATTGTTTTCTGAGACCTTTCTTTTTTGTCAGGTAAGGGGGACCATAGAATTTAAGTGAATTGCCTGCTAAAATTACCAACTCTTTTCCTTATGAGTAATGCATAGCAGCTCTGCCACATCATTGGAAAAAATCCCTCCCTCATCCTTCCCTCTCATTCTTATCTCTGTTTCTGTTTTCCATTCAACAAACATTTATTGAACCTCCACAGGTACCAATCTTTCCAAGGGAAAGTGAGAATTTCATTTTGTTGCATTAAGTGCTGTGTATACCTCTGTTGTGTCTTAATTTACAGGAAAATTGTGAGACCTGGGTTATATTTCACTAGGAACTAGAAAGGACCTTGGAAACTGGTTTTAATATCAGTTGTCTTTGACCTGCTATTATCAACTATCGATGCACTTATATGCATATGTGTGACCACATCCATCCCACCCCTTGCCTCTCTCCCAAACTCATATGACTTAGGTTGGTCAGGATTTATGAGTAAGACGCAATCCCTGCTATCAAGAGTCTCATATCCCTTATATCAGAGATAATTGTAAATTATAATGTCATGAAGTATTATGAGAAGATTGCAAGTATGATGTGAGAGCCAAGAGGAGGAGACTAGAGGAGAGAGGGAGAAATCCTTGAGTTACTATTGCACAGACAGAATTTTTAGAATAAGAAGTAATCAGGCAAAGGAAAAAGATCAGGGATACCTTTAGTGCAGAACAAAGTGTGGGTAAACCTGGTATTAATGACAGAACAAGTGTCCTGGTAGTTCATGGAGAGGCCAGATAAGAGGCTGAGAAATGGGTTGTGGGCAGATACCAAGAGCTCTGTGTGCAGGAGCAGTTATTGAGGGTTTGTAAGCCATGAGTAGGCAACAAAAGACTCAGGAACCACTCTGGAGTTCTAACTGCTTCCCTTTAACTTTTATGGCATTTCCTCTGTTGCTTCTCTTCTTGTCCCTGTCCCTTCTCTCTCTTCCCTTCTCTTTCCTTTTCCTGTCATCTCCTTCCTTACTATTATCAATTAACTAAACAATAGATATAATTTAAAGAAATGAGCCACAGACCATCACAAATAGAGGAGGTTTTATCTTGGACATCAGTCTCTTACAGAGAACGTTTCCTGTTAAGGGGCTATTGTGATATTTTTAAAATTAGTAAACAGTTGTTGACACAAATGTAAAATTTTATTTCAAAATTTAAATGCTGTTTTGAATGGTATTGGCATTGCTACAACCTGACTTTGAAGAATTGTGCATCTCGAACCTTTTATGTTTGTATTTAAATTCTGTTTTTAAGTCAAAAATAATTCTAGGTGGTTTTAGACAATTTAGTTATAGGTCTTGGGAAGTGAAAGCCACATGCAATCCTACTCTTCAGGATTCACTATTGGTAACATTTGGTGTGTATTCTTGGAACATTTTAAAATTAAAATACACAGATATTTTCATATTATGAATGTAGTTGTTATAGATTCAGTATTTGAATGGTTGTTTCTAGACATTTAAGTACTTAGAGCACTTCACCAATTAACACATACTGCTGGTTATCATGTAACAGTTTCTTACAGGAATTAATGTTGGCTGTGATTATACATAGATAAACTTATTAAACTTAATATTTTTGACTTCAGGTCTAGATGATGATAATCTCGCTATTACTCATGAGAACAGGACCTCTTTTTTATCTAGTTAAGATTAGTTTATAGATGGCATATTATTGTGGGTGGAAACTTTATCTAGAACTGAACAAGCCATGACAAATGCTAATTGATACAATTGTTTTTTCATATAGCTTAGACTAAGTTATGCTGCTGGGACAAACAGCCTCAATACAAGTGACTTGTAATAAGTTTATTTTTTTCAGCTGTACTAAGGTATAATTGACAAGTAAATATTATATTTAAGGCTTACAACTTGATGTTTCAATATATGTAAACGTCATGTGTGTCGAATAATTACCACACTCAAACGAATTAACATACCCATCACCTCACAGTTTCTTTTCTTCTGTGAGGAGAGTTAAGGTTTACCCTCTTAGCAAATTTCAAGCATAAAAAAAATTTAAAAATAAAAATACCATAAGTAAATAAAAAAAAAGATACTTGGAAATCAACTTCTTGCATATTAGATCTCCAGAACATATTTGCCTTGATGGGTGCAACTTTGTCCCTTTTGAACAACATCTCCCTGTTTCACTCTTCATCTATCCCCTGGCAACAAAAATTCTACTCTTTGTCTCTATGAATTTAACTATTTTAGATTTCTGAAATATGATACCATATGGTATTCTATGACTGACTTATTTGACTTATTTCCCAGTTTTTTCATGTCATTGCACATGGCAGGATTTCTTTCCTTTTTTATTGCTGAGTACTATTTCTGAGTGTGTACGTGTATGTGTGTGTAGCACATTTTCTTTATTCATTCATCTTTCAGCAGGCATAGGTTGTTTTCATATTTTGGTTAATGTGAATAATGTTACAATGATTACAGAAAAGCAATTATCTCTTTGAGATACTAATTTATTTTCTTTTGTGTATATAAAAAGAGGGATTGCTACATTATAAGGCAGTTCTGTTTTTAAAGTTTAGAGAACTCCAACACTGTTTTTCAATAATGACAATAATTTTATTATTTTTATGCACTTCCTTGATTTCACTTAAATTGAAACTGTTTCCAGACCTGCATATGTAGAACTATTTATTTAATTTTGACACTTTATAGTATTCTACCATATATACGTACTATAATGTGATTAATACTCTACTGATTGACAGGTACCAACATTCTATTATATGTGTATATGTATGTATGTGTAAATATATACATGTTATATAAATATAGACGTACATACACATATTATTTACCCTTGTGTATTATGACTAAAGAGATATGTACATTTTAAATTGTAATAAATTTTATCAATAGGCAATCATTTCATCCACGTATAAGAGTAGCTTTTGTATCAAAATCTTGGTAATATTGGGAATTCTCGTATGTTTCTTCTCTTTATCTTTCTTTTTCCCTATTGACTGGTGAAACAGAGAACCTTGACCCTCTTAATCACTACTGATGATGAGACTGAACATCAATCAAAGTTTATTTACTACCTGTATGTGTTGTAGTTATTTTTCCTACTGTCAGTTACCTGTACAGGTATCCCCACTTTTTCAAGTTTGACCTCCTTCTTATGAAGTTGACCTGTCTACCAATTATAATCCTTTGTTTAAAGCCTATATTTTTCCCTTCCTATTGAACTGTATCCAATGAAGAGAATTTGTATTAATAAACGACATTTTAACATTTAGATGAAAGAGAAAAAGGAAAAAAATTACCCAATTTTCATAGTAGTAGGAAAAAAATCTTTTAAAAAGTATAAAAAACAGGAATTGATAGGTACTGATTTTTCATGACTTTTTTTTCATCATTGAAACATTTTTATTCATACCATATAATTGGGAACATATTGAAATTATTTTTTGTATACCTGAATATGTTTTAAAATCTGCATATAGCATGATCAAAGATTTTAGACAGAGATTTTATTGCAGTTTCTTTGAAATGTCACATCCACTGCTCTTAACCATTCTTTCTTGCTCAGTCCTGTTTCTCAGTTATTGGCTAAAATTCTCCCTCCAGTGCCCTTCTGTCAGGGATTCCTAGCACCACCCCTGTAGTCTTTCCTTTGGGTTAACAATACCCACTCCACATCCATCACCCTCACAATGTCCTTCTTTACTGGCTTGGCTGCCCTCAAGTCTACTCTTGGTTACATCAGGTCCAAGGTGCTCTAGCCTATTTATGATCATTTCTTGCTGAGGCAGTGCAGGGTGTGCCCCAAGGGAGAGCCCAGCCGTGAGTGGAGTGACCACATGAGAAGGAGTGACAACATGAGAGAGAATGGTGAGAGTGGTGAGGGGCCTGGAGGAAAGCTTGGTAGTGGCCTTGCAAGTAGTGTACTTATGCTATTCACTTCAGAAATAAGCTTTAGTAATTTGGTTTGTCTATTTAAAAATAAAGTAGTTTAGAAAATTATGTAAGAAAAAGAAGCTAATAGCTTGGAATGAACTCTAATGAAAGTGACATTTAACTATGAACTTACTGAAAGAACAGTACCATATGACTCAAACTAAGAAATACAGATAAGCCCAAAGATAAACAATTTATAGATTACAACTAAAATCAAGCATCTTCCTATTTTTTTCCATTTTTCATTTTTTAAAGTTTTATTGAAGTATAGTTGATTTACAATATTGCAATCATTTCGGCTGTACAACAAAATTGATTCAATTTTATATATGTATACACACATCCGTTCTTATCCAGATTCTTTTCCCATATAGATTATCGTAGAATATTTGGTAGATTTCCCTGTGCTATATGGCAGGTCACTCTTAGCCAATCATTTCATAACTACACTGTGCATATGACACTCCAAAACCCCCAGGCCATCCCTCCCTGCCACCTGTCCCCTTTGGTAACCATGTTTGTTTACAAAGTGTGTGAAAATGAGTTTCCTATATATTTTTTCCTTGCCATAGCCTTTTTTTCAAATGTTTATTATTCATATATTTAGTAGCATTGATTTATTTTTGTATATATGAGGAATGATGCCTTCCCCAGTTGGAAGAACTGTGAGTATTTAATTCTTTACTGTGAACATTGATGTTATTACTAATTTTTCTTTTTATAAACAGTGGTACAATAGGTATCCCTTACAGCTTAATTTTTAGCTTACATATTGTTATTACACTAAGAAAAATTTTTTTAAGCGAGATTCTTCATCTCAAGGAAATTTTTGAACTTTGGTATATATTTCAAATGTACCTTCCAGAGAAATTGTATCAATTTTATTGTCATTATAAGTGTATGAGTGTAAGGCCTATTCCTTACAGCCTTATCCATGACAAATCATCATTTTTAAACGTTTGAAGTCTGTCAGAACAAAACAGTACCTTAAGGCAATCTTATTTCCATTTTTTTTAGTACTAATGAGAGTTTTACTTCTCATGTGATTATTGGCTATTAGAGTTTCTTTTTTGTCAGTAGGCTTACATGTTTTGTTTAAAATCGGTATACCATAAATCAATTATAATCTAATGAAAGAGTAAAATCATAAAAATAAAAAATAAAACTAGTATACCATACTTTCATCTTTATCTACTTGGAAGAACTAATTTCTTAATAAAAATGTTAACCATCTGTCTAATATTTAATAACTTATTTTCCAGAGTGTCCTTTTATTTTTATAGTGTCTCTATCTCCATGTATGTATACCTTTATTCACTAGCTTTATATCCATACTTGTGTATAATATGAACTTAAGATTTTTGATACTGTCAATTATTATTTTGTCACCAATTTGTTAATAGGGTATGCTTAGAATGAATTTTTCAATTAATATTTTAGGTGTTTTAATTTTCCATCTTAATGTGAATAATCCTTTACTTTCTTTTGGTTTGTTATCTGATTTTAAAATTTTAATATCCCTTTTAAACTTCCTTGAGCTTATGCTGAGAGACAAAGATCTACATTTTGTGAGGCTTATCTGTTGTGCCAACACCGTTGGTTGAAGAGTTTACCATGTCCATATTGATGTGATAAGATTCTTCAGTAGTCTCTTCAGGTAACTCTAAGTTTTTTCTAGCTCTCTTATTTCCATTCTGTACATTCAAGTTTTTGTAGCTTTTTGAAAGCAGAAATAGGATCAGCTACTGCTGAATATCATCACATTTTCTATTGTTCTTAGAATAAAAATCAAAGTTGTTATCATGGATACAAGATTCTGTCCTATTCAGACTATTACTCCTGTCTGATTTCAGTTATTCAGTATCTTGTTCA
>PVHT021183630.1:4708320-4721134 GCA_004024745.2 Catagonus wagneri | reverse complement strand
ATTCTCCCATGTACTTCCTTTTAGCCGGCCTCTCCTTTATTGATTTGTGTCTCTCTACCTTAACGGTTCCTAAGATGATCTCTGATCTGTACTCTGGGCACAAAACCATATCCTTTCAGGGGTGTGTCTTCCAGATATTTGTCCTTCACATCCTGGGTGGATCTGAGATGGTGCTGCTTACCGCCATGGCCCTAGACCGATATGTGGCCATATGTAAGCCCCTTCGTTACCTGACCATCATGAGCCCCCAGGTGTGCCTTTTGCTTCTGTGTGGTGCTTGGGCTATTGGCCTCGTTCACTCAGTGGTCCAGTTAGCTTTTGTGGTCCATCTGCCTTTTTGTGGTCCTAATGAAATAGATAGCTTTTACTGTGATCTTCCTCAGTTTATTAAACTTGCCTGCATGGACACCTACAGAATGGAATTCATGGTTACTGCCAACAGTGGGTTCATTTCTGTGGGCACCTTCTTCTTATTGATTGTCTCCTATGTTTTCATCCTGGTCACTGTATGGAAATGCTCCTCAGGTAGACTGTGCAAGGCTCTCTCTACTCTGTCAGCTCACATCACTGTGGTGATTTTGTTCTTTGGGCCATGCATCTTTGTTTATGTGTGGCCATTTCCCACGGTGCCGGTGGACAAGTTCCTTGCCATTTTGGACTTTATGATTACACCCCTCCTGAATCCTGCCATTTACACATTGAGGAACAGGGACATGAAGGTGGCAATGAGGAAACTGAGTAGTCAGCTCCTGAGTTGGCGGAAGATCTCCTAAATAACTCATGAGAGCACAAGTTACTTTAAAAAATGTTAAGTAATATAGATGCTGAAATAATTACACAAAATTTGTGTCTTTTTTTCTGAAATTCCCACTTTATAACATTCAGACGAGATCATTGATTATGAGGTTACCTTGAATTATGAAAATAACCTTCTTGTTAAGTTGTTTGACAGCTGAATTAGAGTACCAGGAAATGTTTAGGGGAAGTTTTTCAAAAGCCTGGGTATTACAGACTTGACATCTGCTGAAATTATGGCCTTAGACATCAGATAATCTTGATTCATTTATTAAATTGAATTCAGTTAATTAGATGACTTAGAGCTAATATAATCAAACTTTTGCAGGAACTGTGAAATATCTAACATTCCTTTGATTTAAACCAAAGATAAGAATAATTAATTTTTTTTAACTCAAAAACAAATGTGAGCGATCATGTAAAGCCTTGGGGGAAAAAAAACAGAGTGTGAGAAGTGGAATTGACAGATGATGGATCAGGCAGTGTAATAAGAAGAGATTAACAGTTGGTAGGAGGGAAAACAGAGGGAGATCCTCAGGGCTAGTATGTTTCGTGTGTTTGGCCTCTGGGTACTACTCTCAGCCTCACTTGTCTCAATTCGCATGGACTCAAGTCTATCTCCAGGTGGCCTAGGGCAGGGAAAATTATGCATATGTTTCCCTTTCATACTTTTGAAGTAGTGACCTGATCCATTAATGAATACTCATCAAATGTCAGAGGATCTTGATCTGATCATATCATGATTGGTATTATTATTATCTACAGCTATTTTGTCCAAATTGTTTGGTGACTATTTTTGTCTAGTAACTTGTGTACTGTCTTGTGGCTCAAAACATGGGTCCGAAATATGCGTTTGTGTATATAATCTATAGAAACTGTGAAACTAATTTAAGTTGTAATTTGCTTTGATGACTAGAAGACTGAGCCAAATTTACTTTGAAACTCTGAAAGGACTCTATATCCTGAGTATTTGTGATCCAGAGTTTTTTCAGGATTATGCAATATGTTTTACATTTTTTTCTTGTCATGATTATTTTGTTGCTTTCATTTGTGTTTTTAATAGATTCTTTTTAGGTACATTATAGTAAAGGAACAAACATAAAGCCAGTTCTCTGGCTTTATAAGAAATTTTCGATACTTAGCATACATAGCATTTTCCAGAAAATGACAGTTTTCTATTGAAGTATAGTTGATTTACAATAATTTCTGCCACCTGTAGCAACGTGGCAGGACCTAGGGAGTGTGATGCATTAGTGAAATAAGATAAAGACAAACACTATTTGATATCACTTATATGTAGAATCTAAAATATAATTCAAAAAATGAATTTTTTATTGTTTGAGGCTTTTTGATAAAAGATAGTTAATTATACAGAAATTTGAAAAACTCAAACTATCACATTTTGAAGGGTAATAATATTTTTGTTAGTGAATAAATAAGTTAATGAATAGATATGTTAAAAAAGGTATTAATACTAGTTTTGACAAAATGTTTTCACCAAGAAACATAGTTAACTAAATATAAGAGCAGATAAACTAATCAAGGATAAAGTGGTTAACAGTCAGTGGAAGAAAGAATAAATGTTCCAGGCATAAAGAATAAATGAGCATCAGGAAGAAATCTGTTCTGTTCTTAAAAGTAAAAACTGTGTAACCTCTAATTGACATAAGATGATATATAAGTTAGCCATGGCTGTGTGAAAATAATCTTTGTATTTGTAATAGTTCTGTTATTGCTCTTGATACTCATTGCTTCAGGCTTTGCTCTCCTTTAGTCTTGGTTTTCTCTCACTGTTGTCTCTGAGTTGTTGATTATATTGTTAGTTTTAAAATCCATAGAGTTATCAGATACAGCTGATCTGATAACTGAGTGCAATATGAGAAACAATTGGAAAGTGTAGCTGTAAGAGGGTCTTTTACTTTTTACAGGTATGGTAAACAAGAATTTATTGAATACATTCTTAATGTATCCTCTGATCACTTTTAAACATTTCAATGAAAAAAGAAACTGTAGTTGTTATAGGTTATAACAAAGAAGTAAAAGGCTATGCCTGATTTCCCACTTAATACTTGCTTTAAAAGTCGTTAATATTATTTTAATTGTATTACGGAAGACAAAGTAGCACTGTGAAGTTAATAATAGCTATATAAATCAGACTGTTACAATTAATTGCATATAATTAATATAATTTTCTATTGAACTTCTGTGTAACTTAGAAGTCTCAGAGCTGAGAAATAGCATGACAGGGTGCACACCTAGTGCCCTCTGACTCCAGTCCTTCCTCTGTGCTATCATTCTGGGTCATCTTCTTTTCAGTTCCAAGGGCATAATTCCGTTTTCATAGTAACTGTTGACTGTTATCGTATTTGAGAAATTTCTCTCCAAATTCTCTATCTGGTTTATTCCTGAGCTAAATTAGTAACAATCATTTTTCTCAGTGTTTGGAAATTTCTATTAATTACAGTTACACATCTGTGTCTAGAACAGTTTTCCTCAGTGCAGGAATTCTGTAGACCCTGATGGTTGTGGCTTTGTGAGGACATGAATACTTCCTCTAATAGGACATTTAGGGAGCTCTGAGACTGCGTAGAAGTCATTCCTTGTGATGTGTAGGGAGTCCAGAAATACCAAGGTGTAGCTGGGAGAACTCCTTGATATTCCTGGAGGCGATGTAGCAATTCCTAATCATTCTAATTAGTATGCATGGAAAAATGGTATTAAAACTTTATGAAATTGCCTTAAATGTGATAGAGGAAGGGAACTAAAGGAGGAGGTAAGAAATTTACAGAGTTTATATTATCTTCTTTCTAGAGAGATACCGTATTTGATTGTATTTTTTCCCAGGGATAAAGCATTGTCCATATGCTACCTAGAATCAGAAATAAAATTGTATTGCATCAAAAGAAAACTTTACTTTCTGTTGTGACCATATTTCATGGGAGGGTGTAAGCATATATTTACTATAGAGAATGGCATCTGGTGTAGGATACTTTTGAGCTACTCATGTTATATTCCTTTGGGACCATTTCTAGTTTCTAAAGCGAAATGAGAGTAAAACCTGGAAAGGGTGCCTTTTGTCAAGATCAGAAAGAGACCTGGTGAGTGCAATTAAAAAATTCTAATGGTAGAAGTTAAGCACATTTTATCATAAAACATTTGTTTGATTAACTTTTGTTTTTTAAAAAGAAAAACCTTATTTCAGAACTAAGTTGCAATTTCTATCCCAGATGACTTGGGTGAGTGGGCAGGGGATGACCAGCAGAGGGAAGTGGGCTAGTGACTGCTGTACACCAACTATGCCCATGATAGGTCATCCAGCCTTGAACTGATGGCTTTGTGGGGTTTAAAGGGAGGGTAGGGAAACTTTGTAAAGACAGTATCAAAAATTTCTGTGGTTATTTGAGCAATGATCTAGATTTCACCTTGAGTAAAAGGCAATATTATAAATATTCTTCAAAATAAGCCTATTTTTATTTACATTTACAGAGTATCGTATAAATTCAGTATTGTTGATAAGATTCTAATACTTTAGAGGTTTGAGAAGGAAATATCAAGGTCTGTCTCTGTCTATCCATTCCTATTACTTTTTTCACTCGAAGAAAAAATTTTCCATATCGGTGGTTGTGGTTTCAGTTTCCTTTCCATGCAATTACATAATTATATGTGTACATGCCTACATATACATCTGTGGGAGTCTGTTTTTTGGAAGATATAGGATACAAAAGTATATTTTAAATTCTGATTTATTTAAAATCAATTTTTATTTAGACATCTTTCAAGTCAATATAAATGGTTGTTTTTAGAGAAATTCAGAGAAAATTTATATAATGATACATTTTTAGTGTTCTCTTCATGCTTTAGAAATGGGTACTCGGGCTTTGGAAAGATGTGGCAAGGTGATGCGGTATAAGCATGGGACTATTAGGCTTAATATGAACCATGTGGATGGTGGCAGTGACATCAATGCACCACTGGTCAGCTTGGCTGAAGGTCAGGCATAGGAAGTTCTTGGATCTTTAGACACAGCCTAGAGACATCTCTACCTTGAAATGTGGTTCATTGTGTTTAAGAAACAGAAAACAGAGCTAAACCAGTAAACTGTTTATTAAGGTTTAATAATGTGACTATTTTGGCAATAGGGGAATACAAACATATGGCAACTCTATTAAAATAACAAATATGGAGGGGGCCAGAGTGTCATACCTTCATCTCAATTCCACAAAGCTCAAGAAAGGGAAGCTATATTGCAACATATCTTCAGAATAACTTTCCATTCATTTCCCTCCCTTGTAATTTTTAGAGAATTTTTGCTAGATAGACATTTCACTAGTAGTAAGTAAATGGGGACTCTGGAAAGGTTCCAAGAAGAAATTAGATTAAAATTTTGTAAGTAATAGCAATTTAACTAACAAAAATTAAGTTTGTTGAAATAATGTGTTGAACTGGAAATCTAAAAAAAAAAAAAAAAAAGGAAATAAATGAACTGTCCATTGTGACTCAGTGGTTTAATTATCTGGCATTGCTGCAAGTATGTAGCAGATGACTCTGGGATCTATTGTGGCTGTGGTATAGGCCTGCAACTGCTGCTCCAATTTAACCCCTAGACCCAGGAACTTCCATATGCTGCAGGTTAGGCCATAAAAAACAAACAAATAAATAAGTTAATAAGAAAGAAAAAGAAACGGAACTCCTATAATGGTGTTACAAGAATGTGTGATATTTGCCTTCTGCGTGTTTACATTGCTTTTCTGAGCAGCATTATAGAGTTAGAGATAGTATGTCTTGATTTAGTTAATAAATTTTAAAAAATTACTATGCTGAATCCCAAGACTCAAAAATTCTATCTCCTTTTGTGCTATTGACTGATAAGTTATAACCTTATTTCTCCATTTCATTCAAAAGAATATTGGATTTCCATCTCACCGTTTTATTAGAAAAAATAAAGTTGATAATATAGGCATAATACTTGGAAAAGTGAAAAATTAAATAGACATCTGAACTCTTTTTTTATATGTTACAGCAGTTACCTAATAAAAGAGGCAGCAATATGTAGGGATCAAATCTATGGCCTCCAAATTAGAAAATTATTGCATTTGAATATGGGATCTGACTTTAGCATAGTGGACATTACCAATATATTTAATTTCCATGTTCCTTAATATTAGTTCTTCTAAAATGGGGGTGATAATTTTATAAATGAGGTAGAAAGCAGATACACTATTTCCGAGGATATTCCATGAATATAATTCCAACAGAATACTAAATAATTTTAATAAGTTTGTTTATTGGTATTCTTTTTCACTGGTATTGGTCCAAATGATATTTAATTTATAAATAGGAAAAATCATATTAGAAGATGCTGTTCTTCCTTGAAGATGGCATATTTTATTAGCCATAGATTCCTTTGTTTCTCATTTACTTTTTTAACAAAACTTCTAATATGTTTTCTTCTCTTAATGTCATGGGAATTCAAAGTTGAGCTCTCATGATAAATGACCTGGGGACTTAGCTTTCCAAGTCATCATGTGGTCACCAAAAGCTGTTGTTACAGCTGGAGTGGTTGTAAGTAGCACTAACCACACAGATCAAAGTGGGAAACATTTCAATACTAGTGAAATTGTTTTATGAAACCTACTTTTTTTTTTTTTGGTCAGGTAAGTGAAACAGTATAATTTAAGTGAATAGCCTGCTAAAATTATCAGCTCTTTTCCTTGTATAGGCAAAGCATAGCCACAACATTACAAAAATTGTTCCCCCAACCCCACCTCCCCTCCCACTCTTTCTTATCTCTACTTCTCTTTTTCCATTCAAAGTGCATTTGTTGAACCACCACAAGTACCAGTCTTTCCAAACAGAAGTGAGAATTTTCGTTTATGGTTGCATAAAGTGCTCTGTATACCTAGATGGTGTGTTAATTTACAGGGAAATTTTTGGATTTGGATTATTTTTTACCAGGAACTAGAAAGGACCTTGGAAATTGGTCAGTCACCTTTGATCTGCCATTTATTCGTGGCACTTTCTAAAATTCTACTGGGATGAGTTTTCAATAGGAATAGGACATTAAATGGTCCTCACCAAAAAAAATTATAATCAATTATTGGTGCACTTATATGCATAAGCATGCCCACGTCCATCCAACCCCTTGCCTTCTCTCTGTAACTCACAAGACTTAGGTTGGTAAGAATTTATGACTAACACAGTCTCTAATATTAAGAGGTTCTTATCCCTAGCAGGGGAGGCAGAGAGACTAGTCAATTGTAAACTACCATGTCATGAATAAGTATTATGAGAAGTTTTTGTAGTGTCCTTCTAATTCATCAGTTCTGTGAGATGGAGACTCCAGATAAGAGGCTGAGGAAATGGTTGTAGACAGGTACCAAGGGCTCTATCTGCCATGATGAGCTGTTGTGAAGGCAGGAGCAGTTACTCAAACAAGTTACTCAACCAAGAAGTTACTCAACAAAAGACTCATGAACTACTTTCTAGTTATGCTGTTCTAACTGCTTCCCTCTTAACTTTTATGGCATTCCTTCTCTTGCTTCTCTTCTTCTCTCCTGTGTCTTTTCTCTCCTTGTCCCTGTCCCTTCTCTCTCCTCCTTTCTCTTTCCTTTTCCTGTCACCTCCTTCTTTACTGATATCAACCAACTAAACAGATATAATTTAAAGAAACTAGCACAAGACTATCATAAACAGAAGGTTTATCTTGGACATTAATCTCCTACAGAAAATGTTTTCTGTTAAGGGGATATTGTGTTCTTTTTTTACTAAGTCCGCAGTTGTTGACACACTTGTAAAATTTTATTTCAAATTTTAAATGCTTTTTGACATCACTACAGTCTGATTTGAAGGATTGGGTATCTTGGACCTCTTATTTTGTATTTAAAATTTCATTTTGGGGAGTTCCATTGTGGCTCAGTAGGTTAAAAACCTGATGTAGTCTCCGTGAGGGTGCAAGTTCATTCCCTGGCCTCATTCAGTGGCTTAAGGATCCTTGTTCAATGGGTTACGGATCCGGCATTGCTGCAATCAGTAGCATATGTCACAGATGTGGCTGGGATCTGGTGTTGCTGTGACTGTGGCATAGGCGGGCAGCTGCAGCTCCAATTTGACACCTAGCCTGGGAACTTCCATATACCACAGGTGTGGTCCTAAAAAGGGAAAAAAATCATTTTTAAGTCAAAAACAATTCCAGGATGTTTTAGACTATTTAAACAATGCAGAAATATAGATTTCATGAAGTGAAAGCCACAGGCAACCCTGTGTTTCAGGATTCATTACTGTTAATATTTGTTGTACATGTTTGGAACATTTTAAAAATTTAAACACAAATGTATTTCTATAATATGAATTTTTGTTATTAGAGGTTTTTGCTTTAATTCAGTATTTGAGTGATTGTTTCCAGACATTTAAGTAGATGTAATAAACTGACCTTAGCATTTTACCAGTTTAACACACAATAGTTAATTTGTAACATCATGTAACAGTATTTTATAGGAATTAAGGTCGGCTATAAATATACATACACAAACATATCAAACATTAATATTTTGGACTTCATGTCTAGATGATGATTTCATTGTTAATTACTCATGAGAACAGGAGCTCATATTTTTATGCACCATTGAAGTTAACGAGGTTAGTTTGTGGATGGCAGATTGTTGTAGGTGGAAAACTCTTTAAGAATGAACTGTCCACAGCAAATGTGTATGGATGTCATTGTTTTCAGGTAGTTTAGACTAAATTATGTTTCAGTAACAAACAGCCTCACTGTAAGTGACTTGTAATGAGGTTTTTTGGTTTTTTTTTTTGGCTGTATTGAGGTATAATTGACACATAAATATTGTGTTTCTGGTATAAAACTAGATGCTTTGATATATGTCTACATTACATTTTTCAAATAATTTTACATATGTCTATATTACATACATAAAATAATTACTACAATCAAACTAAGTAATGTATCCACCACTTCACACAGTTAAGATTTACTCTCATAGCAAATTTTGAATGGGAACATTTAAGATTTACTCTCAGCAAATTTTGAGTGTCAAATATTTGAGAGTCAACTTATTTGTGTATTATTGGATCTTCAGAAATTATTCACCTTGCTAAGTGAAACTGTCCATTTTTGACCATTTCTCTATTTCACCCTTCCCCAACCTCTGACAGCTGCAGTTCTACTCTTTGCTTCCATGAATTGGACTCTTAGATTTCTCCTATATGATACCATGTAGTGTTTTTCTTTCTGTAACTGGCTTTTGTTACCTATCTCCATGTTTAATGACGTTATTGAAAATGGCAGAATTTCCTTCTTTTTAAGCTGAATAATATTTCCTTTGTGTGTGTGTGTGCGTGTGTTTGTAACACATTTTCTTCATCCATTCATCCGTCACCAGATATTTAAGTTGCTTCCATGTTTTGGTTAATGTGAGTAATGATACAGTGAGCATGGGAGTGCAGGTATCTCTTTAAGATCCTGATTTAACTTCTTTGCCTGTATAATAAGAAGTGGGATTGCTACATGAAAAGGTAGTTCTATTTTTGATTTTTGAGAACCTCAACATTATTTTTCCATAATGGCAGGCATAGTGTTATTTTTATGCACTTTTTTGTGTCCCTTAAACTGAAAATCTTTCCAGCTCTGAATATATAGAAGTATTTATTTGATTTTTACAGCTTCATGGTATTCCACTGTGTATATGTACCACAATCTGATTTATACCTTCTCTAGGTATCAACAACATTCTATTATATGTATATATGTTTGTATGCATGTGTAAATATATACATGTTATATAATTATAGATGGTACACATACATAATATTAGCTCTTGTGCTAGTGTGGCTAGAAATACATTTGTACATTTTAAATCTAATAGGTATTGTCCATTGGTAGTTTCTTCAACAATGTATACCAGTAGCTTTTTTATTAAAACCTTGATAATACTGAAAATTCTTTTTTCATTCTCATCTGTCTCTTCTCCTCTTTCTTTTTCCCTGTCAATTGATAAAACAGAGAACTATGACCCTTCTAATCACTGCTGATGATGAAACTGAGCATCAATCAATATGTTTATTGGCCACGTGTACACGTTGTGGTTATCGTTCCTATTGTCAGTTCCTGAGCATGTATCCCCACATTTTCGAGTTTGACCTCCTCCTTGTGGAGGTAATGTATTGAGCTTTCTTTGAAATATAATACTTCAGTATTTTCCCCTTCCTATTGAGCTGTGTCCAATGCAAAGAGTTTGTATTAATAAATGAATTTTTAATATTTAGAAAACAAAGAAAAGAGAAGAACAGAAACAAAATCATCCAATTTTCCTGCTAGTAAGAAAAAAATCTATCGGTATTTTTTTTACTGACCTTTCTTTTGGTCTTTGAAACGTTTTTATTTATTGATACAGTTATGAGCATACTCAATATAGATTTTTTGTATACCAGAATATGTATGTTTTAAAATCTAAACATGGCATGCGTGATCAAGGTTTTAGGTAGGCTTGATTTTGGCTCCTTTGAAATATCACATCTTGTGCTCTAAACCTTGGTAATTGTCCCATTCTGCCTTGCTCAGTAATGAGCTATTATTTTCTCAGCTATGGCTATAAAATTCTCATTCAGTGCCCTTCTGTCAAGGATTCCTAGCACCACCCTTGTAATCTTTCCTTTTGGCTGCAATGCCCATTCCACGTCCATCAACCTCACAATGTCTTTCCTGACTGGCCTGGCTGCCCTCAAGTCTACCCTGGGTTACAGCAGGTCCAAAGTACTCCAGCCTACGTATGATCATTTCTTGCTGAGGCAGCACAGGGCTGTGCCCAAGGGAGAGCCCAGCCATGGAGTGGAGTGCCATTGAGAGAAGTGACAACATGAGAGGGAAGGGTGTTAGTGATGTGGAGCCTGGAGGAAAATTTGGTGGTGGCCTTGCAAGTGGGGGACTCATGGTATTCAATCCAGGTGTGGAACAATCCTCACTAATTTGCTTTATTTGTTTAAATATAAAGTAGTTTAGAAAATTATGTAAGGATAAAGATAAGCTAATAGATTTAGATTTAGATTGAACTCTATAAAATTGATATTTGACCATCTTCGACATTACTGAAAGATTGGTTTCATATGGCTCAAATTAATAAAGGTATATATTCCCAGTTATGAACAATTTAGCAATAAGAACTAAAAATAAGCATCTTTCTATTTTTTCCTTAGACATATGTTTAAAAATGGGTTTCCTTTACATTTTTTCTTACACACTTCTCCATTTTTTAAGTGTCTGTTATTTATATATTTCCATAGCACTGAAGTTTGAGGAATAATGCCTTCTACAGATAGAAGTATTATGAACATTTAAATTCTCTATGTTGGGCATTTATGTAGTTCTAATTTTTCTTTTTATAAATAATAGTAGGTACTCTTATAAATTAATGTTTAGCTTATATATTGTTATTACACTAAGCAAATTTTTTTTAAATAGTGCCAGTCTAATCAGGTAAATATTAAGCTTTTAGTATCTATTTTGAATGTGTCTTCTAGAGAAATTGTATGAATTTTTACACTGACTATGTGTGTCTTATGAATGTGTCTGTTTTCTCACAGCTATATCCGTGATAAATTGTCAATTTTTAAACCTTTGAAATTGGTTAGTATAAAATAGCACCCGAAGGAAAACTCTTTTACATTTATTTAATTAGTAATGAGAGTTTCCTTTTCCTTTGATTATTAACTAGTACGATTTCTTTTCTGTCAGTAGTCTTACATGTTTTTCTCACTTTAAAATTGGTATATCAATTTTCATCTTTATCTATTTGGAAGAACTAATTTTTTAATATAAATATTAATCATCTGCTGATATTTTGTAACTTATTTTCCAGTGTCTTTTTACTTTATATAGTGTTTATTTCTCTATATAATATTTCTACATGTATGTCTTTACACACTAATTTTAAATAGCTATCCATATCTGTGTATAAGATGAACTTAATATTTTGGATACTACTGATTATTATTTCCTCTCTGATTTGTTAAGGGATATGCTTAGGATGGATTTTCCAGCTTAATGTTTGTGTAAATATTATTTTACTTTGTTTTGGTTTGTTTGTCTTTTTTTGAAGTTTATCCATTTTAAACTTCGTTGAATTTATGTTGAGAAGCAATTTATATTTTTCCAATTTTATCTTTGTGCCAACATCACTGGGTGAATAATTCACCCTGTCTGTACTGATATGATATGATTCTTCAGTAGTCTCTTGAAGTCTCCAAATTTGTTCTAACCCTCTCATTCCATTTTGTGTGTGTGTGTTGTGTGAGTGGCTATTGACACGTGTTTTTTTTTTTCATTTTTAAAGTTTTATTGAAGTATAGGTGATTTACAATGTTATGATAATTTATGCTGTACAACAAAGTTATTCACTTAATTTTACATTGAAGATTTTATGACTGTTTGAAAGCAGAAATATGATCAGTTACTGCTGAATATCCTTAAATTTTCTATTGTTCTTAGAATAAAAAGCAAAGTTCTTACCATGGAGGCAAGTTTCCATTCTGAACTCAATTATTCACTTTCTCGTTCCACTGGCCTTGCTGGCTCAGTGTCTTTGCACCATGGCATTTCCAAAGTCTGGACTACTCTACTTACTCTTCGGTAGTAACTCCCTATTTAGCAGAATCTAAACAAGCACAACTGTGATGAGTCACATTGTTCTCTTAGTCCTCTGTTCTTTTCCTTCAATTGTCAGAATTGTATCTGTATTTACCGTTATTTAATGTTAAGATCTACCATCAGCCTGTATACCTCCAAAAATCAGAATTAGTGTTTTACCTCAGAACTTGACATAGTATCTGGAATATGGTCCATGTTCATCAGGAATATCACTTACAATCATTAGATGTATTAGCTGAAGGAATAGATCAATGCGTAAACTTTTGAAAACATTTTAATGGCTATTAAGATTTATTCTTAAAGCAAGATTTAAATAAAAGCTTTTACCTATTTTTTAACTATTAATTTTTGATAAATCCTTTG
>PVHT021183630.1:4659224-4707320 GCA_004024745.2 Catagonus wagneri | reverse complement strand
ATTCTCCCATGTACTTCCTTTTAGCCGGCCTCTCCTTTATTGATTTGTGTCTCTCTACCTTAACGGTTCCTAAGATGATCTCTGATCTGTACTCTGGGCACAAAACCATATCCTTTCAGGGGTGTGTCTTCCAGATATTTGTCCTTCACATCCTGGGTGGATCTGAGATGGTGCTGCTTACCGCCATGGCCCTAGACCGTTATGTGGCCATATGTAAGCCCCTTCGTTACCTGACCATCATGAGCCCCCAGGTGTGCCTTTTGCTTCTGTGTGGTGCTTGGGCTATTGGCCTCGTTCACTCAGTGGTCCAGTTAGCTTTTGTGGTCCATCTGCCTTTTTGTGGTCCTAATGAAATAGATAGCTTTTACTGTGATCTTCCTCAGTTTATTAAACTTGCCTGCATGGACACCTACAGAATGGAATTCATGGTTACTGCCAACAGTGGGTTCATTTCTGTGGGCACCTTCTTCTTATTGATTGTCTCCTATGTTTTCATCCTGGTCACTGTATGGAAATGCTCCTCAGGTGGACTGTGCAAGGCTCTCTCTACTCTGTCAGCTCACATCACTGTGGTGATTTTGTTCTTTGGGCCATGCATCTTTGTTTATATGTGGCCATTTCCCACGGTGCCGGTGGACAAGTTCCTTGCCATTTTGGACTTTATGATTACACCCCTCCTGAATCCTGCCATATACACATTGAGGAACAAGGACATGAAGATGGCGATGAGGAGACTGAGTAGTCAGCTCCTGAGTTGGCGGAAGATCTCCTAAATAATTCATGAGAATGCAAGTGGTACCTTCTGTAAGTAGTACTATAAAAATTAAAATATGAAACCATTTTGAGACAATTTTTCTTTTATTCAGCAGCTAAAAAAACTTAGTTTATTTTAAGTTAATCACCAAATATGTTATTATATATTTGATTATCTACAAGCTATTTAATAACTTTAAGATTTTAAAATATAGAAAATAGAAAATACACTTTGTGAGACTTACATTTTGAATATTGCACAAAACGTCTTAAATTTTTTAATGAGTTCCATGCTACAGTGAGGTATTTGCAAATCTGCTCATTGATATTTTCCTCTGTAATTGGTTGAAAAAGTCTCAACTAAAAATAATGTTGGGTTCTGTTTTATTTTTGGCTTAGAAATTCAGGATTATTTTTTATGTTGATTCTGGTTTGTTGTTACTTCTTTTTCTTCCTTTACCTCGTTACTTGTGTAAATAGATGTACTCAGTTACAGGAATATAATCTTTGAAGAAAACTTAACTTCATTATTGGATTAAATATTTTCTAATATTTACATATGCCAAAACAACAAAGTAGACAGACAGTTAAACAATCATTTATGTTTGAGATCGTTTTAAGATCTGGTGTGTAAGAAGGTAAAATTCTGTCTTTATTCTTTCAGCATTACTTTTAACTATTCTTTTTATATATGTGTTGATTGTAAAAAAAAAAAAGTATGAATTAAGATGTAGTAGACAGTTATCCAAAGAAAATACAGATGGCCAACAAGAAACATGAAAAAAAGATCAACATTACTGATTATTAGAGAAATGCAAATCAAAACTATTATGAGGTACCACCTCACACCAGTCAGAATGGCCATCATTAACAAGTCAACAAATAACAAATAACAAATGCTGGGGAGCGTGTGGAGCAAAGGGAACCCTCCTGCACTGTTGGTGGGAATGTAAATTGGTACAACCACTTTATGGAAAACAGTATAGGGGTACCTCAGAAAGCTAAATATAGAACTACCATATGGCCCAGCAATCCTGCTGTTTGGCATATATCTGGACAAAACTTTTATTGAAAAAGATAACATGCACCCCTACGTTCATAGCAGCACTATTCACAATAGCCAAGACAGCGAAACAACATAAATGTTTATCGACAGATGAATCTATTAAGAAGATATGATATATACACAATGGAATACTACTCAACCATAAAAAAGAACAAAATATGCCTTTTGCAGCAACATAGATGGAATTAGACTCTCATACTAAGTGAGGTAAGTCAGAAAGAAAAGACACACCATATAACATCACTTATATCTGGAATCTGATATACATCACAAATATACCTTTTCACAGAAAATAAACTTGGAGAACAGACTTGTGGTTTCCAAGGGGGAGGAGGAGGCAGTGGAATAGACTTGGAGTCTGGGGTTAACAGATGCAAACTATTACTTTTGGAGTGGATAGGCAATGAGATCCTGCTGTATAGCACAGGGAACAACCTAGTCACTTGTGATGGAACATGGTGGAGGATAATGTGAGAAAAAGAATGTATGTATATTAAAAAAAGAATTAATTTTCATCAAAGATTAGAGATAGGCTGAGACTGAAAAATGATTGTGAGGAAACCCATATGTAGTGATTTCAAGCATGGTTACAGTATAGTACTGTACACTGCTCTATGTTCAGACATTGTCTGTGCTTTAGAGTTGCAGGCCTGGGATGAACCACTACACAAAGCAAAACTGTAATTTTTGGAAAGCTTTACTTGTTGAACTTGTATTTTTATACTGAGATAGAATTTGCACAGTATATTTCACATTGTATTCCTCATTTTGTAATTGTTCAGAATAAAGTATCTTCCATTGTGTCTCCTCCTTTCATGTTTGAAAAAAAATTCTGTATCTTCTAGTTTTAGGTTAAATACTGCTTCCGAAGCTACATCCTAAATCTTAAAATTTTTAGGAAAAATTCTCCATCTTGAAAATTTCACGAGATTTTTTTTTTTATGAGGCCACCTGGAGTATCATTTAATTTCATTAAAAACTATTTCTCTTGGAATCTGTACCTACACTGACACTGATTTTATCCATAAAGCAGAGGAAATCATATGATAGTAGTCCGTCATTAATGGAATGTCATTAAACCTGCAATCCAAGAAACTTAAGGTCACCTGACTCTGAAATTCAAACTTTATGAGTGGAAAAACATTGAAATTGAAAAGTGAGAGGCAAAAAATGGAAAGTAAAATTTTGATGGTGAGCCTGTTGCTGTATACAGAGAAATAGGAATATCATGTTGTACATATGAAATTTATTTAATGTTATAAACCAATGTTACCTCAATAGAATAAGAATTAAGAGGCACCTTAAACTCAGATCAAAATTTTATCAAAACAAAATCATTCTAGAAATGAATAATAAACTACTAGGCACCCAGAGGAGCACTGAACTGGTCATAATACAGAGAATGATTCAGGTAATAAAAAGAACCAAGATAATAAAACCTAATTAAATAGAGAGACTGAAATCTTTTCAGAGAATATTGTATAGAACCACGCAGATGATATTGAATGTATGTGCACATTTTAAAACTAATTAACATCTTCTTTCAACATTTTTAACATACTAAGTTTTAGGGTTTTTTTCTTTCATATAAATACAATATCAATAAATAGAGAATATTAGTCTGTGGTATGTGAATTGTATTCTAGGTCCTGTATTTTTTCTGGCTAATGCAACACCTCCTGTCGTTTCTATTTTTAAAAACATTTTCATTGCTCAAAAGAAACTTCATAACTGTTCTCGGTCAATCTCAAATTCCTTCTTCTCCTGTCTTCTGATAACCAATAATCCATTTCCTGTCTCTATGAATTTTACTATTTTAAACATTTCATATAAAGGAATCTTAAATTAAGTGGCCTTTTGTGTGTCTGGCTTCTTTCACTTAGCATAATGTTTTCAAGGTTTATCCATATTGTGTGTATCAGAATTTCTTTTTTTTATGGCAGAATAATATTCCATTGTATGGATATATTTCATTTGTTCATCCATTCATCAGATGATGGACATTTAGATTACCTCAACCTTTTGGTTCTTGTTCATAGTGTTTCTACAAACATTTTTGTATAATTTTTTGTTTCAAATCTTCATACCTTTTTTTTTAACACTTTGAAATACCACCAAACTCCTTTCCACAGTCACTGTACCATTTTACATTCCCACCAGTACTGTATGAGTGTTCCAATTTCTCCATAACCATATAAATACTTGATGTATACTTTGTTTCTTTTTATGGCCTCACTTGAGACATATGGAAGTTCCTAGGCTAGGGATTGAATTGGAGCTGCAGCTCAGGCCTATGCCACATACATAGCAAAACCGGATCTGAACTGTATCTGTGACCTACTCTGCCACTTGTGTTTATGCCAGATCCTTAACCAACCGAGCAAGGCCAGTAATTGAACCTACATCCTCACAGAGACAACATTAGGTGCTTGTGTCTTTTTCAGTGAAAGTTTTTTCTGGTTATATGCCCAGCAGTGGAATTGCTGGATCATATGGTACCTCTATATTTAGTTTTCTGAGGTACCTCCATTTAGTATTCCATAGTAGTTGTACCAAGTTACATTTCCACCAACAGTGAAGGAGGGTACCCTTTTCTGCACACCCTCTCCAGCCTTTGTTATTTGCTATTTGTTGACTTGTTAATGATGGCCATTCTGACTGGTGGGAGGTGGTACCTCATTGCAGTTTTGATTGAGATTTCTCTAATAATCAGTGATGTTGAGCATTTTTTCATATGCCTGTGGCCACCCATATGTCTTCTTTGGGAAAATGTCTATTTAGTTATATGAAGAATGTCTGGTAATTTTATAAGGATTGCATTGAATCTGTAGATTGCCTTGGGGAGTATAGTCATTTTGGCAATACTGATTCTTCTAATCCAAAAGCATGGTATATCTTTCCATCCATTTGTGTCATCTTTGATTTCCTTCATCAACGTTTTATAGTTTTCAGAGTATAAGTCTTTTGTCTCTTCAGGTAGGTTTATTCCTAGGTGTTTTATTGTTTTTGATGCAATTTTAAATGGGATGGTTTATCTGATTTCTCTTTCTGATCTTTCATTTTTAGTGTATAGAAATGCAATTGATTTCAGTGCATTAATTTGTTAGCCTGCAACTTTGCCAGATTCATTGAAGAGTTCTAACAGTTTTCTGGTACTGTCTTTAGGGTTTTCTAAATATAGTGTCAAGTCATTTGCAAACAGTGATAGTTTTACTTCTTCTTTTCCAGTTTGGATTCCTTTTATTTCTTTTTCTTCTCTGATTGCTGTGGCTAGGATTTCCAAAACTATGTTGAATAATAGTGGTGAAAGTGGACATCCTTGCCTTGTTCCTGTTCTTAGTGGGAATGTTTTCAATTTTTTACCATTGAGAATGATGTTAGCTGTGGGTTTGTCATGCATGGTTGTATTATGTTGAGGTAGGTTCCTTCTGTTCCCACTCGCTGGAGAGTTTTTATCAGCAATGACTGTTGAATTTTGTCAAAAGCCTAAATAATGCCATTTGCAGCAACACGGATGGAACCAGAGATTGTCATACTAAGTGAAGTAAGCCAGAAAGAAAAGGACAAATATCATGATTATATCACTGATTTGTGGACTCTAAAATATGGAACAGATGATCCTATCTTAAAAACAAACACACAAATAAAAAAGAATCAGATCATGGCCACAGAGAACAGACTTGGGGTTCCTAAGGGAAAAGAAGGGGCATTTGGGGAGTTTCTTGGATGCAGAGCATTATATTGAAATGGCTGGTCAATGGGACCCTACTCTACAGCAGAGAGAAATGTGTGTGATTGGGTCAATTTTCTGTACAACCGAACTTGATAAAACATTATAAATTAATGATGCTTTAATACTGTAAAAAAAGTGTGGCATGTGATGGATTTTTCTGAATGCTCACAGAAAGAAATGACAAGCTTAGATACCTAACTAAGGGTTTATTCCGAGTTGTAGTCTGAGAACCAGAAAAATTCTATGGCAGCTTTAAAATAAGACCTACTTTATTGTAGGTACAGATGTTATTTTGCTGAAATCAGCCACAAAATTTAATTTCATAGGTTTTAAAATTATAATTTAATTTGTGAAGTTTGTGAAATTAAAGCCATTGCTTAGTAATGAATGGGAATATATTTGGGATTAAAATGTACACCATATTCCAAACTTCCACAGGTATGTGTATTTTTTTCAATGCTGGCTTTCTAGGAGTTGCCCCAGGATCGGAGTAGCGTATTTTTCAGGCAGTGTTGTTCAAAGATTGTACTTATATCCCTGTGCCCAGGAGTCTTAGCCCTTATTGGTACTAGTGGATGCAACCTAGCACTTGCAAACAGCCTCCCTGACTCCCAGGTTCAGGAGGGTTCTTGATAGGTTCTTTCTGTCAAATTTCTAGCCACTCCACTGTTTTTCTTGCAGCTACCAGTTTTGTGGAAATTCAACACTCTCTTATTGCTCTGCGAAGATATCTGTAGTTTTTGATAATGTCCTTAGTCATGGGATTCTCTATTCCAAATGCAGTCAGGCACCTCAGAAGTGGGTCTTTATAGCTTGTCTCTCGCCCTGATCAGAACCTCTGCACCACAGCATAGGAGTTGGGCGAGAGGATCTGAATTATAATTCTCCCTACCCCCATCTATAGATTCCACATTTCTTTTTTTCTTTAGGCTAAACTAATTCTAATTCCTTTCAAACATTCCTCATATAATATGATTTTTAGTGTCCTTACTGTCCTTGAATGGACTTCAGGTTCTGTGTATTAAGTTTTAAATTCTATATTTAATGTAGCTAGCACAGAGCCATAAAATATTCGAGGAGAAGGAAGGAAAAAAAAAGAGTAGAAGGAATGTGAGAAAAGGTTTTTGTTTTTCCTCTAAATAACGATAGTGTTCATGCTTCAGGGAATGATCACACAATCTATTTTCTGCATTACTATTCAGAATCAGGTAGGAGGTTCTAAAATATTTCTTTTCACTATTACATTTAAAAAGTTGTTTTAAGATTAACTTAATATAATCAGTAAACTATCTTGTGATTATCTCATGGAGGCATCTTTATGGTTAAATCTATTAAGTTGAACTCAAGTATAAGATTTGATGATACACATCATTTTTTTCCTCCTGAAAATTAGAATAATTTTATTTTTAAAGTAAAATTTTTAAATGTTTTTAAAATCAAATGTCAATTCATTTTTACAAACCTCATAAATCTAGCCAACTCCAGGGTTCTTATTCCCATTTCTGTTTTATTTTCTTCAGTGTGATGGGAATATGTGTGTTACTAGCAAACATCCACACAATTAGAAGATATGAGTGGTACCATTCTTTTTAAAAAATGGCAGCTGTAATTATCAGTTGCAAAGTTTTGTTGAGAGAAGCCAAGGGCCAGAGGATAGCTACAGTTAATACATTTGGTGGTATTCTTTGCTTTTTATTCCATTTTTTATATTCCTTATTTGTATAGTTGATAGACTTAAAAGTTAAAATGTTTTATATATATGTATTTTATTATTGAAGATATAATTTATGTACCATAAAATTCATCTGTTTGTTATATATTCAGCAGAAATTTTGATTGTCTCAGTGTTCTGCAAAACGTTATACTGATCCCCACTACACTGAGGTGGCAGTTCTATTTGGACACAATGATGAAGAAAAAGCAAGTATTTGGAATGCCTTAGATATATCTGGACGTAGAGTTGGACATAAACAACTTCGGTAAAGTTTCTAGGGGTACAATTATCACCATCTTTCTGGGCTCTGGTAATTATTAAATACCTAAACTTGAGCCTCAAGTGATCATGTGATCTAAGCTACCCATCTGTTGGGCTGCAGTCTTATCAGGAGCTTCCTGGATGTGAACTCTATAGTGTCTGGGAGAAGGGAGAGGAGAAGAAAGAGACAGATCACTCTTTATTTGTAAGGAGCAGGTTGAATAAGCAAGGAAATCACTCTAGAAGGCTTGTCTTGGGTGGCTATGGGATGAGTAGATTTTAGCACCCGCCCACCAAGTCTTAAAAATTTATATAGAGACCTTAACTGGGCTTAGTCATGTACACAGCCCAAATGGTTTCAACAACACATTGCTCTCTCAAGGATGTGTCCTTGGGGCAGTTTCTAGGGCAGGGAAAGCAAGTGGAACACACACTGTAAGGCAGAGGAGGGGACAAAAAGCCCCCAATAGCCTAGATCCAGTTTGTCAGTCAAAATGGCGGTCATGTCTTTTTGATGACTTCCTTCAACACCAGTGTATGTCACTGTTCAAGCCATTAAATGTAGGTACAAAAGAGCATTATATCATCAAGTGGAAATTGTACATAAGAGATCAGTTTAAAGCAGGTCCAGAGGTATAAACAAGTTACATTAGCTTATGACTCAATTATTTCAACAACTACTACTGTCCAATTGACTTCTCCCCCTCAATATACATCTATGGCTACCCAGAGAATTCCTTATAACCAGGGGACTGACATTTTTAAATTTGGGCCTGAATATATAGTTGATTTTGAATATGTTGACAGCAGCTAGAAGTGAAAGTCTGTGTTTGACATCCCCAATTCAATGAGATATTATGGTTAAATATGTTAGTTATGGTTAGTATTGTGACTATGACCCTGAAAAACAGTGATGAGGAGAAATTCTCCCATTTAGAAGAGATACAAGCAGTCATTTGGTTTTCCACTTGGTTTGGCTAGAAACTTAGATGTATACTAATTCATGAAAAATTACTAATGGTTTGATTAGATAGTTAGGGCTTAGCACACACAGAATTGGAAGTCTGGTGTCAAAGAATTCCTGCAGAAGAATTCTGGTATTGGACCTCTCAGAATGGGCACAGATTATGTAAAGTATGTGTCTCATATGAATTCTCACCTTAGGGTATCCACTACAGGGGAAACTTGAGAAATCAGGTTGACAGATGACAAGTTCTGTACATGTTAACGTCTTTTCTCAGTCAGCTCTGGGGCTTGCTAAATGAACTTTTACCCAAAATGACCAAGGTTGGAGATCATGTGTTGCTAAACATCACATTTGATCAAGAAAACATTTGATCAGCAAAATAGGTGCAGCCGTGGGCTTTTTGGACGTGGAATTCACGAGCTTAACATTACCTGATCACTCATAAACAGCAGGTGGAATGCATACAGAGTACTCATTTAGGTGTCCTTTGGGAGATGAGATCTTCAGTCTCTGATTTTGGAGTCAAGATACAGAAAACAGTACTAGATCCTTGCACTGTTATACCTAATAACCCAGTCAAAAAATTTTTGCTTCTAATCACTACCACTTTAAATACTTCCACCAGAGTAACTGTATTTTCATTAAATTGGGAAATAAGACTGACTACTGGTCATTTAAGTTTGGCTAGAGAATGTGTAAAACTATTCTCTGTATTAATATCTTTGAGGATAATTATAAAAGAAACCAGTAAGAATTAAGGATAATTAGCCTTTCTGATAAGTGTGTAAATAATAACCTTAGAAAATGACTAAAATGTCTGAGTTGAAAGCCTGCAATACCTGAGTTTTGTTGTGGCCAATTATATTACAAGACAATATAAACTGCATTTTTCATGCCTTTTCTACTTTCAGAATATTAGAAAATCCATACAAATAGTACTTAACTCATTTTTACTTTATAAAAAGATGCTTAAAAAATACAATGATGGCAATGCAGCAAATGAATGGATATACCCATGAGAATGGAGTGGATTTACCCACGAGAATGTACCGAAGCTACAGCAAGATAGAGACAGCCACGTGGCTGAATCTTAGTACGCTGAACTGTCTGTGTGCAGGCATGTCCTTGGTGATGTTTCTCTCATTCCCAATTTACAGTGCATGATCAAATCAGCTTGCAAATTATGCTATTTCCAATAAGTTGTACACTAATAATGATACTCTGGTATTTTATTCTTGGGGTAATTTACTCTCACTTTCATTGTAGAAAATAATTTTCTGTTGTGTTGTGTCGTGTAATAAATGCATAGCTTTTGAAATCAAATCAATCTTTGAATTCATAAGTTAACAAATGGTGTTATGTTTCTGAATCTCACTTTCTTATTCATAATTTGGGAATAATAGTAAATATTACCCATAATATACTGGCATAAAGCAGGCATTCAAGGATGATACATTATTTTTGTTAAAATTGTTTTAATTACTTCACTTTTAAATTGAAGTATTGTTGATTTTAAAGAATTTTCAGTTGTGCAGTAAAGTGATTCAGTTATATATGTGTGTCTGTGTGTATATATACATATACAATATATATATGTTTATATATTATATAATGTATTTTCAGATTATTTTCCATTGTAGGTTATTACAAGATATTGAATATAATTCACTGTGCTATACAGTAAATTCTTGATGCTTATCTGCTTTATGTATAGTAGTTTGTATCTATTAATCCCATACTCCTCACTTATCCGTTACCCCTCCATTTCCACTTTGGTAACCATAATTTTTTTTGTCCTATGTCTCTGAGTCTGTTTCTGTTTTATATATAGATTATTTCTATTCTTTAGATTCTACACATAAGTGCTAGCACATAATATTTGTCTTTCTCTGACTCACATAGCATGATATTCTCTAGGTATATCCATCTTGCTGAAAATGGCAGTATTTCATTCTTTTTATAACTAACATTCATATATATATATAATATATATATATATATATATATATATATATATATATATATATATATATATAAATAAAATCTTAAACCAGTCATCTGTTGATGGGCATTTAGGTTGTTTCCATATCTTGGCCCTTGTAAGTGGTGCTGCTATGAACATAGGTGTGCATGCATCTTCTCTAATTAGAGTTTTGTATTTTTTGGATATATGCCCAGGAGTGGATTGCTGGATTGTCTGACAACTATATTTTTGTTTTTAAAGAAAACTCCTTACTCTTTTCCATAGTGGCTTTACTGAATTACATTCCCATCAACAGTGTAGGCGAATTACCTTTTCTCCACACTGCTCTCCAGCATTTATTATTTGTAGACTTTTTGATAATAGACATTCTGACCAGTGCGAGGTGATACCTCACTGTGATTGTGATTTTCATTTCTCTAATAAATAGTGATATTGAGCATTTTTTGTGCCTATTGGCCATCTATATGTCTTCTTTGGAGAAATGCCTATTTAGATCTTCTGTCTTTTTCTAAATTGATTTTATTTGTTTGTTTTGATATTGAGTTGCATGTGGTCTTTGTATATTTTGAATGTTAACCCCATCATTCAATTGTTTGCAAATATTTTCTCCCAGTCTGTAGGTTGTCTTTTCATTTTGCTGATGTTTTCCTTTGCTGTGAAAAAGCTTTTAAGTTTAATTGGGTCTCATTTGTTTATTTTTGCTTTTATTCATTTTGTCTAGAGAGATTAATCTAACAAAATATTTCTACTATTTATGTCTAAGAATGTTTTGTCCATGTTCCCTTCTAGGTGTTTTATAGTGTCAGGTCTTATATTTAGGTCTTTAAACAATGTTTGAGTTTACTTTTGTATGTAGCATGGGAGACTATTCTAATTTTATTGATTTACGTGTAGCTGTCCAGCTTTCCTAGTACCACTTGTCGACTAGACTGTCTTTTATTCATTGTATATTCTCACCTCCTTTGTCATAGATAAATTAACCATAGCCATATGGGTTTGTTTCTGGACTCTCTGTTCTGTTCTGTTGATCTATGTGTCTATTTTTGTAACAATACCATACTGTTTTGATTACTGTAGTCTTATAGTATTGTCTGAAGTCTAGAGGGGTTATGCCTCCAGCTTTGTTCTTTTTCCTTAGTATTGCTTTGGCAATTCTTGATCTTTTCTGGTTCCATATAGATATTAGGATTCTCTGTTCTAGTTCTGCAAAAACTAGCATGGATGTTTTGCTAGGAATCACATTAAATCTGTAGATTACTTCGGGTAGTATGGCCATTTGAACAATATTAATTCTTCCAATCCAATAGTATGGGGTCTTTCCATTCCTTTGAATCAGCTTCAGTTTCCTTTATCAGTGTTTTATAATTCTCAGCATATCGATCTTTCACCCCCATGGTTATGTCTATTTTCAGATATTTTGATTTTTAATACAATTTTAAAAGTGATTTTTTTTCAACTTTCTCTGTCTGATATTTCATTGTTAGATAAGTACATTACATTGTTATTATTTTTCTGCCACTTTTTTCCTATTTTGTTCTCACATTAAGTGAAATAAAAACTATATTTGCCATATTATTATTTTAGGAATTTTATTGCTGATTCTTATAACTAAATTTCAGTCTGCTTAATTTATGATTCTAGAAGAAAGTAAATTTCATTTATAATTTGAAATTTTTAGGAATTTGTAATTAATGATAAAATATTACTTTAATAGACTGTGATTAATTAAAAATAATCCTTTATATATAAATTAAAATGCATTTGTTGAATGTTTATTATATCTTAACTACTGTAATAAGAATTGCATATAAGAATTAACCAGGTAAGGCATAGCCTCTGCCATTAAGAAGCATACATTTCAGGACTTCTATACAAATGGTTAATAATGATTCAAAGCATAAATAGCATTTTTTTTGCTTTTATTGAGTTAATGGAAACTAAACACAGAATAACCTCTTCTGTTATTTGAACTTTCACTGTTACTCTCCAGGTACTGTTCCACTGTTATTTCATTCTCTCCTTATTTTTCCCCGTACTACTTTTCATTGGTGTTTGGATAGAAGGTTAAGTTAAATAATAATGCAGTTGCCTCTCAACAAGAGGTTAAGTGAAAGGTTTGACAGGAGGAGTAAATGTTACAGAAACACTTTCCAAATGGAGTTAGGAGATGATTCAAGAGAAGTTTCTCAGGCATTTCAGCTGCTCAGTTAAGGTAGTTAAAGTCATAGGAAGACTGATTAGACAATCCCCTCATGGAGAAGAATCACTAGTGTTGGAATGTGAGGGAAATATTTCAAGGTATTCTACTGGTTGATTAATAAAGTTGAAATTCTTTGAATTATATTAGCCCTATTCTTGCCCTTGGAGATAGCCATAACATGGAGATATAAATTGAGTGCCTAGAATTTTCACCCTATTGTATAAAGTCTATATATTTTAAATTTGAAGTGCCTACAGTTAGGTTTCTAGGCATTAAGTATTTTCCTTGGAATGCAAGTAGTAGCTTCTGAATCTCTTCATAGCATTTTTTATCTCTTTATTTCTCAAAGAATAAATGGCTGGATTTAGGAGAGGTGTAAAGACAGAGTAAAACACAGCAAGAAATTTGTCCACCCAGGTGATGCTGAGTGGCCATACATAGATGAAGATGCAGGGCCCAAAGAAGAGCACCACCACTGTGATGTGGGCAGTGCAGGTAGAGAGTGCCCTAGATACACCAGTTTTAGAGCTTCGACGAACAGTAAAAAGAATATACATGTAGGATATCAACAACACTATGAAGCAGGTCATGGCTGGAACCCCACTGTCCGCATTCATTAATATTCCCAAGCTATAGGAATCCATGCAGGCAAGCTTGATAACCAATGGTATATCACAGAAGAAGCTGTCAATTTCCCTGGGGCCACAAAAAGGCAACTGCATAATCACAACCATTTGACTCATGGCATGCACAAAGCCAATGGTCCAGGAAATCACCACAAGCCCAATGCACTTTCGCAAGTTCATAATGGTCAAATAGTGGAGTGGCTTGCAGATGGCCACATAGCGGTCATAGGCCATTACCACCAATAGCACCATCTCACCACCTCCAAAAAAATGTACAAAGAGGACCTGGCACATGCAGCCTCCGAAGGAAATAGTCTTATTTTCTCTGACAAAGTCTGTAATCATTTTAGGAGTAGTGACTGAACAAAGCCACATATCAACAAAGGATAGATTGGCCAATAAGAAATACATAGGGGAATGAAGATGAGTGTCAATGATGATTAAGATCATAATGGCAATATTTCCAGATACAATGATCAGGAAAAGCATAAAAAATATCAGTAAGAGTAAGACCTTACTCTACCTGCATAGTCCATGACTGGCAAAGTCCCAGAAACACAAATTCTGACACTACAGACAGATTTCCTGTATCCATTTTATTCAGTATGTTCTCTAAAAGAACCTAGAGAGAAGGATAGATTGTCAGTTAGTGGGATGGGAAAAGATATGTAATTTTAAATTTTTGGCTGAAATTCTGTCATAATGAAGTTTAAATGTCATTGGAAACTAGCACTGATATCTGAAAGTGAAAAGTTGAGAAGGCATATCTTGGCAAAATGCTCATGGTGCTGTGCCACAAAGAGAAGTAAATGCCTAAAACTGACTTTCCAAAATGGGAATCTTATAAATGATTGAGAGGATACTTTCACAAGGAGGAAATGTGAAAGGTGAATAGCAGAATGTAGGGCTTCATTTCATTACTCCATGACTAGCTTTAGCCCATTACTCTAATGAAAAGAACCTGGGTGCCATACTACCAACAGTCATTATAACTTAGTAGCTAAAATTAAGTCATCTACTTAGGAAGATACTGGTGAACAGAAGTTGAAATTCAAAACAAATGATCTGGCACAAAGTTACAGTTTCTATGTATTATGCATCGTGATTCCTTAAATTGAACCTCTTCTATAAGATATTATAGAGTTAAATTTTTAGCTTATTATTCTAAAATATATGTTGGAACAACCTTTAGGAGAGAAGCTATATGGATAGCCATACCATGAATACAATGGAATAATTCAAATGCAAAATCAGGCACATATTTATCTTTGGTTAGGATCACAATTAAATGGAATTAATTTAGTAAACTAAATCTATTAGAAAAAAAATGTCAGTGGAGATTTATGTGAGAAAGGAATTAACCAAAGTGGAAAGTAATTCAGGCTCAAGTTCTGACTTGATGAACTCTGAATGAAAGCTCCTTATAACTAAAGCTTATCAAAAGAAAATATTTAACTTCAATTATATGTATTTTTAAAATGAAAATAAGGTACAGACATGTTTACACAAAATATGTCTGTGACTATTAGTACTGACTGAAAATGAAGTTAAACTTCAGAAATCATCAGTTATTCACCTCTAAATAGAAAGTATACTGAGAATTCCTCTCTAGTGGGTTGGTGGAAAGATAATTGCGTATATCTTTTCTCCCTTTATTTGTTTCCCTTGGATTTGTTTTACTTTTGGGTGTTGCATCTTCCTTTATCCTTTGAATGCAGGGGTGGTGCCAAGGGGAGCAGGTGAACAAGGAAAACCGTTACCTCATCCTGAGCACTAGTTTCCCTTCCCCTTATGCAGAGAACTCAGAAACATAGGTAAAACATAGAAAAAAAGAATTTCTTTTTTTTCTTTTTGCTTTTTAAGGCCACACCCATGGCATATGGAAGTTCCCAGACTAAGGGTCAAATCGGAGCTACAGCTGCTGGCCTATGCAAGAGCCACAGCAACTCGAGATCTGAGCCACGTGTGCAACCTATACCATAGCTCATGGCAACACCATATTCCTGACCCATTGAGTCTGGTCAGGGATCAAACCTGCATCCTCATGGATACTAGTCGGATTTGTTTCCACTGTGCCACAAAGAGAATTCCAAAAAAGAAATTAGGGAAATCACAGTTTTGCTGTGAAAAGGGGAATATGTCTTAATAGTCTCACAACGTACAAATAAATACATCCTCCATAATAGAGATTTGTTTAATTTCAAAAGAAAATATCCTGATGTTACACCCAATAGATTTATGTCCTCTGAGAAATTTGAACCTTTACCTTGAAATTTAATTTTAATTTTTGTCATGATAAAACTTTCACGGATTAGGTTTTCTGTAATTCATTTTGCACCTGTTGGGAAAAGGGACCTAGAAGATAGCTAATAGCAAAATCATAATTTCAGCTGTGTTTGAGAGAGGAATTTGCTAAAAGATGAATATATATATTGCTAGGGAAAAATTTACCAATAAGAAATCAGAGTGTTCTTTAATCAGTTATGAAGTTATTATTTCACAGTATTGGTAAAGTAGTTATATTACTCGATTAATATCAGTTCTTTGTGATAATTAATAAAATAACCATGGACTTTTAAATTAGGTCTGAACTGTATTACTTGTTGACCTTGTGACCTTGAGCTAAATTTATTGCTGTTTTATTTCCTCATCTATAAATAGAGAACACTCAATCTAATAGACATGTCTTCAAGTCAGAAAATATCCTGAAAGCACTTACGGTTTTCTGATATTCAGTGCATGTTTAATAAATTTTAGTTATTTTCCTTCAGTATTCATTGAAGTGTAACTTAAAGCTCTACAGCGGCAACAATTTTAGTTAACTACCAAGCACCTTCTGTAAACAAAATCTATGAATCAATTTTCTTTAAAACACATTTTATCTACAATAAGCAGATGCTTAGCAACTTATCAGATAGATGCAATGGAAATATCGTACTTGTTTTTTGCTTTCCATGACCATAAAAATTATTTCACCTTTCATGTTTACTTTTGTCTAGGAGGGCTTTAATATTTTAAGAGACCTACAAGAGGCAATAGCACATTCTTTTAAAGCACATTTGAAATCCTATAACTCAGGGTGAATTTTCACGAAAGGAGGTGGTGTTAACGTTGGGATTACTAATACTGAAAAATTAGAGAAAGGAGACAAACCGAGTTACTCTTTTTGAAGTATTAATACATAGTCACACATTTTTCATTCCAGTCTAGTTACAATGTCCTTTTATTCATCGTTTATAATAATAATCCTAGAGCTTTGAGATTATCCATATTTATAATTTCACAAACTTGGACTCAGAGGCTTTCATAGATTGCCTGAGATGCACACTTGGTGAGGCGCACAGGGAGAGTCCAAGTTCCTTTCTCTACCTATATAAGCTGCTTTCCTTTTTCCTCAGGTTATGAGTTTTGGCTCTATTAAATCCTATCAATGCCATAGTAACTGAGTTTTACATCACTTCTCACTGGTTATATAACTGTTTTAAACTTTTATCTCTATGCTAAATGTTATCTTAGTGTGCGATCCTCTCTGATATAAATCACTTTAACTTCTTAAATGGCAAGAACAATTTAGCCAGGATAGCAGAAAGTTGCTAATCATCAAATAGCTGTGATATAATTGAAGAACTGCGATCCCCTAAAGCAGACTTAGAGCATCTCTGAGGCACAGCATTATGGTGGTATGCCCACTGTTGTTAAAGAGACCATAGAAATTCCAGTAGGAATAGAGTGGCAGGAGAAACTGCATGAATTATTTCGTTAAAGATTAGAAGCTAAACAAGCCATACTCCACTAAGCATAGTGGGTATGTGTGTAACATACATATAAATATTTTAAAAAATTATTTTAAAGAAGAGAGTCACAGATAATGTGAGATAACTTACCATACATAAATTTCTCAAAGACCAAATTACTTTTTACTCTTTTCTTCTGATCAAAGATCAAATTACTTTTTACTCTTTTCTTCTGATATGTGCTTAAGAAAATACCTGCTTTTGGGTAGAGACAGTATCTATGGAAGAAAGTTCCCTCAGTCCGACATTTATTCACCACTAGAAGAATCCCTTGGGTGAAATTTCCCTATTCTTTGTTTTGGACAGAGCAAGAATCATGATAATAATTTGCATTGTAAATCTCTTGGGACTTCTTTGTTAAGAGTGACAACTTTAGCATATCCTGGTAATCAGTACAGAGATACAAGAAAAATCACATATAAAACAGCTAAGCATTAAACATTAGCGAACTTTTAAATTATTTTTCAGTTAAGCTGTATTTATTAAGGAAGTGTCTTCTGCAGTCTTAATTTCTGCAGTCTTAATCTCTAAATAAACAGATTCAATTAAGGTTGAGTTCAAGTTTCAAGAGAAATAATCTCCTGTGATGTATGACCACCATTAGAAAACCCTGATATGGATGGATGCTCTCATGAATGTCTAATGATTTATAAATAGACAGGTAAACCTAGTGACCTGACTGATTTGTTTCAGCATTATCTATGATTACTTGAGGTCCTGATAGTTATGTATTTGGTGTCAAATTATTAAGATATCTTTGGATTTTTTTTTGAATAAAGAATATTGAAGTTAGCATAAAAGACATTTATTTTGACCTTATTGATTTTTGTGATGTCATTAACATATAACAAACTGCATATATTTAAAGTGGTTAATATCTAAAATATGTAAACACCTCATGCAACTCAACATCCAAAAAACAAACAACCCAATTTAAAAATGGGCAGAAGACAGGGGTTCCTACCATGGCACACTGTCGTTAAAGAGACCAGAAATTCCATTAGGAATAGAATAGTAAGAATCCAACTGCAGTGGCTCAGGTCTCTGCAGAGGTATGGGTTTGATCCCTGACTTGGTGCAGTGGGTTAATGAATCTGGTGTTGCCACAACTGCAGTGTAGGTCACAAATATGGCTCAGATTTAATCCCTGTCCCGGGAGCTTCTATATGCCACAGATGTGGCCATAAAATTAAAAACAACAGCAAAAAGTGGGCAGGAGACCTAAATAGACATTTTCCCAAAAAGACATGCAGATGGTCACCAAGCACATGAATAGATGCTAAACATTGTGAATTATTCGGGAAATACAAATCAAAACCACAGTGAGATATCACCTTGCACTTGCCAGAATGGCTATCATCAGAAAGAATACAAATGACAAATGTTGGCAAGGATGCAGAAAAAAAGAAACCCTCGTATTCTGTTGATAGGAATGTAAATTTGTGCACCACTTTGGGAAACAATATGGAAATGTCACTAAAAACTAAAAACACTCTATCATATGATCCAGAAATTCCAATCTTGGGTATATATCCAAAAATAATCAGAAACACTAAGTCAAAATGTAATTTGTACCACAATGTTTATAGCAACATTCATTATTTACAGTTGCCAAGATGTGGAAACAACCTAGGTGTCCATCAAGAGGTGAATGTATAAAGAAGATTTAATGTGTGTGTGTGTGTGTGTGTGTGTGTGTGTGTGTATCAAATGAAATACTACTCAGCCCTAAAAAAGAAAGAAATTTTGTCTTTTGTCACACCATGGATAAACTTGGAGTGTATTATACGAAGTTAAATAATTCAGAAAGAGAAAGACAAATACTGTATGATATCACTTATGTATGGAATCTAAATGTTTAGAAAACTAGTGAATATTTTTAAAAAAAAGAAATAGACTCACAGATATAGATAATAAACTAGTGATTACCAGTGGACAGAAGGACGGAACAAGGGGCAATACAGGAATAAGGAAATAAGAATTACAAATTGTTATGTATAAAATAAGCTACAAGTATATATTATACAATATAGGGAATATATACAAAATTTTATAATTACTGTAAATGGAATATAACTTTAAAAATTATCAATCACTGTGTTGTACACCTATAACATATGACGTTGTACATCAACTGTACTTCAATAAAAAAAGAATAAAAGTATACAATTTAATGAAATTCAGTGTACATATTCAACCATGAAAATATCATCACAGTTAAGAAAGTGAACATAAGTTCACTACGTGTTCCTACGTGTTCCTTGATAGTCCCTTTTTCCCATTTCTCCTCACTTCCTCTCTTCCCAGAGAGCTGCTAATCTGCTTTCTATTACTACACATTAGTTTGTATTTTCTAGAGTTTTATAAAAGTTGAATCATATAGTATGTCCTTTTTTTGTCTGACCTATTTCAACTAGTATACTTATTTTGGTATTTATCATGTTGTGTGTATCAGTAGTTCATTCCTTCTTATTGCTGGGTAGTATTCCATTGTATGTATATGCCATAATGTGTTAATTGATTCCATCTGCTGAGAGACATTTGAGTTGTTTCCAGTTTTCCGCTCTTATAAACAAATTTGCTGTGAACACTGGTGTACATATCTCTGTATGGCCTGAACCCCTTAGATTTTATTGAGACTTATTTTATGGTCCAGAATATGGTTGAATCTGGTAAATGTTCTCTGTGTACTTCAGAAGAATGAGTATTCTGATATATCATCATAGAAATCTGTAAATGTCAATTAAGATTGATTCTTAGTGTTTTTCGGGTCTACTATATCACTGATGAATTTTTGTCTACTTGTACATACCCATTAGTGGTAAATGAGTGTTCCTTTTGCTCTGCATTCTTGTCAGTATTTGATACTGTCAGTGTTTTGGATTTGGTTATTCTAATAGGTATGGAGTGATAGCTCTTTGTTTCAATTTCAGTTTCCTGATGATATATAATGTTGAACATCTTTTCATATACTTATTTGCCTCCGTACATATTCTTTGGTGAGATTTTTGTTTCAGGTTTTGTCCGTATTTTAATTAGATTGTTTGGGTTTTTCGCCTTTTTTATTTTTCCCCACACCTGCAGCATATGGAAGTTCCTGGGCTAGGGACGTACAATGCCAGATCCTTGACCCATTGTACTTGGGCCAGGGATCAAACCCACCTATCACAGAGACAACGCTGGATCTATAACCTGCTGCACTGCAGTGGAAATTCCCTGTTTGTTTTTTTTTTATTGTTGAATTTTTAAAAGGGTTTTATTGTGTATATTAGATAACAATCCTTTATAATATATGTCTTTTGTAAATATTTTCTTCCACTGTGGCTTTTCTGCTCATTCTTTTGACATTATCCTCAGAGAACAGAACTTTTTAAGTTTCACCAAGTACATTTAACAATGATTTATTTCATAAATCATGCCTTTGATGTTGTATCTAAAATATTATTGCTGTAGAGAGTTCAAGATGGCATCATGGAAGATCCTGAGCTCACCTTATCCCATGGACACAACAAATCTACAGCTACATAATTGGAATAATTCCCTTAGAAAAGGATCTGAAAACTGTATGAACAGTGCTGCTACAATAAAGGATAAAGGAAAGCATTGAATCTGGTATGAGGGGCAGAGGTATGGTCTTTCCAGGGGAAAAAAACACATACCTGCTGTGGAAATTTACACTTGGGAATATCACAGAGGTACAAATCTTTTCCCAGAGGAATGAGATTCAAATTCCACGTCAGGCAACCCAACCCCTAGATCCTACGCTGGAGAGTCAAACCTTCAAAATACCTGGCTTTGATAACCAATGAAGAATACATCCAGGAAAGCTAAGGAACTGGAAGCAATGGAAAATCCACTCTTAAAGAGTCTCTGGACGAACTCACTCAACCCAAAAACTAGTGCAAAAAATATAAGATTGAAAAGTGCATGGAACATAGGCAAAGAAGTCCCACTTTCCGATATTGAAACATTTACTGGATAGTCAGGAACTGACTGGACATTCCTTGGGGACTGAGACACTGGTGGGAGCTAGTTTGAAAATCTTAAGCTATCTTGCTAATGCTGGAGTTAGCAGATGCTATTTGAAATTCTTCCTCTAATCTGTTGGTGCCAGTAGGCATACTCCATTGAGTGCGCTCCAACCCCTGCACCTTGGTGGGCCTCACAGTAGGATGAATAATAGTCGTACACTTTGGCCAGGCCTCAGAGCTAGACAAGCAATAGTCCTGCCAATCAATGACCCCTAACCAGTCCAGGGAACAGCCTCACCTGTCACTTCACCACATTGACAGCCATGGCTTTGTCATATCAGGAGGATCCATGTAGCCCATGTAAAAGACAACCCTTGAGTGCCTGGCTCTGATGGCTAGGTGAATATAACCTGAGAGCTAACATCTATATAAAACCACTCCTTAAGACTTGGAGATATAGCCAATGTACCCAATACATTGAAACAAGCAGGGATTTTGGCAAAATGAGACAGAGAAAAATATTCCAAAAAAACGAACAAAGCAGAAATTAAAAAAAAAGAACTGAGATAGAAAACAAATAAGCAACAGCTAAGTGAAGCAGAGGTAAGCAATCTACCTGATAGAAAAGCTTAAAATAGGAGTTCCCTTCGTGGCTCAGTGGTTAATAAATCCGACTAAGAACCATGAGGTGGCGGGTTCGATCCCTGGCCTTGCTCAGTGGGTTAAGGATCCGGTGTTGCCGTAAGCTGTGGTGTAGGTTGCAGGCGTGGCTCGGATCCCACGTTGCTGTGGCTGTGGCAAAGGCTGGTGGCTACAGTTCCTGTTAGACCCCTAGCCTGGGAACTTCCATATGCCACGGGTGCAGCTCTACATAAAGGCAAAAAGACAAAAAAATTTTTTAAAAAAAGAAAAGCTTAAAATAATGGTCATAAAGATGCTCACCAAACTTGAGAGAAGAATAAATGAACACAGTGAGAACTTCAACAAAGACATAGAAAAAGTAAGAAAGTGGCAAACAGAGTTATGACGGAACTGAAAAATACACCAGAGATGTTCACAATTGACTGGGTAAGGGAGAAGTGTAAATCAGCAAGCTGGAAGTTAGAACAGTGGAACACACTCAGAGAGGGTAGCAAAATGGAAAAAAAAAATAAGTGAAGGTATTGTAAAGGGTCTTCAAAAATATCAAACAGAATAACATATTCATTATAGATGTCCCAAAAGGAGAGGAGTGAGAGAAAAGACCTGAAAAATTATCTAATCTGAAAAAGGAAGCAGATAGCCAGGTATAGGAAACATAGTCACAGATACACTGGGCCCAAAGGCCCACATCAAGACATAATACAATTTACATGGTAAAAGATGAAGATAAAGGGAGATTCTAAAAGTATCAAGAGAAAAACAACCAGTTATCTACAAAGGAAGCTTTGTAAAACTATCAGAAGTTTTTTCAGCAGAAATTTTATCGGCTGGAAAGTGCTGAAAGGAAAAAAAATCTGCAACCAAGAATTCTCTACTCAGAAAGATGATCATTCATAATTGAAGGAGAAATCAAGAGTATCCCAGATAATCAAAAAGTCCTCAAAAGGACTTGTGTGTTGTCTCAAAAGGCTCCTTCTCTTCAAAAGGGTCTAGTGTTGTCATTGCTGTGGCAATGGTTACTGCTGTGGCAAAGGTTCTAGCCCTGGCCCAGGAAATTTTGCATGCCATGGGCATGACCAAAAAAAAGTCTACAATCAATAAATGATGGAGAGGATGTGAAGAAAAGGGAAAACTCCTGCACTGTTGGTGAGAATGTGTAAATTGGCATAACCACTATGGAAAACATTACAGATGTTCTTGAAAAAACTAAAAATAGAACAAACATATGATCCTACAATCCCACTCTTGGTCATATATCCAGAGAAAACAATAATACGAAAAGATACATTCACACCAATGTTCATTGCAGCACTATTTACAATAGGCAAGACATGGAAACAACCTAAATATCCATCAATAGAGGAATGGATAAAGCAGATGTAGTACGTATATACAATGGAATGTTATTCATTAATAAAAAAGGAATTAATGCAGGAACATAGATGGATCTAGAGATTATCATACAAAGTGAAGTAATTCAGATAAAGACAAATATCCTATGATATCCCTTATTTGTGGAATCTAAAAAATGACACAAACGAACTTAGTTACAAAAGAGAAAGATTCACAGATTTAAAAAACAACCTTATTGTTGCCCAAGTAGAAAAGTGGGTGGAGGAATAAATTAGGAGTTAAGGATTAACGTATACACATTACTATATATAAATGAAGAAATCAGCAAGAACCTACTCTATACCACAGGGAATTCAACTCAATATTCTGTAATAACCTATATCAGAAAAGAATCTGAAAAGGGATAGATATATGTAATAGATACATAACTTAATCACTTTTCTGTGCACTCAAAACTAACACATCATTGCAAATCAACTATACTCCAATAAAAAATAAAATTTAATGAAATAAAAATTTTTAAATCATTTCGGGAAAACTGGACAGCCACATACAAAAGAATAAAACTAGATCACTATTTTGCACCATTCGCAAACATTGAATCAAAATAGTATAAAACTTGAGTGTAAGACCTGAAACCATAGAATCACTAGAAGAAAACCTGTTTCATAACCTCACTGATATTGGTCTTAATGTTGTTCTTGTGCATCTGACTTTGAATGCAAGAACAACAAAAGCAAAAATAAACAAATGGGACTACATTAAACTAAATTGCTTCTGCACAGCAACGAAATCACCAAAAAAAAAAAAAAATGAAAATACAACCTACTAAATGGGAGAAGATATTTAGAAATTATATATCTGATGAGGTTAATATTCAAAATATATAAAGAACTCATACAACTCAAAAACTGAAAAGCAAACAATGTGATTTTTAAAATGGAGTTCCTGTTGTGACTCAGTGGGTTCGGAGTCTGACTTCAGCAGCTTAGGTCACTGTGGAAGTGCAGGTTCTGTCCCCAGCCCTGCAGAGTGGGTTAAAGGATCCAGTGTTGCCTCAGCTGCAGAGTAGGCTGTGGCTGGGATTCAATCCCTGGCTCAGGACCTTCCATATCCTGCAAGTGTGGCCATAAAAAAATAAATTAAAAAAATTATAAAAAATTTAAAAGTGGATAGAGGATCTGAATAGACCTTTTTCCAAATAATGCTTACAGCTTGATAACAGGCACTTGAAAAGATGTTCAACATCATTAATTCCTAGAGAAATGCAAATTGAAACTGCAATGAGGTGTAATCTCACACATGTTAGAATAACTATTGAAAAGAAAAAAAAATGTTGAAGAAGATGTGGAGAAAAAGAAAACCCTTGTACATTGTTGGTGGGACTGTAAAACTGGAGTAACTACTATGGAAAGCAGTGTGGAGATTCCTCAAAAAATTAATAATAGAACTACCCCATATGATCCAATATTTCCCCTTCTGAGTATTTATCTGAAGAAAACAGAAACATTAACTCAGAAAGATAGATATATAAGCCTTGTGTTCATGCAGCCTTATTTACAATATCCAAGATATGATAACCACCTAAGTGTACACTGAGGATAAATGGACAAAGGAGATGTGGTTTATAAACACAATGGAATACCACTCAGCTATAGAAAAGAAGGAAATCATGCCATTTGTGACAACATGAATGGGCCTTGAATGTATCATCCTAAGTGAAATAAATCAGATGAAGAAGACAAATGCCATATGATTTCACTCATGAGGAATATAAGAAAACAAAATAAATAAAAAATACAAACTCATAGGTACACAAATCAGATTAGTGGTTACTAAATGGCAAGTAGGTTACCAGCTATATGGTAATGAGTGATAAATATACTTGGTGGTGATCACTTTGTAATGTATACAGATGTCAAATTATAATCCTTTACACATGAAGGTTATGCAGTAAGTAAATAAATAACTAGAAATGATCTGAAAAACACTAATTCAACTTATCCATTTAAAATAAGTAATATTGTATACCTGAAATCAATATTGTAAGTCAATTATATCAATAAAAATAGAAAATAGGAAATATTTGTTATTGAGTGTTTATCACTGATTTGCGTTTACCAGTAAAAGAATTGCTTTCATTGTGTAAAAAGTTTTCTGTCATTGCTATTTTCAAGATCATGTATGGTTTCTCCTATATTATCTTGTAGAAGATTTATTGTTTGCATTTTACATTGTCTGTGATCCATTTTGAGTTAGTTTTTGTGAAGGTGTAAGCCCGTGTCTAGATTTTTTTTTCCTGAATGTGGATGTCCAGTTGTTCCATCACCATTGTTGAAAAACCTTTTTCTTATTATAATGTAAATTTTCTTATTATATTTTCTCTTTTGTCAAAAACAGTTACCTATATTATTGTGAGTCTATTTTGGGGACTTCTGTACTGTTCCATGGATATTTTCCCATTCTTTTGCCAATATCACTCTGTCTTGATTACTGTAGCTTTACAGTAAATTTTGAAGTTGAGTGATCTCAGTCCTCCGACCCTGTTCTTCTTTTGCTTTCCTGTTTATCCTATGTCTTTATATTTAAAATGTGTTACTAACATGTAGTATATAATTGGTCCATATCTATGAGCTTTATGTTGTGCTCTCTTTGTCTGGCTTTGGTATCAGGGTAAAACTGGTCCTAAACAATGAGTTGAGAAGTATTCCCTACTCCTCCTGTTTTCTTGAAGAGTCTATGGAAAATGTCTTTCTTATTTAAATATTTGGTAGAATTCACCAGTGAAGCCATCAGGACCTGGGCTTTTCTTTTTATGAAATTTTAAAGTTTTTAACTTGATCTCTTTAGTTCTTCAAATTATCTATTTATTCCTGTGTTTTTAAGGTATTTATCCATTCCATGTAAAGTATTCAATTTGTTGGCATATAGTTTTCCGTAGTATTCCTTGATAATCATTTTGGAGGAGAACAATGTTGTTGGAGATGTTTTCTCATCATAATTTTTGTGTTTTAAATAATGAACCCTGGATCTGGATTTTCCATGTGTTTTCCAAATGAAATCAGCTCCTTCAGACAGGTCCATGAAGCTTCCAAGCCCTCCTGTGTAACATGCTTACCCTGGGCAGATTTCCATAGCATGGAGCCAGAGCAAAGAGGGGAAAAGGGAGCCATCAGTTTATCAAGGACTGCCTTGGCCTCTCCTGGAATAAAATCTCTGTTCCTGGCCTGGAGCTTAAAGGAATAGTGGAAGGTTCCTGTTCTTTTGGGATGCCCCACCTGCATAAAAAAGAACTTTCACAACACAGAGCTGGGAGAAATAGGAATCTGGCTCATATGACACAGATTCCTCCTTTCTTACTGAAATCAAGGAGATCTTCTTGAAAAAAATATTTCCCAGCTTGTATGTCTTCCAGTCGTTTTCCAGATACTTTAAAAGATTTTTGTTTTTGCTTGAAAATTTTGTCCTATTTAATTGCTGTTTTTTGGTGGAGACGATTTTCCAAACTTCTCACATATCCATTCTGGATGTTCTGTCTCTGTTTATTCCTTTTTATTGCTCAACATATGGGTAGATCACAATTTTCTGATCCATTTAGGTTGTTGCAAGTGTTGGTAATTACAAATTGAGCTGCTATGAATATTTGCAAAGGCTGTGTGTGGAATAAGAAATCATAATTTATTCCTTTCAGAAAGTGCTAACACTGAATGGTAGTGCCTGCAGATTCTGGGACTTCAACAAGAACCGCAAATTTCCAGGTGCAGTGTCTTATAGTTAGACCTGCTTTCTAGTTACACAAGTTGAACTTTGTCTCCTAGGTCTTTTTTTCAAGTGCCTCTCTACTTTTTCTCCTATCTTTTCTCTTCGCCCAGTTGACATCACTTTCCTAGGGCTTTGTCAGCTGGTTTTCATAGAAGAAAGGAGTAAAAGGACTCATGATGTGATATGCATGACTGAAAACAAGTAAACATGTTGCAATTTGTAATTTTGTATATTTAAATACTATTTTGTTTTCTAAAAAAGAAAATGTCACTAAAATGATGACAAAATGTAGTGGAATTTTCAGTCATGTGGCAAACTATACCCAGTGAGAATTTGGGGGAAGGGAGTCCTCCAGGCACTGTTGAACACCACCAAATATGTGCATATCTGTATGTAGTCTATGCATAAAGCAATCCCTGTGCTTCCTCTTTTGGAGGTGGTAAGAATATCTGCTGTGGACATGTCAAATAGAACTCTGACCTTTGTGGGACAGAGTGAATTCTCTAAATGCTGTGGCTTCTTTCCTACTCTCTGATAGTTGGGGCTGACCCAGAAAAAACTCCTATCACAGCTCCCTACCTATTTTTCTGTTTGTTTGCTTAATTTTATACCTTCACCCAAGGCACATGGAAGTTGCTGGGCCAGGAACTTAATCTGAGCCACATCTGTGACCTACACAGCACCTGCAAGCAGAGTTGGATCCTTTAACCCACTGTGCCTTGCCTGGGATTGAACCTGCACCTCCGCGGCAAACTGAGACACTGCTGGTGCGTTCTTAGACCACTGCAATGTAGCAGGCACTCCTCCCTAGCTATTTTTAAACATATTTAAAAATATCAAAATATCTTTTGACTGTCAGGGTAGTAGTGGAGACATCGAGTGTTTGCACTTATAGTAGAATAAAGGTGTTATTATCTGTTATGATGCTCTTATTTCAGTTATTGTTCATTGTCCACAAACATTTGATTTACCCTGTAGGATGGGAATTTTTTTTTTTTCATGGAGCATAGGAAATGATCCTTAAAGAATTTGGAATTTGGAGTTCCTGCTGTGGTGCAATGATATTGGTAATGTCTCTGCAGCGCCAGGATGCAGGTTAGATTCACCACCCTGGCACAGTGGGTTAAAGGATCCAGCATGGATGCAGCTGTTGCATAGGTCACAACTCTAGCTTGGATTCGATCATTGGCCCTGGAAGTCCATATGCTGTGGGGAGATCACAAAAAGAAAAACTAAAAAAGAATTTGGACTTTATCAGCAATGCGTTCTGAGATAGCTTGATCATAGTATGAAGACTTATCCAATGTAAAAATCATTTAGTTCTCAACTTTGCCATTTGTTAAAGTTAATCAAAACATTTGCCTATTTTTGTGTTATTCCGATTATTTTCGTTGAGTGAATACACAGGATTATTATCCTACTTCCTTTTGTCTCTGTAACCACACTTGCCAACACCTGAAATTTCTTCCCTAAAATTTCAAGGTCTTCTATAATCATTAAATTCTAGTTTTATGATTGTGGTCAAGCGATATATAAAAAAAACCTTCCAAAAATATGTATTGAACTTTTACTCCACTTTGCAAAAATTTAGAAGTGTTGAAATGATGAAATACCACTTCCTATTCATGCTGATTTCCATCTCATTTAGCAATAACATACACTATAGGAAGTACAATATAACAAGTTGTAAATAAATCTATTTGAATTCATAGCTAGAGAACCTGCATTGAATTTGTTTTATTAGTGGGAATTAGTAGTGATGTGATGTCCATTACATTAATCCCTATAAAATAACAGCATGCAGAATGTAATTTATTATTAAATAACATTTTAAATTCAAATTATTCTTAAGAAAAAAAAGATTTTTTCTGAATTTTGAGATCTTATTTTTGGAGTCAGGAACATAGTTTCTGAAATTGAGAAATTTTGGAATAGGAAGATGGGAGTAGATGTGATAATATTAGCAACCTTAAAAGCATCTATAAGAACTCTCATTTTGGAGGCAACAAGAAAAATGAATGCATTTTCACAGCATAAGTACATTCTGAAAATCAGAGTTACTGTTTCTTAGGAGGCACCAAAGGTGAGTGCTGACTCAGACTTTAATATTGTTAAGAAGACAGAGAACCAATTTTGGGCCCACAGTGAGTGCCAAGTCATTCCGCTTGAATAAAATTTCTGTGATAGACTTTCTGAGGTGTCACTTTATTTTTTTCCTTTCAATCAGTACCATTGTAATACCTTGAAAAAGCATGTATTTACCAACTCCTCTTAAAATATAGGTGAGTTTTTAGTCGAAAATTGTTATTATTCAGTGAGGTTCATTTAAAAAATAAATCTAATGGATTTTTTATTTTTTGTTGGTACTACATTCAAAATATCCTTGAGTGTCTGACTTTCATAATTTTGCCATGTTTTACTTGACTTAGTCTGTGTGGATCAATAAGAACTTTTAAAAGAAAACCTTTAAAAAAAACTTTAAAAATACCGTGTTTTGACTTGTGGTTGCCAAGAGGGTGGGGGAGGGAGTGGGATGGTATGGGAGTCTGGGGTTAACAGTTGTAGACTATTGCCTTTGGGATGGAAAAGCAAGGAGATACTGCTGTATAGCACCAGGAACTATGTCTAATCACTTGTGACGAATCTTTATATGTATGTGTAACCGGGTCACCGTGCTGTGCAGTTGGAAAATTGACAGAAACCTGTAAACCAGCTATAATGGAAAAAATTTTAAAAATAGATAAAAAGACCCTGTTTCTATGTAAACTGTATTTTTAACCTAGGTAAGACTGTATTTTTAACCTAGGTATCACAAAAGCACCCCAGAATTTCTTCATGGCTGTTTTCATTTCTTTGTTTCGCAGAGTATAGATAATTGGGTTCAAGATAGGGGTAATAACAGTATAAAATACTGCAAGAAACTTATCCACAGAGTGGTTGCTGAAGGGCCAGATATAGATGAAGATGCATGGGCCAAAGGAAAGAATCACCACTGTGATGTGAGCACTCAAAGTGGAATGGGCTTTGGACTGCCCAGTAGGAGAATGGTTCCTAATAGTTATGAGAATCAGACTGTAGGAAATAAGCAAAATGATGAAACAGCTCAGAGAGATCATTCCACTGTTGGCAACAATGACTATCTGCACAATATAAGTATCTATGCAGGCAAGCTTAGCAACCAGAGGGAGATCACAGAAAATGCTGTCCACTACATTGGAACCACAGAAAGGCAAGTTGACAACAAAGGGTATCTGAAGCCCTGAATGAAGGAGACCTAAGAACCATGAGGTCACTATCAGCAAAATGCACACCTTCTTGTTCATGATGGTCATGTAATGTAGCGGCTTACGAATAGCCACATACCTGTCATATGCCATGGAAACTAAAAGCACCATTTCGACTCCACCCAGTAAGTGGAGAAGAAAGATCTGTGTGAAGCATTCGGTAAAGGAAATGGTCTTGTGCTTTTTTACAAAGTTCACAATTATCTTAGGGCTGACCAATGAAGCAAGTATCATGTCCACAAAGGAGAGGTTCCCCAGGAGAAAGTACATGGGAGTGTTCAGGTTTGGAATGTAAAACACTGTAACGACAATGACAAGGTTACCCAAAACTGTGGCCACATAGATAACTGAGACAAGCACAAAGAGAAGAAATTTTATATCCTGGGAACTGGTCAGGCCCGGCAAATAAATTCTGAAACTTTTGACTGATTTAATTGCTCCATAGTCTCCAGTTGTGTGGATTATTCTGCACAGGATGACCTGTAGGGAGAAAGAAGAAAGCACTAATACCACAGAGATTGCCAAACTTTTTTATTCCTTTGGGTCAAATCTCATTTGACTTTGACATTTTTCATGTTATTCAGTTCCTGCTGGGAAGGAGGACATAGAGTCTAAACCGTCAACTTTTAACCCCAACTTGTAACAACAACTTGTTCCTATCTCTTGATTCCCCTAAGCAATTCCTAAACTCAGAGGCATATGCTTTGTCTTTATAGATAAAAGGAAATATTGTCATCTTTCAGAACTTTGTGATTTTATAGGAGATGAGATCCTTTAGTCCAACTTCCTGGGAGGACAGAGGGGCTTAGCACTCTTGAGAAAACTCTTCAGAGTTCAGACTTTAAATGAAGATGGGAGTTACCATCTTCCCACAACTGTGCTAAGAAATTGTATTTCAGTCCAAGAGTTTTGAATGGTCTGTGTTCCACCAGCTATAAGCCTGAGCTGAGGAAGTGAGTCAGTGAGATTTGGAATGAATCGGACTGCTCTCTTTTCCATGGATCCCTAAGTGAGCTTCTAATCTCTTCACATTTTTGGGAAGCCTTTCTGGCACAGATTCTGTTTCCTGATGTAACTATCACTTCCCATGGCCTGCTGTGGTGGAAACTCACATTCCTGGAGAAGTCTTAAATGTCTCAAGTTTCAAAGGCAGCTGTGGTTAAGCAGCAGAGGTGAATATTCTGAGTTCCTTTGTAACTCTATCATATCCTAAGAAAGGCCACACATTACAGAGGGAGTAAGAAAGATGCTGAGTCCTAAATATTTATAGAAGGCAGCTGTCTGAGCATTGAATAAGTGAAACTGGCTCCTTGGATTCCAATCCAATCTGAAAAGTGGCTCAGCAGGTGAGCATGAAGAAAACACTTGTATACCATTAGATCCCAGACATGAGGCTTCACTTTGAATCCATGAGAGATTTGAACAAGCAAGACAGTAATTTGTCATCCATTACTCTTTAAAAATTTTAGCTATTAAGCCAGAGTGGCAATAGGGAAAGCAACTGGGCTGGTGGCCATTGCAGTGCTTTGTCTTGTTCTTGGAAACAGTTTGGTCATGTTTCATTAAGTCCCCTTAGTTCTTGGATAAATCAAGAGTAAGGGAGGTTTTAATAATGCAGTATTAAACCATTAGGCTAATATACGAAGTGTGTTCATATTAGATCCCTAGGCTGATAGAACTGGTCATTCTCTTTACAAAGAAGAGATGTTATTGAATGGAAGGAGAGGAGCAAGTGATCCTTAGGTGGTGGAGAAAGCAAGAATAAAGGAACAGGGGCCAATATTGCAGGCTTTGGGGGTGGGCACTATAACAGAGAGATTATTACATAGAGTATAGAAGAGGAGGAACAGGGCAAACCTCAATGAAAGCAGGTATTTCAGGTGAAATAGTGGAATAAGTGGTAACTGAAGGTATTGCCCGAAGCTTCTTGGAGAGCTGTGAGGGAAGACCAGCTGTATCAAGACTTTCTGTGCCATCAAAACTTATTTGTTCATTATTTTTTATAGTAGACATTCTTATGAGAAATTGTATATCAAACTTAATAATTAAGAAATTAAAGATACAGAAAAGTTGAGTTCTTTAATAGAAATAATGCATGCAAAGCACTTGGCACAGAATCTGGCATATAGTTCACATAGAAATAGTTACCACCACTATTTCTGTTTTGAACTTCCTCAAATTTATACAGATAATTTAAGCAACTGGAATTCAAACTCAGAATTTCGTGACACCAAAGCTATTAACCTAACCAGAGAGTTAAGGCTTAACTTTAGCACACTCTTGCATACCATTTCACGTGTTGTTTTTGTTTTTGTTTTGTCTTTTTAGGGATGCACCCATGGCATGTGGAGGTTCTCAGGCTAGGGGCTGAATTAGAGGGGTAGCTGCAGGCCCATGCCATAGCCACAGCCACAGCAATGCCAGATCCGAGCTGTGTCTGCGAACTACACCACAGCTCATGCAGCGCCAGATCCTTAACCCACTGAGTGAGGCCAGGAATTAAAACCTGTGTCCTCATGGATGATAGTCAGATTCATTTCCGCTGAGCCACAATGGGAACTCCTCACTTCAAGTTTTCAAATGCTATAATTTTTGATAATACACTTACTAGAATTAATAGATACATGTACGTTTTAAAACTAAAATGTTGAGTAATTGGAAAAATTGCACTATAATCACACTAGTACATTCAGTCTTTTTTTGTATTGTAGTTGTTATTTGGGTAGATTAGTCTGGTTCCCTGGGGCAAAATTCTTGCATGACCTGGTTTATACATAATATCCCATTGGCATGAGACTGATAGTATGCCACGCTTATTTTCTCCTTATTCACAAGTTATATTCTACTCTGAAGTCTTCACTGTGATAGTGTATCTTTAGTTGTATAAAAATGACTTTTGACGTTAATCTGAATTTGATAGTTTATATTAGGACCATTGGCCAGGAATTGAAAACCCCTGCATGCCTTGAGCAGTTTGGTATAATAGAAACGTCAGAATTTTTTCATCATTATATCATAGAATTCATATTTTCAGTCATGAAGTTGGACATTTTCATACCTTTGTAGTGTATCTGAGATACTTTGAAATTCAAGGGAAAAGCTAATAAAGTTAAGCTGTTACCTCTCACTTTCACCATACTTCTCACAGCAGAACAACGAAGTCACCTACTCTGGCCTGCTGTGTCTTGATTCAGCAGAAGTATTTTGTAAACCTTCTCTAGGAATGAAAATTACTTCTCATTCAAGGACTTGAGCTGGTGCTCTGGTCTTCTCTGAATGTAAATAACTGATCTCCACATTGAATTTAGTTGCTGGTCTGGGTATTATAGCTTCACTGAACTAGTTTGCCTTACCTTAGGATACTCTGTACATACTGCTCTGTACCTTTAAATCTGTGGAGCTCTGAATCCAATCGCCTGTCTGGCCTTTGGTGTATGTTACAATCCTCCATAAATACTGGAACAGAAACTGAAGATTTCTGAGCAGAGGGGCTAAAGATTTGTGCCTTGTTAAAAATGAGTCTGCTTTTCTGATCAAATGTCCTTTCTAGATTGCTCTGTGAAGTGAGGGCACTGACTCTGCCCTGATTCTGGTCAGTTAGGTGAACCTGTTCAGGCCCTCAAGAAAATGTCTTTTATAATATATTTTTTTAAAGCAATGGCTTTCACTTTGTTTTTGCAGTTCACCATCTGCTTTTAGGATTCTTCAGTCACTTTTCTCTCTAGGACTCCACTCTCACCCCTACCCCTGCCTCTAAAAACACTGCACACATTCTGACTCTCATTGAATCCTTACCTCCCATGGCCTTCCTCACTTGCTGAGTAAATGATAACATCTGAATTGATTCATTACTTAGCCAGCCTTTCCAGGGCTCCCTTTCTTTCATTTACCAGTTTGACTTACAATGAAGAGAAAGTGGGTGTTGAGTTTTTGACCTTCTCACCAGGGAGAGGAATTACACTGGCCTGCTGAGTAGATCACACAGGGAGCTCAGGAAGAAGCAGGAAGAGGTAATTACAGGCAGGAGTCACAAGAGTCTCTGAACCCAAGTGATTCCTTCATTTTTGGAGTTTATTTAGCTAATGAGATGTGTAGAGGACAAGGCTGTACTTTTTATTTAAAACGTATTATATTTTCTAAGCTCTTTTTCCTGTTCCCAGACTTTCAGCAAGATCCTGGAGATCAGCAGCTCTAGCTCTAGCAGATTCTTTCCTAGAACTGTTTGGAGCCTAAGCAGCAAAACCAAGACAAAAGCTCAAATATAGCTACCTGTTTGAGCATAAAAATGCTTAGATTCTCTAAAATTATCATGGTTTATTGGGAGTTGGCTCTTTGTTTTAATGGTTTCAATTTAGCAGCAGCCTAGCTCTCTCCACAAAAGCTTCCAGGAAGGATGGTTCAGGAAATTCAATTCCCTATTAAGAAGAAATGCATACATCCGCCTAAATGAATCCTCTTGACCATTCATCCCAAATTCCTAAACTCAAATAATCTATCAGTTCCTCTTTCCCTAACAAGTCAGTATTTATGCTTCTCTTCTCTATGTACTCCCCCAGCACTGCCCTTTTAACCTGTAATGTACTGTGTGTGTGTGTTTATATATATATATTTGTCTTTTATTCTTTTGTTTATTACTGTCATCCTAGCACCTAGCAAAGTGCCTGGCATACAACAGAAGCTCAAAGTTCTTCCCTTAATATCAATAAATAGAGTTAAATTTTGAGGTTCTGCTATTTCCTAGACTCTGTATTAGTAACTTCAAATAAATGATTTCACTTAAATTTCTTTACGAGTTTATTTATGGCCTATTTTCCAGAATCTCTTACTCATTTTCCCAAGCCTGAGATAGTGCCCTTTTATGGCAGATTAATAAGACTCAGTTAACAGTAGCTATTTTGTGTGAGCTGAAACAGGCAAATATATTGACTTCATTAGTGTTTTTTACTTACCACTTCAGAAGCAGTTACAGTCAATAAATTCAGACAGAAAAATAGATCGCCGGGGTGAGGAGGCTTCTGAATCCATAGTCCCGTAAGAAGGAACAAGTTACTAAGGTGTATAAAGTCCAACCTGGGGACTTCCTCATATAGTTTTCATTAGTATTAGGTAGTGTCCAACACGTGCTAGAAAGTTTTGGGAATCCTCAGTGGATGATTCTAATGAGAATTCTGTCTATCGGGGGTATAGTCCTTCAGAAAAAAATGTTTTATCATCATTTGGTCTTTTAGTACAATGATAGTTTGGCATGATAGATGATGTTAAATCCACGAGGGAGTTTGAAATTTTTATTTTCATTTATTTTTTTTCCTTTATGGCCACAACCTGTGGCATATTGAAGTTCCTGCACCAGGGATTGAATCAGAGCTGTAGCTGCTGGCCTGTGCCACAGCCACAGCAACAGTGTACCCAAGCCATAGCTGTCACCTATGCTTCAACTTGCTGCAACACTGGATCATTAACCCACTGAGCAAGGCCACAGATCAAACCCACATCCTCAGAGAGACAATGTTGAGTCCTTAACCCACTGAGCCACAATGGAAACTCCTGGAATGGTTTTAAGACCTGGTGTATAGCTTTCTTCTCTTGTCTTCAAATGGCTGTGAGACCATTAATGATTTACTTTTCATTGTGAAATAATCAGCCTTGTGAAATAATCAGATTAAACAGCCTTTGTTCTACTAGTGCAAGTAAAATGAACGACCATTTCTAGCTTTGTTATTTACATGACTCATTTTCAAAAAAAAAAAAAAAAACAACTTTCCACAGAGAAATATATTAAATGAAAGGAAGATAAGATAAGTCACATAGCTATACTTTGGCAGTGAAGGTGATTGGGAAATGTAGCCTTTTCAAAAAAACTATTGGCCAAGCACAGTTATTCTAATAGGATTATCATCAAAACATGAAGGTATTCAAAAGCTTTTTTTTTTTTAAATTGAAGTGTAGTAGACATGTAGTATTATATTAGTTTCAAGTAAACAACATAGTGATATGACATTTATATACATCACAAATTGATAACCATAAGTTCAGTAACCATCTATTACCATACAAAGTTATTGAAATATTCATAGCTGTATCTTCAATGCTGTACACCACATCACTGTGACTTAGTAGTTTTATTACTGGAAGTTTGTACCTTTTAATCCCGTTCACATTGTTCTCCCAACACCACACACCTTCCCTCTGGCAACCACCAGTTCATTCTCTGTATGTATGAATCTGTTTCTGTTTTATTTTTTGGTCTTGTTTTTAGATTCCAAATATAAGTGGTCATAGAGTACTTGTCTTTCTCTGTATGACTTGTTTCACTTTGCATAGTACCCTCTAGGTCTATCCATGTTGTTTCAAATAGAAAGATTTTATTCTTTTATGGCTGAGTAATATTCTATTATGTATATTGACCACATCTTTATTCATTCATCTACTGATGGACACAGAGGTTGCTTCCGTATCTTGGTTATAGTAAATAATGCTGCAGTGACCGTAAAGGTGCATTTAACTTTTGATTAATGTTTTTGTTTTCTTTACATAAATACTCAAAACTGGGGTTGCTGGATCGTACAATAGTTCTGTTTCAATTTCTTTAGGAACTTCTGTGTTGCTTTCCCTAGTGGCCACCAGTTTACATTCCCACCAACAAGGCAGGAGTATTCCCTTTTCTCTGCATCATTGCTGACAACTTATTTGCTGTTTTTTTTTTTTATTACTGGATTTCAGATAGGTATGAAGTGATATTTCATTGTGGTTTTAATTTGCTTTTCTCTTTTGATTAGTGATGTTGAGCATATTTTCATTTCTATTGGCCATGTTTATGACTTCCTTGGAAAAATGCTTATTCAGGTCCCCTGCCCATTTTTTAAATTGGATTTTTTTACATTACACTGCATGATTTCTTTATATAATTTTTATACTAACCGCTTATCAGATATATCACCTTCAGATATCTTCTCCCATTTAGTAGTTTGCTTTTTAGTTTTGTTGATAGTTTCTTCATTGTGCAAAAGCTTTTTAGTTTGTTATAGTCCCATATGGTTATTTCTGTTTTTGTTACCCTTGCTAAGGAGACAGAGCCAAAAAAATATCAGTAACTATACTGGCTGTGTTTTCTTCCAGGAGGTGTAGGGTTTCAGGCCTTATGTCCTTATTCCATTTTGAGTTTATTTTTGTATATGTTGTAAGAAAGTGGTCCGGTTTTCCCAATATTATTTATTGAATAGCTTGTCTTTCCTATTGTATACTCTTGACTACATTTTTTGTAAATTAACTGACCGTTTTATTTCTGGAATCTCTCTTCTGTTCCATTGATCTATGTGTCTGTTTTTGTGCTAGTACCATATAGTTTTTATTACTGTAACTTTGTAGTATACTTTGTTATCAGGGAGTGTTATGTTTCTAGCCTTGTTCTTTTTTCTTAAGATCACTTTGTCTATTTGGGATCTTTTGTAGTTCTATACAAATTCCAGGATTATATGTTCTACTTTTGTAAAAAATGCTGTTTGCATTTTAATAGGATTACATTGAATCTGTAGATTGGTTTGGGTATTATGGACATTTTGCCAGTCCAGTGCAGTTCAATCCATGAGCACAGTACATCTTTCCATTTATTTGTATCATTTTCAGTTTCTTTCCTCAGTGTCTTATAGTTTTCAGAGTACAGGTCCTTTATCTCCTGGGTTAGATTTATTCTTTTATTCTTTTTTTGATGCAGTTGTAAATTGTATTCTTTTATTTTTTTGATTTTTAAAGTTTTATTGAAGTCTAGCTGATTTACAGAGTTGGGATATTTTCTGCTTAAATTCTTTTTTTGAAATATTTTCAGTAGTGTCTAGGATTTTCTACATACAATATTGTGTTACCTGCAAATGGTGACATTTTAACATCTTCCTTTCCAATTTGTATACTTCTTAACCTTTTTTTTTTTTTTGGTCTGATTTTTGTGTCTAGGCCTTCCAATATCATGTTGAATAAGGTAGTAATGGTGGGCATCCTTGTATCCTTGTCTTCTTCCTGACCTTAGAGGAAAAGCTTTCAGCTTTTCAAAGTTGCATATGATAGCCATTGGTTTTTCGTGTGTGGCCTTTATTATGGTAAGGTATATTGTGTCTATACTCACTTTGTTTAGAGACATCAGTGGGTGTTGAATTTTGTCAAATTTTGTTTTGCATCTATGAAGATAATCATGATCTTTATTTTGTTAATGTAGTGTAATACATTGATTGACTTGTAGGTTTTGTTCCTTCCTTGCATTCCTGGCGTAAATTTGACTTGATCATGATCCTTTTAATTCATTGTTGAATTTGGTTTGCTACTAGTTGTCTCTTGGTATCTACTGGGGATTAATTCCAGGAGATCCATGAATATCAAAACCTGTGGATGCTCAAGACCCTCCTAGAAAATGATTATACCTTCAGTGAAATGATTTAGTACAATGAGCACAGCCAGTTCCTTGTATTCACAGGTTTCACATCCATATACCCATTGTTGTTTGAATCTGCCTATGCAAAAGTGATACAGAGGCCAGCAGATATAATGGACCCAGCAAATTTCATTGAGGATGGTGGCAAAGGCCAGCAGCTGCAGCTCTGACTGGACTCCTGGCTTGGGGAATTCCATAAGCCGCAGGTGCAGCCCTAACAAACAAAAATAAAGATTAAAAAAAACTTAAAAAAAGGAAAGATACGAGTATGTCCATTGATTCTCAAGGATCCAGTCCTTACCCTCCCCGAAGCATTTTTAAAAATAAGAATTTAGTTTAAATGTCATGCATGTATGGCTAGAGATACATTGTTAAAGCATCCTTTAGCCTATAGTTGGTATATTACACATATTGTTTAGAGACAGTGAAGAAAAGTATTGGATAGAAGCCTGTAAAATTATTGCTGAATGTTTTTGGGAAAACAGTGTTTATTTTAAACATTTAAACTAAATTTGATATCAAAGAGCTCATAGAATGTCTGTATATTCTAATGTCCATGAACCATATATCAAACTTTGTAATTTAATGCAGTTTATGCAATGTAAGCCGATTGTATACTTTCTGTTTTGTTGTGAAGTGAATGACTGAATATATAAGCGGTCTTTACTCCTTGTCCCTGTGGACTGACCCAACAGTAATGCTTGTACTTGCTTCTTGATAGGTATATGAGGACAACTATAAATACAAACATGAATGATGGGATATAGTAGCTTATATGTGTGTAATTTATATGTCAGGTGAAATTTCTATTTACTTAAGAAATAAACATGTGCTTTCTTGCCAGCAGATAATAGTAGTGGATCTCTCTGAACATAGAAACTTGCCTATCACCTTGTTTAAAAATTAATCATATTTATGCATATTAGGATCCACAAAAGTGTAAACTTACGTGTGTGTGTGCTTTTGAGTTTAGTTAATACTTTTTATGTGCATTTAGTCAACTGGAAAATTTAGCTGGAAGATCTCTAATTCTAAATTTAAAGTAGAAAAATTCATATGTGATTTCTCTTTATTTGAAATTTAGTTTTGGGCATTTCTGGGTTCCAGCTATTGTTAATGAGCCAGGTTTTTTTTCCTGTTTAATTATTTATTACATTTGAAAAAGCTAACCCCAACTGAATTGAATTTCAATTTAAAATTATTCTTTCAATAAAACCAAATATGTCATAGAGATATAATGATGTAACATTTGGTAATTTTAATATACATTATGAATATTTTAAAAATATACAAACAAAATTAATACCACCTTATTCTGAGGTGGAATATGTATATGATTTTTGCTCTAAAAATCTTCACCATGGTCTTGCCTAGAAGTTCTGTCTGGAGCTTACGTGTTGAGTCCTCAGCCTACTTATGGCAGCTTTCATTTCCTGATTCCTCAGAGTGTAAATAATGGGGTTCAGTAATGGTGTGATAACTGAATAAAACACAGAAAGAAATTTATCCACTGAAAAGCTACTAAATGGCCAAACGTAAATGAAGATACATGGCCCAAAGAATAGAGTGACGACAGTAATATGAGCAGACAGTGTGGAAAGAGCCTTGGAGAGGCCACCAGAGGATCGATGTCGGACAGTTACCAGAATGACAGTGTAGGAAATGAGTAAGAGGATGAAACAAATGAAAGACAACAGTCCACTGTCAGCAATGACCAGCAACTCCAGAACATAGGTCTCAGTGCAGGCAAGCTTTAGAACCAGAGGAAGGTCACAAAAAATATTGTCCACTACATTGGGACCACAGAAAGGCAAGGTGATGGTAAAAACCATCTGGCTGATTGTATGCACAAAACCCACAGCCCATGACAGCAGCACAGAGCCCGTGAGTATCCGGTGGTTCATGATGGTTGTGTAATGAAGAGGTTTGCATATTGCAACGTACCGATCAATAGCCATAACTATGAGAAGAGTCATCTCACTGCCCCCTAAAAAGTGAAGGAAGAACATCTGAGCCATACAACCCCACAGAGAAATAGTTTTATTCTCCTTGAGAAAATCAGCAACCATCTTAGGGGTTGTGATTGTAGACACAGACATATCAAGAAAGGAGAGATTTCCAAGGAGGAAGTACATTGGTGTGGAGCGCAGATGAGAGTCAAAAGTTACAGTGACCACAATGAGAAGATTTCCTGCCATAATTGCTGCATATGCCAACAAAAATATGAAAAAGAAGAAAATCTCAAGTTCCCAAGTATTGGTGAGTCCTAACAAAACAAACTCAGATATTACTGAGCTATTCTTCATTTTCTTCTAGTCTGGGTAGGAGTTTTCAGAAAATCTTTAAAATGACATTACCTGGAAAAATGATAATTTTATCTGTGATAATTTTGAATATATGGATGTATAGAAAATAGTATTTGGATGTATATAAAATAGTATTTGATTCCTATAGAAAGAGATGGACATTTCTGAGTAATACGGTTTAATTGGTTTAAGGCAAGCACATTACTTGTATACACAGTCACATTACTGCATTTATTTTCAGACAGAAAGGCAAAAACATAGGAAATTTACTGTAAATTTTCCAGTTTCCAGTCATAGATTTTGTCTCCACATTTATTTGTTGTTTCTGTCACGAGTTCATGAATTCATGAATCATGGGTTCAATGTGTGAGCAGTAGGAGTCAAATAACTCTTAGTTATGAGTCAGTTCAAGTGTATTGGAATATAGTCACGTAAAGTTCTGGGTTTCTAGTATTCAATCCTTTAACCTTTCCACCACCTTTATTTGAAATATTTAGATATGTGCATGTGAGCTGAATTTTGTACCCGCTTAATAAATTACTTTAGGGTACTTTATTAGCTGTTCTATGTCCTCAGCCTTCTTTTCAACCCAAAGGGATACACTGATGATTTCACTTATCCCTGAAGCCTTAATCTAGGTATAGTCTGTTATATGTTCTTCCTTACCCTAAAATTATAATTAAATAAGCTTCCTGGGAAGTTTCTGGTCAAGTACATAAATATTTCTCAGTGTCCAGGTTTTTTCCTTCCTTTTTCTCTTTTTTTGCCCTTTTTCTCTTTTTTTGTCCCTTCCTTCAACTCCCCCCTCTTCCCTGTCTCTCCCTTTCCTTCCTTCCTTCCTTCCTTCCTTCCTTCTTCCCCCCTCCTTCCCTCCCTTCTTCCCTTCTTCCCTCTCTTTTTTCCCCTCTGTTTTTTCAATAGTGTTCTGTATTTCATACAGGTTCCTAAATAAAACTGACCTCTACTTTTTGCTTGTTTCTCAGAATCTATTGTTGCTGAGTTCCTAGCTGAAGTATTATTCATTCAGTATATAGATGATATCTGAACAACAACCAGATCTTTTACAAGTAGTGTTTGTGTTTCCTTGGAGCCTAATTGCTTACCTTTTTGTAACCATTGCTTTCCTCTGAATTTTTACATTTGTGTGCAGACTGAGTTTTGACTATTACCCTGGCTCATACATCCTTGATATTTGTACTCTATATGTTCTCCCACTTTGAGCTAGCACTCTTTGCTCACTTTTATATCCTTTTTTATTTTGATTTGGATCTTTTGGTCCCAGCTTTCTTTTTCTATTTTTTTTTAAAGCTGTTGATGGTATACATCAACCATACAGACACAGATACAAACTCACACATATATACACGCTTTACCACATTCTGTTTCTGAGTAACAGGACGGAAAGTGGAGAATCTATACATTATCAATATTTTTTAAAAATTTACAAGCATTTCCTTCCTTCTTTGATTTATAATTCACAAAATATTCAGAAATTTTTATTTGGCCCAACCTTCAGAATTAAAAAACAAACAAATGAACCCAGAGTCAAGAATGAAACATTTACTAGGGAAATATACTCTCGACTCTTCAACTTCCCAGATCGATACAAGACTCTAAAGGGTAACATATATGGAATGTATTTGTATATTTCGTTGTCTACATAAGTGCTATGTATGTATATGCATTCACGCAATTTTATCTCTGTCATTATCTCATTTTCTGGCAGATATATGGACCACAGGAAAATTTTACGATGGAAGATTTGGTAAAGAAGATGTACTGTTAAAGAAAATGTTTCTTTATTAAGTATAAATGATAAATTTACCTAGTTGTCTTCTTTATAAGGAATTATTGTCATCATCTTTGATATCATATTTCATGCACTGAGTCTACACACTAGTTATGAAATTGTATCCAAAATTTTGCAGTCCTCAATCTTAAAATACTAGCAGAAGAAAATCTTGACGAGAACAAGTAATTTTATAGTTTAATATTAAAATTAGAAAATTAAAAGCAAAAATAATATATATTAATTTAGTTTTTTTAATTCACAAGCATATTTGTAAAATATATCTAGGTACATTTAAGTGAAGATGGATTCAAATCTATTATGGTAAATGAAATCATTCATTATGACAATTTGTATATATGGTCAAATATGAAATATCTTTAAAATACCTACTTTTTTACTCAGGTGAAAATAAGTTGGAATTAGAAAAAGAAAATGGTCCTTCTTAACTTGAGGCATGGGTAAAACTCACATGAGGAGATCGCTTGTGACACAGTGGGTTAAGGATCCCTTGTCGCTGCAGTAGCTCAGGTCGTTGCTCTCCGGTGTGGGTTCAATCCCTGACCCCTAGAACTTCCACATGCCGTGGGTGCAGACAAAAAAAAAAAATACACGTGAAAGATATAATTTTTTGAGTGGTTATATTGTACAAATAATATTGAATTGAAAAGAAATGAGAAATAATTGAATAAAACTGGTTCAGGCAAGGTTTAGGTTTTCTCTAGTGAATTTCTTCTGAGAATAGGATGAATGGCTTGTGACTGGGGAACCCAGCTTTTTCTGTGCCATTCAGTGACTAAATGAAGAAATATTACTCCGTTCTTTTCAAATGTAGCATTTGCTTGAAGAAAACTGTAAGATGTTTAATACTTTGTGTACATATTCAGTAATAAAGTCTTCCCTGTATATTTTCACAAAATCACTTAGTGTCTATGGACATATGTAGCTGGTGGTTTTATTGATAAGAAAAAAGGCTGAAATTCCTATTGAGCATGGAGGGCTTTTTTTTTTTTTTGGTGATTTTTGTCATGAGATACTTAAGCCATGTATGGATTAGATAAACCATGAGTAATATTCACTTAACACAGAAAAAGTTTGGCGTATGAAAAATCAGATTTGCTGCCAAAATAACCATTATAAATATTTTCCTAATTAAAAAATAAACTTATAAATTTGATACAAAAAGGTCAAATATTGTAAGTGCCCAAAGGACTTGATTCTCGTATATTTATCATTTTAAAATATTAAGGTATTTACTGTATTTTTTCTTTTTGTTTTATATTGTGGTTGATTTACAGTGTTGTGCCAATTTCTGCTATACAGCAAAGTGACTCAAATATATATATATGTGTGTGTGTGTATATATATATATATACACACACATACAGATTTTTAAAAATATATATATACATTTTTTAAAAAACACTATTTATCATCATGATCTATCCCAGGGAAAGTATTTATTTGAAATGTAGGTAGGAAAAGGTGATGGATTTAAAAAACAGGAAATAGTTCTTGGTTTGCAAACCAAACAGGAAATAGTTCTTGGTGTATGTCAGTAGTATAATTAAGCAATTGTATATGTTACATAACTTCATTCAAGAAAATAAATGTAGACTTGAGGGGCAAATGTTTTAAATATTGATTTAAATAAATCACTTATTTTACTTAATGTTCCATAAGTATTTTCTAAGTTGAAATAAATATTCAATGTAGAAAAGGAAAAACATAAATTAGTACATTAACTTGAAATAACTCAATGTTTTTCATTTGTCTGACAAGAGATTTTTATTAGAACACATTTCAGAAGTGCCACAGCTGCTGAATATAGCCAAGGATGAAACTAATTTTCCACGTTCCACTTTTTTTATCTTTTTATCCCATAGAGATTAACAAACCCAAGTTTATATTCCAAAAACATGAACTCAAATGATAAAACTGACCCCTCAGATTAGGCATGTCAGTACTATCTATTTAGCAGTCACAGACTGCCTCTTCTTAGTAAAACTAGATGTATCTGTCCAGACAATATCTGACACAAATTTTCTTTTACTGTGGCCCTTATGATCAGAATAATAGGCTTTTCCTTCATTTCTCAGTTTCTTATACAAAGTCTCCTCTTTTATTAAAGTATGTAATTTCTGTTTGTTATTAGCACTGCTGTTGAAACCTACCAGTTCTGGCTGAGGAGTGGTCTCTTCAAAGATATGTAGACACAGTGAGATTCTGAATATATATTGTTTCTCTTTTTTTATATCCATGGATATGCATGACAGTCATTTGCAGTTCAGAAAAAAAAAGGACAAGAAACATACACATAAAATTCGGACTGCTGATTAACCCCCAGAAGGAGTTATTAAAATAAACATGCTAGTCAGTTGTCCCTAGAGTTCAAGGAAGAGACTTATTCTCTCATTATTTAAGTAGATTGTGAGTTCACCAAATGTTATCAGCCATGTGGACTTTCTGTAAGTGCTTTCCAGAAAAAGCATTGACTCACATGTTTTGGTTGATGGCGATTGAACACATTTAGAGAAAACGGATCTATCATAAAATGATGGAATTGAGAAAATTATGTTTCTGTTAATTTGACTTCATCAATCTGGATATAATTCGATAATTGAATGCATTTATTCAATTAAAATTGTGTCCACACAGGGCAAGATATATAGAGAAAAATCTCCTTTTATTACAAAGGAAAAAGAAAGAGAAAGAAAAATCACACACGCACAAGAATCAGGGGAGGCTTCCGCCTTGGTAATCAATACATGATTAATGGTAATCAACAAATGATTAGTACATTTTAGCAATCAACCATTCTAAAGATTGAGAATTTCATGTAGTCCTTTGCAGTTATGGTTAACTTCATGATGGCTCAACAGTATTAAAGGAAGGTCATGGAGGCAATTATAGTAAACTTTCATGTTAAAATAATGTCATTATGCAAGTAAATTCTAAAAGCTAACTGGATAGTAATACATGACTGCAGATGATTTCACATGACTGAGGATTCTGTGTTTATTCTTATATGTAACTCATCCATGGTTTCCTCAATTATAACCCTCTTGAAAAGGTTGCAAGGACATGAGAATTATAAGTATGTGATAAATGTGGTTCCACATTCATTTCCAAAGCCCATAACAGACATTGCTAATAAATTTTTCACTTTTTCTAAGCCTCAGAATTAGAAAATAAGTTCCCCAGACAACCACTAGCAATTAGAATTGCCATTAAAAACATTAACAAACAAAACCTTTAAAAAATATTTCAGCTAAGCAGATATATGTTATGATTTAGTGTGGCATTTGAGGAACTGTCTGAGAAAAAGGAAAGGATTCTTTAAAAATTGAAATTAGGAGCTTCTGTTGTGGCTCAGGTGGTTAAGATCCTGACTAATATCCATGAAGTTGTAGACTGCAGATTAAGTTCTGATCTGGCATTGTTGTGGGCTGTGAGATAGGCCTGCAGCTGTAGCTCCAATTCAATCCCTAGCCTGGGAACCTCCATATGCTGCAGATGTGGCACTCCCCTCCAAAAATAAAAAAGGGAATTGGAAAGATAATATGAGCACATATTACTCATCCAGTTGGTAAGGATGGTAACCATAGAATTTTTCGAATAAAGCTGAAATGTTAGGAACACATTTTCTAAGGCCAAACTAAACTAGGGAAAAACAAAAAGAAGCGGGTAAGAACAGAAAATATGTAATTTTGATATACTAGGTACATTGTTTTGTAAAATAAAAGACATTGAAAGAGAGATTCCCAAGATGTTTGCATAACTGTAGATTTTTTTTTCTGTCACTGGAAGATTTCTTTGCCTTGTTTCCACACACTCACAGCTGGGATCATTTAATCAATTCAGGCTTACTCTCTGAAACAGCGTATCAGTTATTCTCTCTGCTTTCACTGTTGTTACAGTTTGTTCTGCACTTGAGAGACCTACATCAGAGTTGAAAAGTACATTGAATCTATTCCCACCCATTGTCAAAATCCTTTAATGGCTCTTGAGTCCAGGATTCACTAGGCCTGAATACACTGGCCTCTTCCTTTTTACACAATCTCAGCACAGGTCTTTCTTCTTTTTATTCATCAACCTTCCTCATAAAGGTCTGTCTTGAGTATGTACAAGCTTTTTCTTACTTAACAATGTCTATATACACTGGCCCTTCTGCCTGGAATGCTCTTTTCCACTCAAAGCTCTACTTTTTTTTTTACTTTCTTAATGTTTTGGTGTAAATACCTCCTTCTTAAGTGGTTTTCTGACAGCACCACCCCTAACCTAGATGCCTCCTTATAATTCTGTCCAGGGAAGAGAACAAGTCTGTGATAAACCACTTATCTCTATTGCTTTGGGCAGTATTTTGTAACTAGTATATATTTTTCAAATGTCTCATAGATGACAGAATTCAGTTAAAAGAACATTTGAGTATCCATACTGCCTGTGGCAGCAAGATACAGTAAGCAGTTTATGGATTGACTCTTCACTGCTACAGTTTTCTTGATTCTTAAAAAAAGCTATTTGGATACTCAAATGTGTGTTTGAAATATTCATTGCTAGGAGTATTTTAACATTACACTAAGAGTAATTAGCCTATTGAGGCCACAGTGCAAAAATATTCAACAGATACTCATTTAAATCAAAACTCTTCTCTGAAGACTCTATAGAGTAGAAATATTTTAATACCTATTAAGTTACTACATGTAATCAAAACTAAAAATTTATGGTAAAAACTATACTGTGCCATCTTACTAGTTATTTTTACAAATTGATGCGCCGAAATATTATACAATTTTTGTAAGACGATATTATGCTTATGTATTTTATTTTATTTTATTTTTAGTGGCCTTGCATTTTAAACATTCATCCAGGTTTCCCTGAATTTTAAGACAAGGAGGTAAAGGAGATAATGAATGCACGCCTATTGATGTATTACACCTATGCTAAGAACATTTTCCATTAGCATTTTAAATAAAAAAATACCTTAATAGTTCCACACATTTTAAGAAAGGAAATTGATATTATTAAACACTTGATCTCAATCATTTGAATAAACATAAGACTCAACCCTCCGCAAGAGCAAAGAACACAAAACAATCATTTGTTCCAGACAGTGTTTAGTAGATGAGACAGGAACCAATATCCTGGCCGCTCAGTCTCTTGATGGCTGCTTTCATTTCCTGATTCCTCAGAGTATAAATAATTGGATTAAGGAGAGGGGTGATTACAGAGTAAAACACAGAAAGAAACTTATCTACAGAATAACTATTAAATGGGAAAGCATAGATGAAGATAGCGGGACCAAAGAAGAGAGTGACCACAGTGACGTGGGCAGAGAGTGTGGACAGAGCCTTGGAAGATGCACTAGAGGAGCGCTGCCAGATGGTGAGCAGCATGACAGTGTAGGAAATGAGCAAGAGAACAAAGCATACCAGGGACAGGAGTCCACTGTTCACAATCACCAAGAGCTCT
>PVHT021183630.1:4644068-4658224 GCA_004024745.2 Catagonus wagneri | reverse complement strand
GCCATTGTGGTCCTACAACTTGCTTGTAGGTATTTTGACATGTTAGATATTTCTCAGGACTACAAGTCCATAGAAATGTGTTGGTTATGGAGCCAACTAAATCAAATTAGTGTCTGGGTTAGTACAAGGCAAAGTCAATTAAACATTTGAGAAAATTTCTCTTCCTTTGTGTTTAGCTCCAGATAACACTATATGAGTGAAAATTTAGTTTGTTAGAGTTACAGAGAGGAGTTTTCAAAAGCAACAGGGGAATAGGTTTTTATCTTTCATGGGTCTCAGGAAGTACATTACTAACACATTTTTGTGACATCCTCAGTATGCAGTAAAACATTTGCCATACTACAAAAAAATGTTGCTGAAATCATGTTGTGCATTATGCCTCCTGAGGTTAACAAATTAAATTCCCATATTGTTGATAGAAATATGAAATATGACTATTGAGAGATCTATGTAGTTTACTGAGATCAAACCCAATTACTGAGGAAACATTAAGCTTTTAGACTTGAATGACCCAGATTGACTCTCAAAATTACAGATCTCACATATTTGCCTTACTCTTCTGTTTTTGTGGTCAGACAAGTGAGTGTATCCCACCTGTGCATCCTTATCTCCTGCTGAAAAGTTGGATCAAACGAACATTTTTATCTGATATTTGTTTTATCTCACATATTTTCACGAGTCTATAGAAATACCAAAAGTGCTATTATTAAAAATATGAGCTAGTGAGATTTATATTCTCCTTGAAGTGATGTAAGGTGGATCCTTAACTTTTGTGAATCTAAACTAAAAAAAAAAAAAAAGGAGGTATGATGTATTACTTGATCAAAGTATTGTCTTCAGGTTAGTTACTTATCCTCTTTGGCCCTATATTTCTCCACAACAATTTTCCTTAATATTTAACTTTTAACTTTGTCAAGGATCGGCAGAAGTCACAGATATTGTGTTACTAACGGAGGTAGACTCAGCTAAACTAAGTGAAAATTTTAAAAGTACACACTTTCACATAAGGTGAATAAGTAAGTGATCAATCCACATGAATTTACTTATTTCAGTGGCTCCTCTATTTCTGTAATTTCAGCCCTATTTTTCACACTTATTCCAGGCTTGTTGATCATCTCCAATCCTTTTCTTGCCTTTAACAGAGGGTGGAGGGTAGATAATATCAATTATCAGAGAAGAAAATAGGATATATGTGAATTAGAGGGGTATATTTACCCTTTTCATCACATCGTTTAAATTTTAGTGGAGTTCCCGTCGTGGTGCAGTGGAAACGAATCCAACTAGGAACCATGAGGTTGCAGGTTTGATCCCTGGCCTTGCTCAGTGGGTTAAGGATCTCGTGTTGCCATGAGCTGTGCTGTAGATCACAGACGTGGCTTGGATCTGGTATTGCTGTGGTTGTGGCTGTGGCTGTGGCTGGCAGCTGTAGCTCCAATTGCACACCTAGCCTGGGAACTTCCATATGCTGTGGGTGTGACCCTAGAAAGAAAAAAAAATAGAGATACTGTATGTCTAGTTAACCATTTTGAATACTTAATTTTTTGCATTTAGATATGTAAGGTTACTGTCAGTAAGACACATTTTATTCGTAAATGACCCTTACTCTAACCATTGTTTCATACCATTACTCAGAGTAACATAAAAACTTCTTTCACATAGTAATAGAATGGAGAATGGAAACCTTTGATAGTTACTTTTCTTTCTTTCTTTTTTTTTTTAAAGGCTGCACCCATGGTATGTGGAAGTACCCTGGCTACAGATCAAATCAACCTGGGATCTGAGCCATGTCTGCCTATATTGCAGCTCATGGCAATAGGTCCTTAAGCCACTGCACAAGGCCAGGGAGTGAACCCACATTCACATGGATACTAGTCAGGTTACTTACCACTGAGCCACAATGGGAACTCCTGATAGTTATTCTTTCATGTGAATTTTCATTCCTTCTTGGCACTTTGTACTCTTAATGCAAGACAACAATCTTATCTCAGCTACATCACCTAGCTTTCTGTGTTTTTTTGAAGTATGCAAATAAGTAGATTTGTAGGTGCTCTTGAACTTGGCAAAGACAGGGTCTCGCAAGTTTTTTTTTTTTTAAACAGATTAATGTTTCTTTAAATATATGGCCGTATTCAGACTATAGTCATAGGACATTTCATATATTCCTTTCCATAGTTCCTAACAAGTATAATGATGGCATCAATATTTTCGAAGTGGTGACATTCTATGATTCTTCAAGCCATGAATTAGGTATTTTATCCTTGAAGTTCTATTTTCTATCCCTCTTTAAATAATTTCATTCCTAGAAACAAACATGCAATTTTCTCTACATTAGGTACTAATTCAAAGAAAGCAGTCATTCAGTCTGACCATTATAGCCAAACAATTTAATGATGCCTAGATCCTTTTTTCTAAGCATATTTTATTTGCCCTGGACTACTGTATCATTATCTTAATTCCCAGTAAACATAATTACAGTGATCTTCGTATCTGTTTTTCATTTGTATAAAAATCAGTTTTCTCCAGGATAATTTCCTCTTTTCAGCCCTCCTCTCAGTTATTATTTTGGCATTTGAACTTTATCAGTATGGACACACTTAATATTGTAGATGAAACCAGTGTGGTAGATGTGGTATATAGGTAGGGTGACATGTCAGGATTATGTAATTTACCAGTTGCACTTGGACTTCAGAAATCCCATCAATATGAAATGCTGCATGTTTTGTCTTCATCACTCAGCGATTTCATTTTCTGTTTTGAACTCGAAAAGACAACAGTATATAAAGATATCCCTTGATAGGAGGCATAAAGAGAAAAACTCATTTGATTGTTTCAGAGTCCTCAGAGACTGGCAATGAACAGTAAGTGAGATTGTTATGAAGACTTTTGTCATTACAGAAAATAAGACTTTACTTTCAAACCTCAAACTGACAATATTTTAAAGGCATCAATCAATAATCAAGAACATTCAAAAGATGTCACTATCTGTAAATTGTAAGATTTTTGTGATGTTTTGTCTATTGTTGTAGTTTCTTTTCCGCAATAGGCATTGATGATTTTTCTATTCAGGCAAGATATGTTCATTCTAGATAAATTTAATTCTAAATTTCATTAAAATGAACTTTTCCCGTGTTTAAACTTTAATCTGTTAGAATCTATTAATAATTGATGTGAAATAATTATTTATATCACTGTAATTAAGTAATAATTCCACTAAAATTTATAGTTTCCTTTGTCATTTAAAGTTTTTTTTTTGCCTTTTTTGTTATTTTAGGGCCGCTCACACGGCATGTGGAGGTTCCCAGGCTAGGGGTCTAATCAGAGCTGTAGCCACTGGCCCTCGCCGCAGCCACAGCAACGCAGGATCCGAGCCGCGTCTGCGACCTACACCACAGCTCACGGCAATGCCGAAGCATTAACGCACTGAGCAAGGCCAGGGATCGAACCCGCAACCTCATGGTTCCTAGTCGGATTCGTTAACCACTGCTCCACGACGGGAACTCCCATTTAAACTTTGATAGGCAAAATGTGCTTCAGGTTTATGTTATTTTCTTTTTTATTTATTTTTTATTTTATTTATTTATTTTTTTTGTCTTTTTATGGCTGCACCTGCAGCATATGAAAGTTCCCAGGCTAGGGGTTGAATTAGAGGTGTAGCTGCCAACCTAAGCCACAGCCATGGCAACGGGTGATCCAAACTGCATCTGTGACCTATACCACTGCTCAGGCAATGTCAGATCCTTGACTCACTGAGCAAGGCCAGGAATCTAACTGGCATCTTTGCGGATCCTAGTTGGGTTCTTTCCGTTGAGCCATGATGGGAACTCCCAGTTTTTCCTCTTTTTTTTTTTTTTTTAAACCAACTTTATTTTTTAGAGTAGGTTTAGATTCAAAGCAGTATTGAGCAGATGGTATTTTCCATATACTCTTGCTTGATACATACATAGTCTCCTCCATTATCAACATCCCCTACCAGAGTGATACATTTGTTACAAATGATGAACTTACACTGACTCATTGTTGCCACTCCAAATCCATAGTTCAGTTACTGTTTTGTCCAGATATGTGCCCAGGAGTGGGATTGGTGGATCATATGGTAGTTCTATATTTAGTTTTCTGAGGACCCTCCATACTGTTTTCTATAACCAGTGTACCAATTTACATTCCCACCAACAGTGAAAAACGGTTCCCTTTTCTCCATACCGTCTCCAGCATTTGTTATTTGTAGACTTAATAACAATGGACATTTTGACTGGTGCATGGTGGTACCACATTGTAGTTTTGGTTTTCATTTCTCTAATAATTAGTGATGTTGTACATCTTTTCATGTGCCCATTGGCCATCCATATCTTTTCTTTGGATGAATGTCTATTTAGATCTTCTGCCCATTTTTCCATTGGGTTGTTTGTTTTTTGTTGTTGAGTTACATGAATTGTTTGTATATTTTAGAGATTAGGCCCTTGTCAGTGGCATCATTTGTAAAGATTTTCTCCCATTCTGTGGTTTGTCTTTTCATTTTTTTTTCTGTGCAAAAGATTTTGAGTTTTATTAGGTCCCGATTGGTGTGTTTTTTGTCTTTATTGCTGTTATTCTAGGAGGTGGATCAAACAAGATGTTGCTATGACTTATGTCAAAGAGCATTCTGCCTATGTTTTCCTCTAGGAGGTTTATAGTATTTTGCCTTATATTTAGGTCTCTAATCCATTTTTTAGTTTATTTTTCGTGTGTATGATGTTAGAGAACGTCTTAATTTCATTCTTTTACATGCACCTTCCATTGTAATTCAAAAAGATCCACGTACCCCTCTGTTCATTGCATCTCTGTTTACAATAGTCTAGACATAGAAACAATCTAAATGTCCATTGACAGATGAATGGATTAAGATACTGTGGTACATATATATATATATATATATATGTGTGTGTGTGTGTATATATATATATATATATATATATATATATATATATATACACAACGGAATACTTCTCAGCCATCAAAAGAACCAAATAATGCCATTTGCAGCAATATGGATGCAACTAGACATTATCATACTAAGCAAAGTAAGTCAGAAAGTGAAAGACAAATGCCATATGATATCACTAATATGTGGAATCTAAAATAAGACAACACATTAACCTATCTACAAAACAGAAACAGCTGACAGACATATGGAACAGACTTGCGGCTGCCAAGGGGGAGGGGGAAGGAGTGGGATGTACAGGGAGTTTGGGGTTGGTAGATAGGAACTATTACATTTAGAATACAAGAGTAATGAGGTCCTGTTTTATAGCACAAGGATCTATATCCAATCTCAATAGTATGGGAAAAAGAATGTATGTGCATATATGACTGGGTCACTATGCTATATAGCAGAAATTGACACAACACTGTAAATCAACTATTCTTTAAGAATAAATTAAAAATAAAATATTTGTTATTAAAAACCCATATTTTACATTATAGTGCACTTTTGGTGTTGCACAGTCAATGGATTTGGAAAAATCTATAATGGTATGTATCTTCCATTACGCTGTAACACAGAGTAGTTTCAGTGCTCTAAAAATCCTCTCTGCTCCACCTGTTTATCTCCCTTTTCTCGCAGCAACTATACAGACCTTTTATTAAAAAAGACATTTATTGTCATATAGTTGATTTATGATGTTTAATTTCTGCTGTGTAGCAAAGTGATTCAGTGATACACGTGTGCACACACATACACATTTATGTATTTTTTGTATTCTTTTCCATTATGGTTTATTACAGGATATTGAATATTGTTCCCTGTGCAACGCTATAGGACCTTATTATTTATACATTCTATATATATATTAGTTTGTATGTTCTAATACCAAATTCCCTATTAATCTTTCCCCTCCCTTCTTTCCCCTTGGCAACCAAATATCTGTTCTCTGTCTGTGAGTCAGTTTCTGTTTCTTCGATAAATTCATTTGTGTCATATTTTAGATTCCGCATATAGGTGATATATGGCATTTGTCTCTTTCTTTCTGACTTCCTTCACTTAGTAGGATAATCTCTAGGTCTATACATGTTGCTGCAGATGATGGCATTATTTCATTATTTTTATGGCTGATTAGTATCCACTGTATATCTATTCCTATGTCTATATAATCCATTCATCTGTCAGTGGGCATTTAGCTTGCTTTTTTATTGTAAATCATGTTGTGAACATAGAGGTTAACGTATCTTTTTGAATTACAGTTTTTTTTTTTTTCTGGATATATCCCCAGGAGTGGGATTGCTGGATCACATGGAAACTCTGTTTTTAGTTTGATGAACCTCCACACCATCTTCCATAGTGGCTGCACCAATTTATATTCCCACCAACAGTACAGGATATGTCCCTTTTCTCCACATTCTCTCTAGCATTTGTTATTTGTAGACATTTCAATGATGGCCACTCTGATCAGTGTGAGGTGGTACCTGACTGTTGTTTTGATTTGCATTTCTCTATTGTTATTAGACTTATGTGATGTTGAGCATCTTTTCATGTGTCCCTTGGCCACTGTATGTTTTCTTAGAAGAAATATCTTTAGGTCAATATCTTTAGGTCTTCTGCCCATTTTTGATAGGGTTATTTTTCTTTGTTTCTTTTTTGTGTTTTTTGTACTGTTTGTATATTTTAGAAAAAAAGCCCTTGTCTGTCTCATCATTTGCAAATATTATCTACCCATTCTATAGGTCATCTTTTGGTTTTGTTTATGGTTTCCTTTTCTTTATAACTTTAACTTAGTTCCCGCTTATAACTTTAATTAGTTCCCATTTGAATTATTTTCTTCCTTTTATTTACATTGCCCTGGGAGAGTGACCTAAGAAAACATTGGTTCAATTTATATCAGAGAATATTTTGTGTATGGACTCCTCTAGGAATTCTATGCAAATTTTATCATCATTTGTAAATATTATCTCCCATTCCATAGGTCATCTTTTGGTTTTGTTTTGGGAGAGTGACTTAAGAAGGCATTGGTTCAATTTATGTCAGAGACTATTTTGCCTATGGACTCCTCTAGGAATTTTATGATGTCATTTCTTATATTTAAAAATTTACTTTGAGTTTATTCTGGTATATGGTGTGAGCTGTGTTCTAACTTCATTGATTTATATGTGACTGTACAACTTTCCCAAAACCACTTGCTAAGGAGACTGTCTTTTCTCCATTGTACATTTTTGCTTCCTTTGTCAAAGATTAATTGACCATAGGTGTATAGATTTATTTTTGAGATCCCTCCTCTGTTCTATTGATCCATATGTCTGTTTTTTGTGCCAAACCATGCTGTTTTGAATACTGTAGCTTTGAGGTATTGCCTAAAGTCTGGGAAGCTTTTACCTCCTGCTTTGTTTTTTCAGTTTTTTGGGTTTTTTTTCCCCCTCAGAATTGCTTTGGGAATTCTGGGCCTTTTATGCTTCCATATAAATTTTAGGATTATTTGTTCTAGTTCTGTGAAAAATGTCATGGATATTTTGATAGGGATTACATTAACCTGTAAATTGCTTTGGGTAGTGTGACCATTTTAATAATATTAATTCTTCTCATCCAAAGGCATGGGATATTGTTCCACTCCTTTGAATCATCTTGGATTTCCTTAATCACTGTTTTATAGTTCTCAATGTACAGGATTTTCAAATCTTTGTTCAGGTTTATTCCAAAGTTTTTTTTTTATGTGACTTCAAAAGAGATTGTTTACACTCCCTTTCTTATATTTCATTGTTAGTGTTAAGAAGTGCAACTGATTTCTGCATGGTAATCTTGTATCCTGCTACCTCACTGAATTTGTTCATCAGTTCTAGTAGTTTTTATGTGGAGTTTTTAGGACTTTCTACATATAGTGTTGTGCCATTTACATGTAATGAAAATTTAACCTCTTCTCTTCCATTTTGGATACCTATATTTCTTTTCTTGTCTGATTGCTATGGCTAGGACTTCCAATACTATGTTAAATACTTGATGAAAGTGGGCATTTTTATCTTGTTCCAGATTTTAGCAGAAGTCTTCAAAGTGTTCACCATTAATTATTATGTTGGCTGTGGCTTTATAATAATTAGCTTTTATTATGTTGAGATATGTTCCTTCTATACCTATTTTAATGAGTGTTTTAATCATAAATGACTTGAATTTTATCAAATACTTTTTCTGCATCCACTAAGATGATCATGTTTTTTTTGTTGTTGTTGTTTTCTTGTGATGTGATGTATCACCATTGATTGAATTCCATATGTTGAAATCATTTGGGTGATTTCCATATGTTAAAATCATATACCAAAATCAAGTTGAATTCATTCCAGTGATCCTTGCAACATTGGAATGAACCCAGTTTGGTTGGTGTATGATCTTTTCATGTGTTATTGGATTTCGTTTGCCAGTATTTTGTTGAGTATTTTCACATCTATATTCATCAGAGTTATTGGCCTATAATTTTCTGTTTTGGTAGTGTTTTTGTCTTATTTCAATATGAGGGTGATGGCAGCTTCATAGAATGTCCTTAGGATTATTCCCTCCTCTTCAAGTATTTTAGAAGAGTTTGAGAAGGATCTTTTTAAATTCTTCTTTGAATATATGGTAGAATTTGACTGTAAAATCATCTGGTCCTCGAGTTTTGTTTGTTAGGAAGTTTGCTGTTTTTAAATCACCTATTCTATTTCACTTCTAGTGATCAATCTGTTCAAATCATCTATTTTTCTTGATTCAGTTTTGGTGGGCTAGATGTTTCTAAAAATTGTCCATTTCTTCTAGATTGTCCAATTTATTGGCATATAATTTTTCATAGTATTTTCTTTTTTAATTTTTACAGCATTGGTTGTAATATCTCCTCTTTCATTTCTCATTTTACTTACTTAGGTCCTCTCTCTTTTCTTCTTGGTGACCTTGGCCAGAGGTTTGTCAATTTTGAGTGCCATTTCAAAGAACCAGCTCTCTTGGTATTATTGATTTTTCTAGGATTTTCCCTCTATTTTATTTAATTCTTCTCATTCTTATTATTTCCTTCTTTCTGCTGACTTTAGGTTTTGTGTATTCTTCTTTTCTAATTCATTTAGATGGTTCATTAGGTTGTTAATTTGAGATTTTTCTTGACTTTTGAAGGCCTTTATCACTATGAACTTTGTAATAACTGTTTTTGTTGCATTCCATAGATTTTGTATGGTTGTGTTTTCATTGTCATTTGTCTTAAGGTATTTTTAAATTTCCTTTTTGATTTCCTCATTGACCCATTGGTTTTTTAGTAATGTGTTGTTTTATCTCCATTTACCTGTTTTTTTCCTCGTATCTTTTTTCTTTCTTTCTTTTTCTTTTTTTTTTCTCTTTCTGTCTTTTTTGGGGCACACACCAGGGACATATGAAAGGTTCCCAGGCTGGGCTTGAATCGGAGCTGTAGCCTCTGCCCTATACCTTAGCCACAGCAACCCCAGATCTGAGCCATGTCTGCAACCTACATCACAGTTCACGACAATGCCAGTGAGCAAGGCCAGGGGAAATAAACCTGCATCCTTATAGATGATAGTCAGATTTGCTTCTAAGGAGCCATGACTGGAACTCCCCATTTCTTTTTCTTTAGTTGATTTCTAGTTTCATGCCATTGTAGTCAGAAAAGATGCTTGAAATAATTTATATACTCTGAAATTTGTTGATTTTTTTTTTTGTACCCTTGTATCGGTCAGTTATAGAGAATGTTCCATGTGCACTTGAAAATAATGTGTATTCTGTTTTGTTTTGGGTTTTTTTTTTGCATTTAATGTCCTGAAAATATCAATTAAGTCTAAGTGTTCTGTTGTATCATTTAAAATATCTGTTGTGTTATTGATTCTCTGTCTAAAGGATGTGTCCATTGATGTGAGTGGGGTGTTAAAATCGCCTACTATTATCCCTGTCATTTTCTCCCTTTCTGTCTGTTAGTATTTGTTTTATGTATTTGAGTATTCCTATCTGTTGTGCATATATGTTGACAAGTGTAGTATCCTCTTCTTGTGTTGATCCTTTTATCATTATTCAGTGTTCTTCTTACAGAACTTCTTCCTATCTCAATAGTTTTGTTTTGTCCACAGTGTCATATGGTTGGATTCATGCAGTATACAGCACTTTCAGATTGGCTTATTTCACTTAGGAATATGCACTTAACTTTTCTCCATGCTTTTTATGGCTTGATAGCTCATTTCTTTTTAGCACCAGATAAAATTCTATCGTCTGGGTATACCACAGTTTGTTTAACCCTAAACTTTGAAGCTACCAAAATGCTCTTTGGTAAACTTGGAGAGCATTTTGGTAACTTTGAAGTTTGAGCAATTTCAATAAAGCTGCTCTGAGCATCTGTGTGCATTTTTTTGTGGTCATAAGTTTTTGATGCAAATACAAAGGAACGCAGTTGCTGAAACATGTGGTAAGAGTATGCTTAGTTTTCTAAGAAACCACCAAATTGTCTTCTGAAATGGCTGTACCATTTTGCATTCCTATCAGCAATGAGTGAGAATTGCTGTTGTTCTACATCCTTGCCAGCTTTTAATGTCATCAGTGTTCCAGATTCTGGCATTCTAATAGCTGTGTAATGGTATCTTATTACTATTTAATTTTCATGATCCTGATGATACATCATGGGTAACTTGTTTGATGATGTGTCTATTAAGGTCTTTGCCCATCTTTAAAATAGAGTAGTTTGTGTTCTTGTTGAATTTTAAGTATTCTTTGTATATTTTGATAGTGACCTTTTTTTCTGATATGTCATTTGCAAATTTGTTGTTCTGTGTTTGTTTTTTAATTCTCTTGAAATTATCTTTCAAAGATGGATTTTTTTATTTTACTGAATCTTGCTTATCAGTTCTTTCTATCATATGTTATACCTGTAGTGGTATATCTGAAAAGTCATTGCCTATTACAGGTCATCTAGATTTTCTCCCATGTGTTTTTTTATGGAGTTTTATAATTTTACAGTTTATGTTTAGTTCTGTGATCTATTTTGAGTTAATTTTTGTGAAAAGTATAAGGTTTATGTTTAGATTCTTTTTTTTGCATGTCAATGTCCAATTGTACCAGCTCAATTTGTTTCAAGTCTGTCTTTTCTCCATTGTATTGCCTCTTGTCCCTTCTAAAAGATGAGTTAACTGTATTTATTCAGGTCTAGTCTGTTTTGCTTATCGATTCGTCTGTTTTCCCTTATATCGAATAGGCTCCACATATTTTAATTTTACTCTTTGTATTTTACAGTACACTTTATTATCAGGAAGGGCACATTATTATTTGAATCAGTCAAAATTTTCTTAGATATTTCTGTATTTTTTCAATGAAATAGGATTATTTTCTTTATTTAAGACAAATTCCACCAGGATTAATTAATATGGTATTAAACTCACAATACATATAGGAGAAACAATAAAGTTATATCATCTTAATTATATAAACAATGAAAGAATTTTATTAAATACAATGCTACATCTTTTATAATTTTTGTTGCTATATTTAAAGCGATCTTTTCCCTTAACAAAATTTATCGTATTACTACTGTCATCTAAAAATGTCATTATATATTACTGAAGTCTTATTTTTAATTGTATTTTTATAATGAAATTCATAAACCATAGGGCAGTTGTTATCATAGGGAAAAATCTTTTACTATGTAAGGAGCTCTGTGAGAGAGAGAGTTGTAGGGAGGGATGAGAGTGATGAAGGGAAAAAGTGGGGAGAGAGAAGAAAGCAAATAGAAAAGAGAGAAGGGTGAGAGCTCTTTGACCTATTTAAAGCTCTTACTGATTAATGATAATCAAAGTAATTAATTAGAGGAGTTTAGAGTCAACTACTCTGATGATTTCCGATTTGATGTGTCCTTTGTTGGGATGTGTTATTCAGCAGCATAAATGGAAGTTCATGATGCAATTCCAGTGTTAACGTCTATGGTAAAAAATGTAATTGAGCAGTAAATTATGTTTATTCATATATGAAACATATATGTTTTTTCAATAGTTGTAACCTTCTGAAAAATATTATATGTAAGTGTAGGTAGTAATTATATAATACACACAGTGTCATATTCATCTCTAAACCCACTATAGACATTGATAATAGATTAATCACTCTTTATGAGTAAGACTCAGATTTAAAAAAAAGTATTTCATGATGCAGCCACTAGCAATCAATCAAAACTACCATAAAAAATAAAACCTTTAAAAATATATCTGCTGAGATATATAGATCAGGTTTTATTGTTGTAATACAGAGAAGGCATTTGTAAGAAAAGAAAATGTTCTTAAATGCAGAATTTAGGAAGATAATATGTGCACAAAATTGGATGCCTAGAATCATTACCCAAGCTAGTTGGTAAGTTTGGAGTATGGAGAATTTTCTATAATAAAGACAAAATTTTAGTAGCAGATGATTTAAGGCCAAATTTCAGTAGAGCTAAATATATTCAAAATAGGAAAGGAAGGGGATTAGGAGAGAAAACAAATCTGAGTTTTAAATGTGGTTATTCTTTTAAATAATTTGGAGTTTGGCACTTGCCATTGTAAGACCTCATTTTATTTTTTCAATAAATAACAACCGGTACTATAGGTTTCATTTAATAAATAGGCTGAGTAACAAAAAACAACTTTCTATTCCCTCTGCTTTCACTTTTGCAGCATTATACTCTCCACTTAACGGGAAAGAAATATACCAAACTATAAAATGTAGATGAAACCTCATCCCTTCTATTCTGAAGACTTTTTTTAAAAACTGTATTGGAGTAGAGTTGGTTTATAATTTTGTGTTAGTTTCAGGTGTACAGCAAAGTGAATCAGCCATACATATATACACATATCCACTCTTATTCTGAATCTTTTCCCTTTTAGGTTATTACAGAATATTTAGCAGAGTTCCCTGTGCTGTACAGTAGGTCCTTGTTAGTTGTCTATTCTGTATATAGTAATATGTATATGTCAATCCCAAACTCCTAATTTATCCCTTCCATACATGTTTCCTCCATGGAAACCATAAGTTTTACTTCAAAATCTGTAAGTTTAATGGCTTTATATTGCCAGTAAAAAAAGATCCATGAGGCCTGAATACTTTGGTCTCTTCGTTTTTATAAAATCTCTGTGCAGCTTTTATCTTCCTTTTATTCATCAGCCTCCTTCATAAAGTTCTGTCTTCAGTACCTACAGGCTATTTCTCACTTAATAATATCTCTATACACTGGCCCTTCTGCCTGGAATGTTCTTTCCCCGAGAGTTCTAATGTTTTAACTTTTGTAACCGTTTTGTATAAACATCTCCTTAAAGTGGTTTTCTGAGATCACCACACTTAACATAGGTCCCTCCCCACTTGTTATTCTCTTCAGGACAGGGAACAGATTGATATTAACCAGGTATCCCCATTGCTTCGTACAGTATTTTCCACCTAGTAATTTTTTTTTAAAAGATTTTTTTTAATGTTCAGAATATTTAAAAAATTCAGTCATAAATAACTGTCTGGTTACTGTCTGGTATAGAAAGATAAAATGAACAGCCCATAATTTTAATCTTTAATATTTCAGTTAATATTGTTGCTGAGAAAACTGTTTGAGTTCCCAAAGAAATGTTTGGAATGCTTCTCTCTAAGCACATATACATTCTACAAAAGATGAATAGCATCTTGATCATATAGAGTGAAAAAATATTCTTCAAATCCTCATTCAAAACACAACTCTTATGTGAAAGCTCTGTATGGTTACATATATTGGTAGATATTTGGACACATATTAGGGTACTACATATAGTATAGAAATAAAAAATTATACTAAACACCATATAATATACTGTCTTATTAAAATGTCTTATTTGCACACATTGGTTCACTGAAATATTATATTTTTCTAATATAATATATTTTGCTATTGGGTTTTAAACTCTAACATAGTTGTTTCCTTAATTTTAAGAAAAGAAAGTACCTACTGAATGCATTCTTATTTATGTATTACACTTGTGCTAAAAACATTTTCCATTAGCATTTTAAATAAAAAAATACCTTAAAATTCCGTGAAATTTTACCAAAAATCCATACTATTATTTAATAATTTACTTTTAATACTCATACAAATAGTTAAGACTCAACACCCCTAAGTAGCAGAGAAAACAAAAAATCATTTGTTCCAGACGATGTTTAGTGGATGAGACAGGAACCAATATCCTGGCCGCTCAGTCTC
>PVHT021183630.1:4629292-4643068 GCA_004024745.2 Catagonus wagneri | reverse complement strand
TCTGCATGAGTTTGTCAGAAGTTGTCTGAAAGGGGGAAACACACAGGATGTCATAGGGGCTAACAGGTCAGGGAACCTAATCTTTCTTGAGCCTCCTTTGTAAAATTTATTTATTAATTTATTTTTATTCAGAGAAGCGGCCATTGTGGTCCTACAACTTGCTTGTAGGTATTTTGACATGTTAGATATTTCTCAGGACCACAAGTCCATAGAAATGTGTTGGTTATGGAGCCAACTAAATCAAATTAGTGTCTGGGTTAGTACAAGGCAAAGTCAGACATTTGAGATAACTTGTCTTCTTTCATTTTCAGTTCCACATAACACTCTTCATGAGCACTTAGCTCATGAGAGTGATAGGAAAGAGTTTTCAAAACTTTCTGGAAGTAGATTTTTATCTTTCATGGGTCTCAGGAAGTACATTACTAACACATTTTTGTGACATCCTCAGTATGCAGTAAAACGCTTGTCATATTAAAGAAATATTGCTGAAATCACATAACGTACATTATGCTTCCTAAAGTGAACAAATTGTTGAAAGTTGAATGTTGAGAGACCTAAGTAGTTTGCTGAGATCAAACATAATTACTTGGGTTTTAGACTTGAATGACTCAGATTGACTCTGATAACTATAGGTGTTCACCTCAAAATTTGCCTTACTCTTCTGTTTTGAGGTTAGACAAGTGAGCGTATCCCATCTGTGTTCTTATCCTACTTTTACAAAATTGGATCAAGTGTTTATTTCTATTTGATATTTCATTTTAACTGACACAATTTCATTTATGTAATGTGTATAGAAATACCAAAGGCACTATAATTAATAAAACTACGAACTGGTAAGATTACCAAAGTAGTCCTGTTCAACTTTTCTCTCTTAAGGAGATATAAAGTAGTAAAATGAATGAATCATTTACCATTGTGAAACCAAACAAAGAAAAGGAATGATGTATTATTTACATAGCATCTCTGGATAGTTACTTCTCCCCTTTGGACCTATATTTCCTCTCTGTGTTTTTCTTAATGTACATTCTACATTTAACTTTTTCAAGAATGGAAATAATTGTCTTACTTACTGAGGTGGACTCACCTAACTAAACAGAATTTTTAAAAATACACATAAAGGGAATTAGGTCAGTGCTTGATCAACCTATGTCCACTTATTTCAGTACTCCCCTTGTTTGCCTGATTTTTGCTGTGTTGTTCAAGTCTTATTCCAGGCTCCATGATCATTTCCAGTCTTTTTTTTACCTTCTTCAAAGCCTAGAGTCAGACCCATTGCCAAAATGAGAAAAGAAAATGGCATGTATTTGATTATTTATGTGCCTTTAATATTTTAATAACACAATGTGTATTTTAAAGATACAATATAGTTAGTTAACCATAGTGATATTTAAATTTATGAACTCAGATATGTAAGATCACTGTCAGTAAGACACATTTTATTGTAAGTGGCCCATACTCTAACCATTATATTTGACACTCTCACTTAGAGTAGCATAAAACTTCTTTCCTTCACATACTAAAAGAATGGAAAATGGATGTCTTCATGTGAATCTTCATTCCTTCTTAGTGCTTTGTACTCTCAGTGCAAGACAATTATTTTTATCTAAGCTACAGCCTTTAGACCTTGTGTGATTTTCTGAATTATGCAAGTAAATAGATTTGTAGGTACTCATGGATGTGGCAAAGATAAAGTCCTAGTCAAGATGATTCCTCTCAAAACTTTTTTTTTAGCAGATTATTGTTTAAATATATGACTATATTCAGACTGTTGTCATAAGACATTTCATCGTATATTCCTTTTCATAATTCCCATGAAGTGTAATGATGGCATTAATATTTTGTAGGAGAATTCTGGTTCTCCAAGCCATGAATCTGATATTTTATCCCTATATCGATTATCTCTCTTTAAAAATAATTGCATCCCTAGAAACAAACATGAGACTTCCTCTACATTTTGCAGTAACTTAAAGAATAAAGTCATTCAACCTGATCAGTATAAGCAAACAATTAAAACACCTTGAAAGCATATCCTTTTCCCTAAGCATAATTTATTTGCCCTGGATTGCTGTATCATTATCTTAATACCCAGTAATCATAATTACAGTGATAATTACAGTGATTTTTGTATCTGTCTTCCATGTGCATAAAAATCAGTTTTCTCCAGCATAATTTCTTCTTTGCAGCCCCCCTCAGTTATTATTTTGGCATTTGAGTTTTATCACTATGGATGCACATATACTGTAGATGAAACCAGTGTGATAGATGTGGTATATAGGTAGACTAACACGTCAGGATTATGTAACCTACCGGTTGCACTTGGACTTCAGAAATACCATCAATATGAAATCCTAGCTGTTTAGACTTCATCATCCAGTGATTTCATTTTCTGCTCTGAACTTCAAAAGACAGCAGTATATAAAGGTATCCCTTGATAGGAGAAATAAAGGACAGAATTCATTTGATTGTTTTAGTGTCCTCAGAGACTGGCAGTAAAAAGTAACTGGGATTGTTAAAAGAATTTTTGCCATTGCAGAAAATGAGACTCCATTTTTCACTTCTCAAATTGACAATACTTTAAATACAACAGTCAAAAATCAGGAAGGTGTTGGAAGATGTCGCTAGTGGTGAATTATGGGATTTTTATATAATGTTTTTTCTTTTGTTGTAGTTTAATTTTTAAAACAATCATTGAGAAATGTTATATTTAGACAAATACTAACATTCAAGATTATTTTAACTGAATTTTATTAAGGTCAAAATTTTCACATTTAAATTCAAATCTGTTGAAATTTATCGATAGGTGATATAATTTTTCATCATTTCAATTAAATAATAATTTATTCCACTAACAATTTTTTATTCTTATTTTATAACTTAATAAATTTGTGACTAGATCAGGCTTTTCTTTAGATATACCCATTTTCTTTTTTTTTTTTTGCCTGTTGTCTTTTGAGAAGGTACTGCATACTTTATTTTTACTTATTATGCTTGATGGTATATTTTAATGTATGGAAGGGCAACTCCTCTTTCACTGCTTTATTCATTCAAAGTGTCCTTGTTTATTTTCATATGTTTTTATTCTAATTTAAATTGATTTATTTTCTGAAGTCAAAACAAATTCCACTGTTGTTTTTGATATCACGATATTTGCTATAAAGAGCAGAATTATGAAACTGAGTATTACAGAAAGACTCTAGGTCCTTTTAAATGTTTGCCTGCATTAGGACACAACAAAATTTTGTCATCTTTATTATTTCAACATTTTTTGGTAAAATGTTTTTGTTAAATGTAATTTTTCATATTTTTTAATTTGTTTCTATACTTAATAAAAACTTCTTCCTTAGTATGATTGCTCTTAATCCTGTTAATTTCATTTTACATATTTAGACATTAATGGTACCATTGCTGAAATCTAACATCTAATTGTTTTTCTAGTACATTCTCATATGTCTTAAGTTAATGATCCCAAACGTTAATAACATTTTTCCTGCTGCTTTTCTTGTGTGTTATGATAACTAAAATTTTAGAGCAATATTAAAAAATGATTGTAACTGCTGTGGCAAGACTTATCTTTCTAAGCATGACTCTTCTTTCTTGATGATGAAATCACATTTTCTGGGGATCAATTGCCAGTGTACTTCCATGGGGTTTTTAAACTCAGTGCAAAAAGCTGCGTCTCACTAGCCTAGGCCAGTCCCATCTTCACTATTTTCCTCACCAGTGTCTATTTAGCCATAAGCATAAAGCACGTAGCTGAGACTGCTCTTGTCTGCCGCGGAGCCGGCTCCCATCCCTCATTACTAACAGATACCCGAAATTAATTTAGAGACATTATACAACCTCCCTTGCAGTTAGAGTGGCAAAAACCATGAAAGAAAACATTATGAGGTAGCCACTTGGTGAAAATTCTCTATAGGAGCTGACTCATTGCCAAATTATGCTCTTTGCCTTTCCCTAACCCCATATTTTATCAGGTCTAATTTGGAAAGGTGTTTGTTTTTATGCTAACATTACAACACTGTAAATATTTACAGTTAAATAATGCTAGTTAATCCCATAAGTATTTAAAACAAGGGATATAATTAATTACTCGAGTAACACAATGGCTGAGATATTAACAGGAAATGTTCAGGGAAACCAAAGTTGAGGATCAACTGCAAGCTCCCACCACATCTAAGCAGGAGGGAAGAGAAGAGAGTCTTATCAAAGCCCAAGAGTGTGGGCATGCATTCATTTTTTTCTTCATCCTTTACAAATTACCATAAATATAGGGACATCAGCCAACACAAACTTATGATCTCATGGCCCTGAAGGTTCAAAACCCAAACTTGGTCTTGCTGGGAACAAAATCAAGGTGTAGGAAGGATGATATTCTTTACTGAATGCTTTAAGAGAGAATCTGCTCCAAGACTCATGCTGTTTGTGGACCAAATTCAGTTCCATGTGACTGTAAAATGACCTCTCCATTTTCTTACTTATTTTCTTGCAGCCAGGGTTTATTCCTAGTTTCTAGATGTTGTCTGCATTCTTTGGTCATGGCCTCATTCTCTTCAAAGCCAGAAACAGTAGGCTGAGGCCCTCCCAAGACTCTTTGTTCCTGGATTCTTTTCTGCCTCATCTATCTTATTCTCTGTAGACATGAAAGGTTCAGTGTTTCTAAATGCACATGCAGTTATACTGGGCCCATCTATATTATCCAGGATAATCACCCCATCTCAAAGGTGATCAGCTAAATCACATTTGCAAAGTTCTTTTTTCTGTGTAAGGTAACCTATTCACAGGCTCTGTGAATAAGGTGTGCACTTCTTTGGGAGATTATTATTCTACCTATAACAGCTTATATATGGAAGTTGGAAATGTGGTGGTCTTTTCCACCAGAAAACCTGGAGCCATGGAAATGATGCAGATATTTCAGAGTGACCCACAGAACTACTGCAGAGGTATGGACTAAGGCAGTGTGTGTGTATTTTTTCACCTTCTACCTTCCATTGATCTACCACTGAAACCCATTTAGCACTATTTAGTCCTGTGACATAAGGACCTGGAAATTCCATCTTCATAGATTAGGCTCCTATATAACAGGTAAAATTTGGAAAAATGAAAATAACGGATTGGAAGGAAAATGGGCCTGTGATAGCACATATCCTTTTATTATTTATTCTTTGGAATATAAATGTTTTGAGTTCCTGAAGACATTCTGTGACAAATTATTTTAAAAGAAGCATACAGGGAAGATATTTTGGAGTTCCTGCTGATTTTGTGGCACTGGCATAATCAACGTATATACTGATACAAGTTTGCTTTCCATGTCCACAGGTCTTTGACCATCATTACTCTCTGAGGACATGTAAAATATTTAATCTAAGAAGAGTTTTCTTATAACTTAATTAGTTAAGCTTATTTTTCAGCAAAAGAGATTCTATAGTTGTCCAATGATCAGACATCTACTGGCCTTATAATTTACTGTATAATGGAGAAGATATGGTGCTAGATGATAGAGCGTTAGAGTAATCATTTGCTATCACAGGTAAAGGATCACTTCTTAGATTGTATCTTGCTCTCTTGGGGTAGCATCCTTTAGGGTATAATATATATTCTTTTTTATCTTTTAAATTTTTTTGGCTGCACCTGCGGCATGCAGAGGTTCCCAGGGCAGGGATCAAAACCATGCTGCACCAGCAACCCAAGCCACAGCAATGATGATGCCAGATCCTTAACCACTAAGCCACCAGAGAACTCCTACACTCTTGATCAATGGTCATTTTGTCTCTAACAGAAGAATCTATAGCTCAGGAACAAGGTTATTCCCTATGTATCTTCAATCTTTACAGTCACTTGTAAAATTTGTGCTTTCTTTTCTCACAACTTTATACCTGTAGTTCTGGAAGTTCTGCGACATGCTTTTACCAGGAAATTCATTAATATTTCTCTTAACCTCAAGCTATTGCTGTCTCTCAATCATTGTGTTTTTCTTTCCAAAAGACTCCCTTGTAAAGAGAAATTTACCTTGATCATCAGGAGAAGAGGCTAGTATTGCTACTTTCAGTGCTTAAGTAGAGTCATGGAAGATGTAAAAAAAAAAAATAGAAATTGAAACGTGGAATTAAAGTGCTCGCAAGAAGCCATCCTTAAAAATAAAGACTTACAGAGATTAAAAGTAAAAGGATAGGAAAAGAAAAATTATGCTAATTATGTTATTGTTTCACTAATCTGTGATGTATTATTTTACTACTACTGCTGTAACAAATTTCCACAAACCTTATTGACTTAAAATAATAAAAATTTATTATCTTACAGTTTTATTTGTTTATTTATTTATTTTTTTGTCTTTTCCAGGGCTACCCCCGTGGCATATGGAGGTTCCTAGGCTAGGGGTCTAATCAGAGTTGTAGCTGCCAGCCTATGCCACAGCCATAGCAATGCAGGATCCGAGCCGCATCTGCGACCTACAGCACAGCTCGCGGCAACGCCGGATCCTTAGCCCACTAAGTGAGGCCAGGGATTGAATTTGCAACCTCATGTTTCCTAGTCAGATTCGTTAAGCACTGAGCCATGACTGGAACTCTTATCTTACAGTTTTAAATGAGAAGTCTGATACAAGTCTCACTGGGCTAAAGTCATGGTGTTGGCAGAGTTGCATTCCTCTCTGGAGGGTTTGGAGAGAATCCATTTCCTTGCCTTTTTCAATTAAACCAAAAGAAAGCAGAAAAAGTCGAAATATATAAACATAAGATATCTGGCAAGAAAACAAATTTTAATCTAACCATAACAATGATAACCTCATTAAATGTAAATTGTCTTTCATTTTTCACTACTGTCACACATTTATGACATTTATAAATGATGTATATATATATATGACAGATCTCACAAGATACCTATTTTTGGTACAGTCATATTCAGTGTATACTCATTTGCATGTATTGACATAGTTGACAAATTATTTATTCTTTCCTTCAAATTCATATTCCCCTCCAGGACTATTTTCTTTTACCTGAAGAACTCTCATTAGTATTTATTTAGTGCATGTTCTTAGATAAAAGATTTGCTTATTTTTGTTTTTTCTGAAAATATTTTTATTTTACTTTCACTGAAAGACTATGAATTAATCTCATTTAGACTTTTAGATTGGCATTATTTTCTTTCAGCACATTAAAGACATCACAACCCTGTCTTCTAGATGCCATGTTTCTGTTATGGAGAAAGCTGTCTGTCTTGTTCTTTTCAAATCAACATGCATTTACTCACCTAGAGACATTTAAGAGTCTTTTATTTTAATCTGACTTAAATTTACATGTTTGGGTGTTTTATTCGTCTTTATTCTGCTTGTGGGTTATTGAGGTTTTGTGTATGCGGATTGATGTCTTTTATCAGTTTGTGAACAATCTTGGTAGTTATCTCTTCAAATATTGCGTCTCTCCCATTCTCTCCTTTCCTTCTTCCATTTGCACTTCTTTTTCATTTATGTAAGATATTTTCATTGTATCTCACAAATTTCTAAGGTCCGTTTCTATATTTCTCAGACTTTGTATTTGCATTTCAATTTGAGTATTTTCTATTGACTTACCTTCCAATTCACCTTTTTGTATTCTTTTCTGTTTAATCTGATTTTAGACTCATTTAACAATTTTTTTAAATTTAAAATTTATTTAATTCTGGAATTTCCTTTTAATTCTTTTTATGGATTCCAATTGAAATTCTCTCTCTCTTACTCTCATTCTTTTATTTAACCTATTTACTACATTTTCTTCTATAATCTTCAACATACTAATAGCTGTAATTATAATGTTTTATTTATATTCATATTCTGTAAAATCTCTGCTTATTTTTAGTTATCTATTTTGATAATATATTTTATCATTTTATATGTGTAGTGATTTTTTTATTAAATTGTACATACTTTTTTTATTAAAAATTATGTTATATAGGCCCCAGATCATGTTACTTTCCTCAAAAGAAGGTTTATCCATCTCACTATTAGATCAATATAGTGGGGGTTAATTCTCTTAACCCATTGTGTCTCCAGTAGGGGCACATTCACCCTCTAGAGGACATTAGGCAAAAATGGAGATATTTTTGAATGTTTACAACTGAGGAGATGCTACTAGCACCTAGTAAGAAAAGGTCAAGGTACTGCTGAACAATCTGTAGTGCATAGGATAACCTTCAACAACAAAGAATTGTATAGCCCAAATGTCAATGACATCAAGGCTGAGAAACCCTGCTTTAAACCAAACAGGGATTTTGGGGGTTTAAGCTGATTTTCAGCCCTCATAACAGTATCTATGGTTCCTTCATAGACCTCCAGTATTAAAATTGAACCCTGATATATTCTCTAGACTTCTCATTCATTTATGTAAGATTTAAGTTTAGAAATGATAGAATTGGGCAGAGAGACAATAGAGTGTGAGGCTTCCATTTTGTATGGAGATATCTAGTAATACTAGAGCAGCTCTAATACCATCATAGGCCATGTTTCAAGTGATGGGATCCTGGAACCAGCAGCCAAAAAATGACTTCTGTATCCCCTAACTTCATAATTGCTAGGAGGAGAGTAATTCCTTTTATATACCAATTTGTTGGTAATGTTTTAGAATTTTCTACTGGGTACCACATCAGATTCAACCCTTACAGTACTTTCCATGATTTTATAAACATCCAGTGCCTTATAGTACCCTCATTAAAAAAAATAACCAGGATAGTTTAGTTACTATAGTCAAATAATTACTGGCACACCAAACACCTACATTATTGCATTCAGAGTGAAAAGATTTTTGAGTGAACACAAACTCCTCTCTAAGGTTTAAAAAATAACAACTAGGAATCACCACAAAACTCTCCAAAACTTTGAAATATCAAGTTAAATAGTTTCATGAAATTTTCCATGGAATATAACACCTTTCTTTTCTTCTCTCCAGCAAATTAAGAACCAAATCTAGGTCTTCAAATGTCATAAAAATATTTTACAGAATGAATCTTTCTACTTATTGATATTTTACTATATGTAGACCTTTATTCAGAACCTTGAGGATCTTGCTATAAGTCATATAGGACACATAGTTACTCTTTTGCTTAATACCTTTAAATGGTCTCTCTTTGAAATTTGAATAAATTGTAATTATTGTCATCATCTAAAATACATGATTTTTTTTCCTACTGATCTCTCAAGCTTCAATTCCTGCCACGTTTACAAACTCACTAACTATACTACAGCTATGCCATGTTTTAGAGTCTTCAAATATACCAAATTCACAAGATCTTTGCACTGTGTACTAGTCATCTCTCTACCTAGAATTTTCTGTCTTCAGATAATTGCATGGTTATCTCTTTCAAGTCGTCTGGATAGCATTTAAAACCACTTGAGATTTTCCTTGACAACCAAACGTAATGTTTAAAGTTACTTTTATTTGCTTCAGAGTTCCTTCTTCATATATTATGTTTTTTTTTTCCAGTTAATACTTCAACCTGTTTTTATCCACTTGAATGTAACCCCAGAGACGTGGAATTCTACCTGTTTCATTCATATACTTTGAATAGTGCCTGGGGATGATTAATAAATACATTAATTTATTATGTAATTTCAGTAATAAATAAATAACTCCAAATGAACTTTCTCCTTCCTTGCTTTTCTCATCTTTCTATTGCATCCAGCAAACTATGTGCCGACTCAGTAACCTCTTCATGGAAGCTTTTACTTCCTGGTTGCGAAGTGTATAAATTACAGGGTTCATCAGAGGAAAGATTACAGTGTGAAAGAGAGAAACCACTTTGTCAGCTGGAAAGGCTCTGAAGGGGCGAGTGTAGATGAAGATGGCAGGTCCAAACATGAGAAACACAATGATAATATGTGTGGTGCATGTGGAAAGAGCCTTGTTCTTCCCTTCAGAGGAGTGTCCCTTTACATGGCAGAGGATGACTGCATAGGAGGCCAGAAGCCCTAGAAAGCACAAGAGGGTGAGCAGGCCACTGTTGGAAACCATCAGGAGCTCCACCACAAAGGTGTCAGTGCAGGCCAGTTTGATGACCTGTGGCACATCACAGAAAAAGTTGTCCAGCTGATTTGGGCCACAGAAGGGCAGGTAGAGAATAAGAGCCACTTGTACAATGGAATGAGTAAAGCCTCCAAGCCACAGAGCCACCAGCAAGGCATAGCAGGCCCTAGGGTTCATGACAGTTGAGTAATGTAAAGGACAACAGATGGCAATGTAGCGGTCAAAGGCCATCACAACAAGAAGGAACATCTCCCCCGCTCCAAGGAAATGCAAGAAAAAGAGCTGAATGATACAACCTCTGTAGGAGATCACCTTCTTCTCAGAAAGGAAGTCCACCAGCATCCTGGGAGCCACAATGAAAGAGTAAGATGCATCCAGGAAGGCCAAGTTGCCCAGAAAGAAGTAGAGTGGAGCTGCGAGGCCAGGGTCTGACTTGATGGTGAGGATGATGAGGAAGTTTCCAGGGAGGATAATGAGGTAGAAAATTAAGACTAGAGTGAAGACCAGTAATTGAATATCTTGAGACTTAGTCAGACCCAGGAAGATGAATTCAGTTACTACTGTGCTGTTCTCCCTCTCCATCACACCTCAGTCTGCAAAAGAACAAAGAGCAAAATATCAGCTATTATAACCACCTTTTTGTCTATTCCATAGCTCCTCTCCAAATAAAAACAATGTTTTCTACAGCCAACACTTTGCTAGCTGAAAACAACTTATGCTCCATAACTCTCCTATGTATTTAGTTAACGTTTCTACTCTTCATTTTCCTGATTCCCTAAAATACTGTTCTTATAACCACACTTGCATTCCTATTTAACCGTGCGTGAATATAATTGTGCTCCTATAGGAATCTTGGCGATTTTTGCTAAGTATGCTAAAGATCTCCTGATTAAAACAAAACTAATTATTATTAACTGTATCAAGTTCTTGTTGTTCTTGTTAGTGGTGTACTGTCTCTATTGCTTAGTTTAATTGCTGGGATTTGGTCCCCTTCTTCATCTCCACAAAGCAAAGAAATTTTGCATATCCTCCTTTTTTCAGTTCCTATAAAATCCTGAGTTCTTGGTTTGCACATATGCATGTTGTTTTCCATGCCACTCTTTTTTTCTGGCTGCAACAAATAGCAGGTTGATGTGGGATCTTAGTTCTCAGACAAGGAATTAAACCTGCGCTTAACCACTGGACCATCAGGGAACTCCCTGAAATCCATGCCACTTAACATTTTAAATGCACTTCTTTTCTCCCAGTCTCATGTACATACCTTCTATTATAATGATTCTCAAATTGTGCTCATCACAGAGATAGAGGATAGTCGGACCTCAGAAGGATATTTCTCTGTATAAAATGAATTCCTAAAAATAGCCCCAAACAATGGATCTTACAGGGACAAGACTTTTGTTCTAGTCCTATAAGGCAAAGAGGATTGTCAGTGTAGGCAAGGATAGAGAACTGAATGTTTTCATCATCTCTAACCTTCCTTATTTCAACTGATGCAAGAACACATCTGGCACTGAAGATGTGTGAGTAGAGGGGGTGCCTATATCCCTCCTCTCTTTCTCAGAGTACACACACGGAGCAAGCCTTGATTCTGACTACTCTCAGACTAGTTCCTGTTTGGGGACCTGATCACCATTCTGGCATCTCACTCCTTAATCTTTCCTCATTCATTTCCTCTTGTTTCTTTTTTATTTAAATAATTTCCCATTCCTACCTTAATATACTCATTTTTTCAATGATTCTTTTTTTATATTTTTTTAGCTTCTTTGATGCGATAATATAAAGCATGCTAATCTATACATGATAGGGATTCCAGAAAGAGAAGAAAAAGAAAAGGAGATTGAAAATATATTTGTAGAAATTACGGCAGAAAACTTTCCAAATCTAAAAAAGGAAGTAAATATCCATATATAGGAAGCACAGAGGACTCCAAAGAAGTTAAACCCAAATAGACTTACACCAAGATATATTTTTATTATTAAATTTTATTCTTTTATTTTGTTCTTGCAATTTCTCTTCCTTTTTATATCCCTTGCTCTTCCTTCCTTGTTGCTTGCATCCTTTTCATTCTCTTCTCCTTCTTTTCACCACATTCTTTCAGTCTTACATTTTTTTCCTTTTTGTTCTCTCTACTTACATTCTACTTCATTATACTCAATGCCCTTCTTTCCTTTAACTCTGAGATAATGTATTTTTCTTCTCATTCCATAGTACAGTGAGCATGGTAGGTGCTAAGTATCCCCTTAGAATGGATTTTTCGACAGACTGAAAATGCTTAACCTGGCCTTCTGTTCTAAGCTTTTTCTCCTGAATGTTATCCCCTTTGAAATTTACTTGGTCTCAATCCCTCATTAGTTACTTCACATTCTCTCACATATTTTGTCTGCTTTTAATTCATTCTGATAAAAATGAAATGATTTATTTTTGTGCTCTAAAATAAATCTCCTTAACACCACACCACACTTGCTAATGTAAATATATTTAATGAAAATTCAAAAATGAGTGTGGTTTATGATACTATATTGACTCTATATTTTAAGTTATTATACTAAACTATTACTTATTTTATAAGTTTTGAAAAATATGGATCAGACTGAAGAATCAAAAATATTTAATTGATACTGAAGTTGTATGTTCAACTTTATTCAGTTGCACAAATCTCCACTCAGATAATAGCTTACAAATTAAATGGAATAGTTAAATTAGGAAATACATATTGCTACTGTCCTTTACTATTTCAAGATTTTAAACAGTATCATGAATATTATATGAAGAGCCCTGGCTGGGAATTTTTCTGTCTAATTTAAGTTACTATTTCTGCAATTTGGTAACTGTATACCCTTGGGGAATTCATTTAGACTTTAAATTTTTATTTAACCTATAAAGTAGAAATGATAGATCCACTTTTCTACTCCACATGGTTGATATGAAGATTAAATGAGATGATTAGTAGCCAATTCGCATCTACTTAAACTGAAAAGGAATATTCAGTGATTGGACATATGCTATTAAAAAATTATAAAGTGGACACCATGTCAGGATATCTTTGGCACTGCCCTGAAGGTAATTCCACAAGAGATGGTGGCTGCTTAAATCTGAATCATCTCATGATATGAAATTGAGTTTCACAGAAGTGTCCATATGAAGTTTTCTTATCTAATTCAGCTACAGTTTGTAAATCAAGTCTTTCTTTTTTAATATCTGTAACTCTGAGCCTTATATTGGTGTATGTTAGGACTATATACAAAAGAAAACATCTATGTGCACTGATTGTGGGAACCAAAAGATTTGTAAACTTGTAAGGCAGGGGAAAAATCATTTGCATGATACCCCAATTTAAATCCAGATGGCAAATCACCTAAATCTATTCACATTTTTACGTTTTTTGTAATAGTTGAATTGAAGATTATAGATCCTTTAAGAGAATGTTAAGTATCAGGAGTACATGGCAAGTGATGTATATGAGTGACAGGATAGAAAGTGCTATATATCTGAATTTAGATCTCCATCCCTGCCACGTTATTCTATTCTCATGCATTTTAAGGCAGCAAATGTCCCAGACAAATACAGTACTTTTTATATTTCTTCTTTCTCTCAATTTCTTTCAAATATGAAGAATGAGAAAAATTTCACCTCACTGGAGAACAATGCTACTCACATACAAGCAGCTATTATCTTCCTTCTGATGAAAAAGAGATTAATCATTCCAGAATTTTCCCTTAAATAAATATATGTTCTCTTGGTGAAACAACATAAATTCTGAAATCTGCTCTACAAGTTGTGATGC
>PVHT021183630.1:4596036-4619752 GCA_004024745.2 Catagonus wagneri | reverse complement strand
GGAGACAAGCAGGAGGAGGAAACAGATAAATGAGAGCAGTCCACTGTCAGCAATGACAAATAATTCCAAGGTGTAGGTGTCCATACAAGCAAGCTTAATCACAAGGGGAAGGTCACAAAAGATACTGTCTATGATGTGAGGGCCACAGAAAGGCAAGTTCACTGTTAATACCATCTGACTCATGGTGTGTATAAAACCAATTGTCCACGAAAGTATCACAAACCCTTTCAGCAGCTTGTGGCTCATGATTGTCCTGTAGTGCAAGGGTTTACATATGGCTACATATCTGTCAAAAGCCATAGCTATCAAAAGAGTCATCTCAGCACCTCCAAAGCAGTGCATAAAGAACATCTGAGCCATGCAGCCCCATACGGAGATGGTCTTATGTTCAGTGAGCAAATCTCTGATTATCTTGGGTGTGGTGACTGTGGAGAGACACATGTCCAGAAAGGAGAGGTTTCCAAGGAGGAAGTACATGGGAGAATGAAGGGTGGAACTGAATGTCACTGTGACCATAATGAGAACGTTTCCCAACACGGTAGCACCATAGATCAAGGAGAATGTCACCAAGAAGACAAACTGAAGTTCCCATCCTGCAGAAAATCCTAGTAAAATAAACTCAGTCACTACAGATCCATTTTGCAGATCCATTTACTCAACTCACAAAGGTTCCACAAGTTCTTTATATACAAAGAAATCTTTTTTTAAAAGCCTTGATCAGCACCGATGTTTTCTGATTTCTGTTTGCTGAATAATAGTTGGTGATACGAGAGCATATAATCTTAAATCTCAGATCTTTTGAGGCAAATCTTTGCATTTCTATTTTTCACAGTGAAGAGTCTGTGTGTTTTCAGTAAATATAGATGTTGCGGTCTAGAAGTAAATGTTGATATGATTTGATCCTGACATATAGACTTTGCTTTAGTTGTAATGTATTACATAAATCCTCTTTATTAGCTTTTTAGATATATTCATAAGATTTAGAGTGGTGTGATCAAAAACAATATATAACAATTATGTGATTACTATGTGATAAGATCTTTTGTGTTTTGCATGTGTTAACAAACTTAGTGTTCATAAAGATCCTATGAAGTATTATAATTATCCTAATTTTGCATGTAAGAAAACTTAGCATAGATGTATTAAATGACTAATTCATTATTACACAGCTAACAAGGACCAAAACTGGTACTCAGGACCCATCTGTCTGACCAGTGGCTAGGTTTATAGCAATACACCATATTGCCTGCAAAATTAAAGGAATGTGTATTTGGTCAAGTTATTAGTATTGATCAAATGAATATGTCCTATTCATAAAGAACATGGAAGATATTATTCAACAAGTATGTTGGAATCCCTATATGTAATGAACTGCACTTTTTTCTTGATATGAAATGAATCAATTCTCTATATCTCTCTAGATGATAAATTCTAGAGAATTTACCTAGAGAATTTATCATCTAGAGAGATAATAGAATTAAAAAAGAAATCAAATATATAAGAAAATATTTAGCTTAGCACATGTTGTATGAAAAGTGTTGTAAGAATTTTTCAAAATGGAGACCAATTCCATGTATTACTTTCAAGATATAGCTTCAAGCTTAGTTATTCCAATCTTCAAACCGCTTAAAAAGTAAGTAGAGTCCTTCTGGTTAGCAAACAAAAAGGGCCAGTCTTAGAGAATGTGTGAGCATTTATAAGAAGAGAATTAATCTCAGTGAATAGAAAGAGTGGAATATTTGGAGGATTTGCTGAATTAAAGTTTTAAAATGCTTAGGAAGTGTCCTCTTTTCTTCAGTGACCTATAATTCTCTTCTTGTGTTCAATTCTGCTCAGTCTCTTGTCAAAATACCATATCATTATTATCCAACCTTAATTCCCTAAATTGCTTTCTTAGATATTGTCAAGAAATGGTTAGTGCCTACCAATTAGGGGAGATAAAAATGAAAATGGTATAGTTCCAATAGGTCAACCTCCAGGATTGTACAGCGTGGGTGCTAATCAGTGAACTGTGGACCTGGAGGAGCACACAGAGGCCAGCACTGCACTACACCTTCTATGGTGGGCAGTGTCACATGATTATCATGTGAGTGGGCAGGAATATTGATGGTGATACCTTTGTGACAGTAATTGCAATAATTAAATGCACCTTGGAAAAATGACTCAGCTTGATACCTATTAGAGTGATTATGCCAGATATAATTTGGGAAAAATTACCTTTTTTTAATTTCCAAAATTTTATTTCATAACTTATTTGTGATTAAGCTTTGAGAAAAGTTTTTATTGTAATTGCTCCTATTAATGAAAAAGGGACTATATTTGTCACATAGTTCCTATGCTACATAGAATTTTATGACCCATAATACAGGTAACAACAGAAAACCTTGCATATGAAATTAATTCAGTTAAACATAAATTGGTTGAGAGGTTTATTTGGGCCTTTTGTTTTCTTTCAGAGGGAAACTGTCATTCTTTTATGTTTTAAATTTTCAAGCATTTTTTTTTTCTCATATCCCTCTCCTGCCTTTCTGTACAAGCTTCCTCAAAATATTTATTTGGTCTGCACTTAATATACCTGTTCTTGTATTATGGGAGTACAAAAGCAATTCAAATGAAAGGAAAGAATTATCATATAGTTTACATAAAACTCCCATTCATTTAATTACTTTCACTCAATAGATGATGTACTCCAGAGGAAACTGAAGGTAAAATAAGAATATATGAGAGCTTGGAGGGAACCTTATAATCATTCTCCACATCTTATTTAGTAAGTGAAAAGTTCAGATCTACATAATTAAGTCATTCTCCTCAAGTCATAGAAGCAAGACCACCCCAAGGATATGTGGTGAGTACTAGGTGAGATCCTGTAGGTATAAGCTCCAGGCCCGGCACAGAATGAGCACTGAGAAGGCATGTGTTAAATCTGAGTTATTCAAGATTACAGCCCTGAGAATTGTTTATATCAATACCTATTAGGAAAGTAATGAGCCAAGACGAGTTCCATTAAGTTATTGGATATGAATATACCTGCTCTTGCTCATGTGTATACAATACACATTACTTAATATAAACATAATTAATTTAGGGAAATATTTTCTTCCCATTTCATTATAGACGTTCTAAGAAAATAAACATAATTTCAATATTGATTAAGTTTTTCAAAAACTATACATACTTATCCTAAAATAAAAATGGACCTCAAAGACGTTCTAAGAAAAAGGCCTAATACAAAGACCACATGTTGGGAGTTCCCTTCCTGGCTCAATAGTTAATGAACCCAACTTGGAACCATGAGGATGCAGGTTCAATGTCTGGCCTTGCTCAGTGGGTTAAGGATCCGGCATTGCCATAGCTGTGGTGTAGGTCGCAGACACCCCTTGGAACCCACGTTGCTCTGGCTGTGGTGTCGGTCGGCAGCTGCAGCTCCAGTTCGACCCCTAGCCTGGGAACTTCCACATGCCATAGGTGTGTCCCTAAAAGGCAAAGCAAAGAAAAAAGACCACATGTACAATTTTATTTGTATGAAGTATTTAGTAGACAAAAGTCTATAAAGACAGAAAGTTTATTAGTAGTTACCTTGAGCTGGGAATTGAGTGCAAATGGGCACTGGTGATGCTAATAATTTAAATTTAAAAATCAGATTGTAGTGATAGGTACACAACAATGTGAGTATAAAAATAATCATTGAAATGTGTAGTTAAAATGGGTGATTTTTATAGTAGGTGAATTACATTCAATAAAACAAATTATACATTTTAATTTTATTCTTAAGTTAAAATTATCTTTAATATATTAATCTACAGTCTTGAACTACAGTTTTGTAGTACTCTCCAGATGCTTGTACTCAGATTTTTCATTTCGAGATAATTACTAACATATTGCAATTCAGTCCAGTCTAGTTATAAATAAATGTATTTATGTCTTCTATTTGACTTTGTAGTTTTGACTGCCTTTTTTATTTTGAAATCTGCTCTTCTCTGTTTTTGCTAAATTATTTTTGTGATGCTTTTCCTAATATATTGAATACCCATAAGGAGTTTCCTGAAGTATTCACATTTTTCTCCATTCTCTTGTATATGAACATCCTGTAAGGACTTCTCCCTCTTTACCCCTTTATGATCTCCTTTGTATATATGGCCTAACGGTAAGTTTTACACAGAAATTTTCTAAGTATCTTGCTCTGGTCATTAATTCTTCCTTGCCAACTCCTGATTCAATTGCCATGATGATATGTATATTTACATGTTCTACCAGTATCTGAAACTTGATTTAAAAAAAAGCAATGTCCCTATTTTGCCAAAAAAGTTAAAAATGCAAGTTTCTATCTTTTCCATTGTTTTCAACCATAGTTTGAATTATCTGGATGCTAAGGACTTACTTTTCTTAATTTTATTCATCATTCTTAATCGCTTACCATCTACTGCCAAATTTTACTCTGCATATCAATTTGGGAGCATATATCTTTTAAGTTTTCCAGGAAGTTATTGGTTTTAGCTCATTGTGAAATAGGTATGTGATTTCTCTTCACAAAAGCCATAGCCTATTCTTTCCCACCAACACAGAATTAATTAAAATACCGTTTGCAGTGTGCTACCTTCTAATAATTAGCTCTCTTATGTTTTCACTTACTTGCTCTAAAGGCACAGTATGAGGAACAACATGTTCAAGGAGTTACTCAGAAATAGAAATCTGCTTTTCATTCTGTGATGTCCTTTATGTGGTTCTGCATAGTAATTTCTGCTTCTTTTATGAAGATGTGAACCATTTTGGAGGCAGATTTGTTGAAGCTCTGGGAATCCAAATTTCAGTGGGAGTAGTTAAAATGCTGAGGCTGCAGCTCCAGCATGACTAGGAGAGATGTTCACTTCATTTCTGGCCCTGCGCTATGCTGCCACTCTCCTTGAACAGAGAAATGATTAAAATAGGCATGAGAGTGTTGGTTGACTGGTTGTGATGCAATTAGTGTAGATATCTTTGATTTAATGGTCACTTCCTTTCCCACATGTTACTCCCAAGTCATTTTCTTATCTTCCTTCCGACAACTTTGTGGTAATTTTTTAGATGAATAATCTGCAAACTTTTCTGTGCATTACAACTTTAATTGAAGAATTGATCTATGCATGTTATAAATTTATTCCTCAGAGCATATATTTATATTCTGGAAGTAGAAATTTTAAAAGATAAAGCTGAAGTAAAATATGTTAAATCATTTAAATTTGATATCATTAATGGCACAGCTCTTTAATGCTAACTAAAAATATTATGAATATTTTTAAATCCAGGTATCTTGCTGTGAGCATTTCAGAGATTATTTATACGTGGCACAAAAAAATTTCATCGTCTGTATTCCTTTTACTATAAAATATTGTAATAAATTCTTTTTTTATAAGGTGATACTTTTACTAAATTAATTGTATTGATGATTCTGGAATACTTTGCACCACAAGCTTCAAAGTCTTTCAATAACTTGCCAACAAAAGGATGTCATGAGTAACTTTCAAATTAGTTGGCATCTCTGTTCCTTTTCTCCAAGTCCTTATTAATTCAAGTCACATTCATCATTTAACCTATGGCTTCTTGTAGATTTTTTGTCATTAACATTTTTTTTTACGAGTCATCATAATTGATGAGAATTTTATATACAAATGTTAAAATCTTCCATACTCTTATATAAGGCAAAACTCCTTCCCAAAAGACCTAATTTTTTCTCTCACTATATTTGGAAAGCATCAGAAATGGTCACCTCCTTTATCCATTCATTCACTGATGGAAATTTAGGTTATTTGTGTATAATTAGTTATTTTCCACTTGCTACTTTAAAGATTATCTCTTTATCTTTGACTTTGGATATTTTAATTAAAATGTCTGATGAGGTAGATTCATCTTCTTTGAGACTCTCTGTGATTCCTGAATTTGGATATATGTTTCCTTCACTGGATTAAAGAAATTTTAGGTCATTATTTCTTCAGATGGATTTTTTGTCCATTTCTCTTTCTCGTGTTCTTGGGCTCCTATAATGTGAATGTTAGTAAGCTTGAGTTATCCCAGAGGTTCCTTAAACTATCCTCATTTTTTAAAATTATTTTTTATTTTTGCTGCTCTGACTGGTGATTTCCAGTACCTAGTCTTTGATATTGCTGATCCATTCTTCTACATCTTTTAATTCGCAGTTGATTCCCTCTAGCATATTTTTTTTTATTTCTCTTATTGTATTTTTCAGGTCTCATTGGTCCCTTTTTGTATTTTTTATCTTTTTGTTGAAGTCCTGCCTGAGATCATCCATTCTTCTTTTGAGCTTGGTGAGCATCTTAGTGACTACTACTTTAAATTCCTTATCTGGTAAAAATTCCTTATCTTTATTTTGTTTATTTACTTCTCTAAGGTTTATCTTCTTTCATTTGGAAGGTATTCCTTTGTGTCTTCATTTTGCCTAACTCTCTGGGTTTATTTCTCTTTATTAAGTATACTAACTATACCTTCCAGTCTTCAAAGAGTGGCTTTATATAGAAGGTATCCTGTGAGGCCCGGTGGCACATTTCTGTGGACACCTGGTCCAGGTGCTCTTAGGGTAACTTCTTTATGGGCTCTGTGAACCCTCCTGTTGTGTCTGGGTCACAATTTCTGCAGTTGCATCAGTGGAAGGAGTTTATCCCCAAGATGACTGTCTGAATTGCTTAGATATGACTTCTGTGGACATCCTGGTGGGCAGTATGGTCTTCAGCCAGTTGTCTATAAGGCCTGGCCCTAACTGCTATGGGTACCCTTATGGGCAGGGTTAGCCCTCATTCTGGCTAGCTGAGAGGTCTGCTTATGGCTACTGTGCACACACTTGTGTGCAGAGTTAGCCTCTTGGAGTGGGAGCCATTTTGCAAGGATGCTAGTTCAGCTGGGGCCATCCATTGTGTAGGGCAGGAGTAACTTTGGAGGAAAGCTGGTACTGATCGAGGCAGCCTGCCAAGTTGGGCAAGGCTGGTCCTCAAGAGAAAACAGGGATAGGCACAGTGTTAACTAGGTTGATGAAGACTAATATAAATAGTTGAAGGAGAATAAAAAAAAAAATGGTGCTCTCCAGTGTTCTCATCCCCAAAGGGAGTTCTACCAGACCTCTGTTCCTACTAAAATTAGTCAAAGAACCTGCTTCTTGTGTGACCCAGATATTTTTAACACTTTTTCCTCTCAGCTAGAACTTATAGTGGGTAAGTTTGCACATGAGCCCTTCAAAAGCAGTTTCAGTTTCCCACAGCCCTCTGGTCTCCTTGATTTACGTGCCACTGATTTTCAAAGCCAGACTTACGGGGTCTCATCTTCAAAGCACAGGTCTCCCACTCTGAGGAGCCCAACATGGGGCACAGAACACTTGCTCCTCAAGGGGCTTCTCCACAGTTGTGATATTCCTCTTGCTGTGTGTCATCACACTGGGAGTGAGAGTTCTGACTTGACTGCCTCTCTGCCCTTCCTACCCTTCTCAATGTGGCCTTTGCTTTATATCCTCAGTTGTAGAAAATCTGTCCTGCTAGTCTTCTGGTTAATCCTAGAGATACTTTTATGTACTGATAATATGTAATTGTAGTCCTGGTGTGTCTGTGGGAGGAGGTAATCTCAGGATTTTGCTACTCCAACTTCTTGATCTGAACCTAGCATTTTTTCTTCTTTTGAACATACATTTGAAGTATATCCTAAGTAATATCTTGTACTTCATTTTTCACTGACAATACATATTGGGGAATTTTCTATGTAAAGAGTTCCTCACTCTTTATATGAAATTAATACGGGGAGTTCCCATAGTGGCTCAGTGGAAACATCTGACTAGTATCCATGAGGACGCAGGTTCGATTCCTGGCCTCACTCAGTGGGTTAAGAATCCGGTGTTGCCCTGAGATGTACTGCAGGTGACAGACGCGGCTTGGATATGGCATTGCTGTGGCTATGATGTAGTCCAGTGGCTACATCTCCAGTTCATCCTCTAGCCTGGGAACCTCCATGTGCTGTGGGTGCAGCCCTAAAAATACCAACAAAATTTTTTTAAAAATTTAAAAAATGAAGTTAATATGTAACTTCAAAAAGTTCTCTCCTAATGAGAAACATAGAGTATTTAAAATTTTGCGGAGATATCCATTCTGCAATAATTAAACCTAAATGCATCATTTTTGAATGCGTAGATACGAAGGACAAATTCCCAGAACAGTAAGTTTTAACTGCGTAAAGATTATTCCGTAAATTAGTGGTTGAAAACAATGATGATCTGTTGTTGTTGACATTCATGATTCTGGAATGTGTCAGGGTTTCAGCAGGCTCATCCAAGTCCTTTTCAGGTGATGTTGACTAAATTGGTCAACTGAGCACAATTTAAAGATGGCTACTCTCAGAGTTCTGGAGTTCCCGTTGTGGCTCAGCAGTAGCAAACCCGACTAGTATCCATGAGGATGTGGGTTCAATCCCTGGCCTCACTCAGTGGGTTAAGGATCCAACATTACTTTGAGCTCTGGTGTAGGTCACAGACATATCTCAGATCAGATATGACCTGGCTGTGGCTTTGGCATAGGCTGGTGGCTGCAGCTCTGATTCATCCCCTAGCCTGGGAACTACCATATGCCATGGATGTGGCCCTAAAAAGATTTAAAAAAAAAAAAGTGGCTACCCTCATGCTCTGCACATCAGCTGGGCCTCTTACTCTATATGTTATGTTCTTTCCTCCTGCAGAAACTACCTGTGGACTCTCTGTTTAATAAAAATTGATATGAGATTCACTACAGCCTGGTGTTCGATTCTTAAGGATGTGAAGTAGTTTCAATTATCCTTATTGTCTAATCTTAGAAATTCCAGAATACTACTTCCACTAAATTCTATTAATCAAAATGAGTCCTGAGGGCAGTCAAAATTCAAGGATGTAGAGAAATACAATCCACGTGTAAAAGAAAAAAAATTTGGCCACACCTGTGGAATATGGACATTCCTTGGCCAGGGATTAAATCTGAGCTTCAGCTGAGACCTGCACTGCAGCTGTGACCATGCTAGATCCTTTAATCCACTGTGCCAGGCTCGAAATTGAACCTGCGTCCCCAGAGTGACCTTTGCTTCTACAGTCGGATTCTTAACCCACTGTGCCGTGGCAGGAACTCCAGAATCCACCTTTTTAATACAGGAATGGCAAAGCCACATTGCAAAGAAAAATTCATATAGAGAGGGGAGAAATTTGTAAGTAAAAACTCTTCTGTTGAATTCCATTGCTCTAATGGTTTTGTGCTTTAAGTTGCAAAAACAGACAGGATGAGGGGAGGAAGGCAGAATAAATTACGAATTTGGGATTAATATATACAATTACTATGTATAAAATATATAACCAACAAGGATCTCTATAACATAGGGAATTATACTCAATATTTTGTAATAACCTGTAAGGGAAAACGATATGAAAAAATAGATATGTATGTATGTATGTATGACCAAATCACTTTGCTGTATACTTGAAACTAACACAGCATTGTGATAAATTATACTTCAACTGAAAGAAAGAAAGAAAAGAAAAGAAAAGAACAGACCAGATACAAAACAGGGGAAATGGACTCTATTTTTATGAAATTAGCTTCAAAGAAATGTAGCAAACTTTTTTCAACCTAGCACCTTTAGGTACAGTTTCTTCTTAATTTCTTTCTATTTTTTTATAATTATTTTTACTTTTTCCATTATGGCTGGTTTACAGTGTTCTGTCAATTCTCTGTTGTACAGCAAGGTGACCCAGTTAAACATACATGTATACATTCTTTTTTCGCACATTATCATGCTCCATCATAAGTGACTAGACATAGTTCCCAGTGTTATAGTGAAGGATCTCGTTGCTTATCCATTCCAAAGGCAATAGTCTGCATCCATTAAGCCCAGATTCCCAGCCCCTCCTATTCCTTCTGCCTCCCCCAATTCTGTTCTCCATGTCCATGATTTTCTTTTCTGTGGAAAGGTTCATTTGTGCCATATATTAGATTCCAGATATAAGTGCTTCATTTGGTATTTGTCTTTCTCTTTCTGACTTAATTCCCCTAGTATGAGAGTCTCTCGTTCCATCCATGTTGCTGAAAATGGCATTATTTTGTTCTTTTTTATGGCTGAGCTGTATTCCATTGTGTATATATACCACATCTTCTTAATCCATTCATTTATTGATGGACATTTAGGTTGTTTCCATGTCTTGGCTATTGTGAATAGTGCTGCAGTAAACATGAGGGTGCATGTGTCTTTTTCAAGGAAAATTTTGTCAAGGTATATGCCCAAGAGTGGGATTGCTGGGTCATATGGTAGTTCTATTTATGGTTTTAAGGTACTCCATACTGTTTTCCATAGTGGTTGTATCAGCTTGCATTCCCACCAACAATGCAGGAGGGTTCCCTTTTCTCCACACCCTCTCCAGCATTTGTTATTTGTGGACTTATTAATGATGACCATTCTGACTGGTATGAGGTGGTATCTCATGGTAGTTTTGATTTGCATTTCTCTAGTAATCAGTGATGAGCATTTTTTTCATGTGTTTGTTGGCCATCTGTATATCTTCTTTGGAGAAATGTCTATTCAGGTCTTTTGCCTAGTTTTCTGTTGGGCTATTGGCTTTTTTGCTGTTGAGTTGTATAAGTTGTTTTTATATTTTAGAGATTAAGCACTTGTCTGTTGCATTGTTTGAAACTATTTTCTCCCATTCTGAAAGTTGTCTTTTTTTTTTTTTCATGGTTTCCTTTGCTGTGCAAAAGCTTTGCAGTTTGATTAGGTCCCACTGGTTTATTTTTGCTTTTATTCCTGTTGCTTTGGGAGACTGACCTGAGAAAACATTTGTAAGGTTGATACCAGAGAATGTTTTGCCTATGTTATGTTTTAGGAGTTTGATGGTGTCTTGTCTTACATTTAATTCTTTAAGCCATTTTGAGTTTATTTTTGTGCATGGTGTGAATGTGTGTTCCTGTTTCACTGATTTACATGCAGCTGTCTAGTTTTCCCAGCAATATTTGTGACTGATTTTGAATGTTAATCTTATATCCTACTACTTTGCTGAATTTGTTGATCAGTTCAAGTAGTTTTTGGGTTGAGTCCTTAGGATTTTCTGTATGTAGGTAGTATCATGTCATCTGCATAGAGTGACAATTTTATATACTTCAAATATATTTTCTATCCTGTTTTCTTTTTCTTCTCCTTCTGGAATTCCTATTATGTGTAGTTTGGCCTACTTTATATTATCCCATAGATCTCTTATATTGCTTTCATGTTTTTTAATTTCAGTTTCTATCTGCTGTCCTGTTTGGGTGTTTTCCATTTTTCTATCTTCCAAGTCACTAATTAGTTCCTCTGCGTTATTCATTCTTCTGTTTAGTGCCTTTGATTCCATTTGCATCTCTGCAAATGAATTTTATAATTTTTCTATGTTCCTCCTTATATTTTCTAGTTCCTTTTTAAAGGAATCTGCACTACTGTTCATATCCGCTCCAAATTCCTTGATATTCAGCCTTAAATCCTTTAGTATTTTCATTACCTCCCTTTTGAACTAGGTGTCTGTCAGACTGCAGAAGTCTGTTTCGTTGTTTGCTGCTTCATGTGAGTTCTGTTCTTTTAACTGGGAGTGTTTCCTGAGCTTCTTCATCTTGCTTATGTTTTTCTTTTTCTATGAGTTTAGGAAGCCAAACTATAGTCTTGGAGGGCTACTTCTATGCAAAAGCGCCTTTTGTATTTTGTGGGGGTTTACTGTTTGTTTTTGGTGTGGGAGTTTGAATATTTGCTATTTCTATGGTGTGAGCAGGCTGTTATCCCCAGGGTGCTGAGTATGTTTCCAGGGAGAAGGAGGCAATGCATAGGGCTAGTAGTCAGTGCCTGGTTGCTGGGCTCTTAATAGAAGAAAGGACCTGCAGGAAAGTGGCTCAGGCTACTCATAGTTGCAGGGCCCTGGGAAGTGGTAATGAGCCTAGGCAGACCTACAAGGTGCCCAGAGCATTTGGCAGTGGCAGCAGCAGGATGTGTGTGAGTTCCCATGGGAGTGAGAGCAACAACAGGTAGTATTTGATTGCAATGCCCTCCTCTGAGGTGACTGGAGCCACAAGTGGTGCCTGTTGAGGGACCTCTATTGGTAGTGGGCCACGCCCACCTCTGTAGTCAGTGATGATTGCGGTGGTTTGCCCCTACCACATGAACAGTACCATATGAACAGTAGTGCAGATTCCTTTAAAAAGGAACTAGAAAATATAAGGAGGAACATAGAAAAATTATAAAATTCATTTGCAGAAATGCAAATGGAGCCAAAGGCACTAAATAGAAGAATGAATAATGCAGAGGAACTAATTAGTGACCATGCAAGAAGCACCCTGTCTCAGCCCACGCAGGGTGTGATGCACCAGCTGCTTCTAGTTGTAGGGGTCTTGGGAAAAGACAGTGATCAAGCGTCTGGGCGTTAGGCAGTGGCAGCTGCAGGGTGTGTGTGTTCCCAGGAGGGTGAGAGCAACAACCTGTGGTGCTTGGTTGGAGCCTTGTTTTTCCTTTTTTTTTTTTTTTTTTTGCTGACCCCTGAGATGACTGGGACCGCAAGTGGAGGCCATATCTCTGGCCTCCAAGAAGACTGACGAGGTCCGTCCCTGCTGTCTGTACATCATGCAAGAGGCACCACTTCGCACTTAGCCCTGCACTACCCTTAGCCCACACAAGAGGTTCCCGGCCACCTGTAGCCTGCACCGTAAGCCCCAGTCTTTGTAGCCAGAACAAGTGGCTTCTTGCCACCTGTAGCCTGTTAGAGGGGCCCCACCCTCTGAGAGTCTGCTCACATGCGCAGGAAGATTCTTATAGCAGTCTGCCCCTTTTCCTCTTGCCCTCCCCAGCAATGGTGCCTCGCTTCTCTTGTGGCCCCAGACCTTCTCTCCGGTCCTCTCTGCCTTGGCATTCCACTCTCCAGCCTGTAGCACACCGCTCCTCTGCCCGTAGCACACTGCTCCTTAACTCCTCAGGTTGTCCCCACACAGCCAACCCTAGTCCTCTCTCCGGAACTGGCCTCTGGAGCCTAAGTCAGCACCCAACCCCGCCTGAGCGTCTCAGGCTGTGGTGTGTGGGGCGGTGGTGCAGATGACCTGTGCGGCTTTCACTCTACTTTGTCCTCAGTCCAGCTGCCGCGCTTTTCTCCGTGACTTTGAGGTCCCTCCATCTGGGCTGATCTCCCGGTAGGTTAGGTGTCTTCCCAGGGTGTGGGTTCCTTTTTTCCGTCACAGCTCCCTCTCAGGAGTGCTAGTCTGTCCTGATTTTTATTTTCTCTCTCTCTCTCACTTTTGTTCTACCCAGTTATGTCAAGGGTTTATTACCCTTTTTGGAGGTTTAAGTTCTTCTGCCAGCATTCAGTAGATGTTCCATGTGAGTCGTTTTACATATAGATGTGTTTTTTTGATGTGTTTGTGAGAGAAGGTGAGCGTGACGCCTTACTCCTCCGCCATCTTGATCTGCCTCTCAATTTCTTCTAAAAGCTTCCTAAGAAAGAATTGTTAATGAGATATTTCATTAGAAAAATTTATGTGTATTTTTCAATTCTGAGTGGCTGTTTTCACAGATATTAAATCTTTGGGTTATGTTTTCTCTTGCCTTAGGAATTTTTGAAGGTGTTCTCTACTTCCATTTATTTAACAATTGTTAATTAGTTACCGGTGCAATGCATGAGTATTCAACTAGATTCTAATCAGTGGGAGCTGTGTAGATTGCTCCTCTCCAAATCTGGAAATAAAAAAAAAATTTCCCTTTCTCTGGAATGGTATTTATTTTCTTTTATATCTTTTTTTTATGTTTTCAGTTTTACTAATATGAGTTATTTTAGCTTGTATTTTAAGAAAAGTATTTCTATTTTTAAAAATAATTTATCTTCATTTTTGTAAGATAAAATCACAGTCTCTTGTTTATATTCAGGTTAGTAAACAAGGCATGAAAAGGTACAGATATTTTAATATTTTAGGCGAGTCATAGAATTTTGATAGTGTACTACAGTCTGTGACTTAAAATCTTATTTAATCATAAGTTGCTGATTTTGAAATCAGGAGATAATCATCAGTTTAGAAAGTGAAAGATAGAAGAAACTCGAAAAGATTTCAGGAAGCAGAAGTGTTAGTTTGTAAGTTTGGTGTTTCACTGGCAAGTTTACTGGCAGACTTGGAGGCAACGAGCAAAATAACGGATAGCTGATACCTGTTTCTCCTGCACTACTCTGCCTTTTAAAAGCTTCTGCAATAGCTACGTTCTTCATAATTTAGCCTAGCTCATTACTTTCTAGCATTCCAGAGGTTTCTTTCTCTTTTATTTTAGTTCCTATATATTCATGTTATTTTGAATTTAGTAATACTACATTACCCTATAATTATCTGTTTGTTCTTGTTTAGTCCACGCTGAAAATTTTGAAGAAAGTAATCCCTCTGTGGTAGCATTACACTGCTGTTGGAGATCATGTCAGGCAGTGATTTCTTTTAGTGATTTTAATTCTAGGTATATGACTTAACTACACAGACACATACACACACACATATATGGCAACAAAATAAGTAGTCTAGCTTAGATGCTATGATGTTGAATGTGATTACAAATACAATGTCATTTCATTATTTATGTACATATGTATTTCCTTTTTTATGTTTCATTCCTTATTTTTCTTTATTAGATAAATGTTTAATCCAATGGATTAGTCCATTTTTTAAAATCATTTTCAGGTAAAGGGGAGTCAATTTAATATTCTGAAATTATAATTCAAAACCAGCCTTCAAATTCTTAAAGTCACCTTAGTATTAAGGAAAAAATCAGATCATCATAGGAGATAATTCAGTGTAAAAGATAGAACTCTGTCTGCCACCATTCCACATTGGACCTTGATTGCCAACCAAGTTATCAATTAATAATTTGAACATTTGAAGATAAATAGAACCTCTGGGATTCTTCTTATTGTCCATTCATATTTATTTATAATAAAATTCTAATCCAGGAATCTGTTTTCCTCAAAAGCTTGACAAATTACCTTGTCAAATAAGAAAACCGAAGCTCTGTCTCATGCTATGAAATGATCTATACCATTGATGACTAATGTTCCTCAGTTTGAACCGAGTTTACCTATATATGTGTATATATACACACACACATATGTAATATATATATATTATGCAAATATAGACAAGTCAAATGTTCTTTTTTTTTTTTTTGTCTTTTTGCCTTTTTATGTAGAGCTGCACCCACGGCATATGGAGGTTCCCAGACTAGGGGTCTAACAGGAGCTGTAGCTGACGGCTTTCGCCACAGCCACAGCCACGCGGGATCTGAGCCGCGTCTGCAACCTTCACCACAGCTCACGGCAACGCCGGATCCTTAACCCACTGAGCAAGGCCAGGGATTGAACCCGCAACCTCATGGTTCTTAGATTCGTTAACCACTGAGCCACGAAGGGAACTCCAAATGTTCTAAACTACATTTTAATTTATAAAACATAGTCATTTATAGAGGTCTTAATGCCAGTGAAAGAGAGACAATCAGGTGATAAATAATTTACTAGTGAATCATATCTATTTTTCTGAAAGGAAAATAGAAAATTTGAAAATACTATTAATTATAATACAGTCTAGCATTATTTATTTTAACTAGCAGTCTAGTTAAATTGAACACATGAGGCAAATATAGAGACAAATATATATTAGAGACAAATATAGCACACAAAAATGCCAAAAAGGGAGAATATAAAAAACAAAGAAATAATAAGGTATCTGTTAAAGCCATCCAACTTAGAATTCCTCTCCCAAAGGCCTACTTTTACCCTGGAGAATGTAATTAGACATTGGCTATAAGAACTTATACCTGTCTCCCCAAGGGAGGGGGCAAAAGGAGGTTTCCCATAAGAAAACAAAGCAAGATATTGCTCTATTACTATTAATATTATTAACACAGTGTGCCCAAAAGTTTTCTTTTATTGCCAGTACTATTGAAAGGATACCATCCCAAATAACTTCAAACAATTCTGATGTTTTTGCTATTCATTCTTAATCTATCTTTTTAATTCTATTAACTGTATGAGGCATAATTTACAGATGTTAAGATGGACAGGTCTTAAAACATATAGACTGAAAAATTCTGTTTTCCTTGTACATGCATCTGTGAAACCATCACACTTGTCAAATTGCAAAATATTTCTCTTACACCAAAAATTTCCTTTGGGCTCCTTTGCAGTAAACATTCACCAGCAGAAATGAGGACTGTTCTCATTTCTCTCACAAAATATCAGTTTTATCTGTTGATGAGTTTCATTTAAATAAAATCTTATAATATGTACTCTTTTGATGATCTTCTTCCTAAAATAACTGTCTTTGAGAGATATATGCCGTTTGGTTCATGTACAAGTTCATTTATTTATTTTTTTTTTAATTTGATTACTGGGTAGTGTTCCACTGAGTAAATGTCCTCTAACCCCATGTTAATGCCTACTTCTCAAATGCCCTCAACTAACGTAACTGGTACTGGGAGTGGTCTGAGAAAAAGATGGTAAATGGAAATTTGTAGCTGGCTCACTCACCACCTTTATGGGTAAATAGGACTCCACTACATGTGGTAGATGGTACACAGATGGGCTCTGGCATAGTATATGTGCCTTATTTACTGAAGATTTCACAGGTGGTGATATGGGAATCCATCATGTTGGAAAGGAATGCTACTGCAGGTGAATGATTCACTCATTTGAAAGATAAAGGGAGACAAATTCCTACAGTGACTACAGTTGTTTGCTTATTGTAAGTTATATAGGTGCCTTGAAATAATGAGAAATGGAAAGTGACTAACAAAGAGTTAAAAGTTAATTAAGGACTTATGAACTCTTTGGTAGTTAACAAAGAGTCCCTTGTCTCCTGTGGTAAGTAGACAAGTAGGAGACTAAAGATCTAGCAGAGTTACACAGCCCCAGAGATATACAAACACTCAATCATAGCATGTGTATTAAGCTAAGATCAGGGCACTGACAGGGAAAATCTAAAACCCTGAAATATGGTATAGGTATATCTGGGTAATTATCTCTGTAGACTTTGGTTCTTCAGACTTCTTCAACTTAGTAAGTGATAGAACTTTGTCCTGCTCAAGGAGCTTCAGAGACTTCTCTTCTGCAAGGCGGTACATAACATTTTAGGCCTGTCCTAACTTACTCTCCGGATGATAATTAGAGTAGTGCCCCAGAATAACCCCTAGGACACAGGAGGGCTGATCAGGAAGGAAAGAGACTTTATGCTAAAATAATTGTAAGATTTTACTTGCACGTCTGGCAGGAACCATGGGACTATTATTGAAGGGAGTATTGAGGTTTCCTTTGTCATACATTGTTCTCTTGACCTTGGTGGACATCTGTATGATAGCTACTTTTTAATTCTCTGTCAGAGAAATCATATGAGTGTTTCATTAGGGTCCGTTTCTAGAAATTTCTCTGGCTTCTCTGTTTAAAACATTTTTGGCTAATTCTCTGTTTCCTTGATGCTCTGTGTTCATTTCTACACATTAGACAATGCAGGCAACTCTCCCAGTCTTCGCAGATTGGCCTTGCACTGGAAAAGATCCTCACTTATAAGTCTGGCCTGAGTTTCAAGTGCCTCTATCAACGTTTTCCCTCCCCAGGAGGAAGCAGGCAGCCTCTGGGCAATGGTTTTCATTTTTACACGCTGTGCTGAGCTCATGGTGGGGTGTGGAAGTGGATCTATAGTATCTGGGGGCCCAAGCTGCCATCTCCATTTTCCTCCAGCATCTAGACTGTGCCAGAGCTGTCAGAGCTCCAAGGATTGTTGAGATGAGTGCTAGTTCTTTGGGAAGCCTCTTTGAAACTGGGGTACTAGATTCATAAATTGACTCTTTTCCTTTACAGGGAGAAGCTGAGAGTTGGAATAGTTTATCCACTCACTCTGCACTGAGTTATGGAGAATCAATGGCATATGCTGGCTCTAGCTACTGCCTGTTTTCCCCCAAGCAACTAGACTGTGACAGATCTCCCAGAGGTCCAAGACCAGGAATACCTCAATCTCCTTACCTGCTTTGGTGAGTCTGATTTTTCATTATCCTGGGGTGCAGGAGAATTTCCATTATTTTCTGATTTCTCATGAAGAAAATTGGTCCATGAATTGTTGCTGAATTGATGTGTTTGGGGGGGAAAGAAAGTCCAGGGATTCCTCCTCTCCCATGTTGCTGATGTCACATCATTCCTAGCATCAAGTATTGCTACAAGTTGCAATGTGGATGAATCTTGAAAACATTACACAAAGAGAAGCCAGTCTCAAAAAACGACATCCTCATTCCCCTCCCACCCCACAGACCTGGGAAACCATTAGTCTACTTTCTGTCTGTCTGTAAAGATTTGCCTATTCAGGACATTTCATACAAATGGGCTCACATAATGTGTAGTATTCAGTGACTCGTTTCTTTAACTTAGCTGAAAGTTTTCAAGATTCATGTGTGTTGTGGCATTGTCAGTACCCGATTCCTTTTTATTGCCAAATAATATTCCATTGTAAGGATATAGCATATTTGTTTATACATTCATCAGTTTATGAACATTTGGGTTGTTTTAACCTTTTGACTGTCATGATGAAAGGTACTACAGTCATTCATGTACAATTTTCTTTTGTAGGACATGTATTTTATTTTGCATGCGTATTTGAGATGAAATGGCTAAGTCACATGGTAATTCTATGTTTACTATTTTGAGGAACTATCAAATATCCCTCCAAAATGTTTGTGCCATTTATATATGAAGTTCCAGTTGTTCTAGATCTCCATCAACTCTTGTTATTGTCTTATTTCAGATAATAGCTATCTTAGTAGATGTGAACTGGTTTCCTACTGAGAACTGGATTTATATTTCTTGGTGACTAATGCTGTTGAGCATCTCTTAATGTACTTATTATCCATATGTATATATTCTTTGGAAACTTTGGTATTTAGAGTCTGCCTGTGTTTAATTATTTGTCATTTTTTTTTAGAATTGTGAAAGTTCTTTATGTGTTCTGGATACAAGTCACTAATCAGATTTGTGATTTATAAGTATCATCTCTCATTCTGTTCATTGCCTTTTCACCTTCTTCTGACTATCATTTATGCTGAAGTTTTTGTTTGTCTTGTGAATTTATATTTTTATTTATTTATTGGTTTATTTTATAGTCATTTGTTTTTTTTAATTTTATTTATTTTTTCCATTATACCCAGCTGCACAGCATGGTGACAGGGTTACACATACATATATGGATTCATCACAAGTGGTTAGACATAATTCCCAGTGCTATACAGTAGGATCTCCTTGCTTTTCCATCCCAGAGGCAACAGTCTACAGCTATTAACCCCAGACACCCCCCTACCATCCCACTCCCTCTCCCACCCTCTTGGCAACCACAAGTCTGTTCTCCAAGTCCTTGATTTTCTTTTCTGTAGAAAGGTTCATTTGTGCAGTATATTAGATTCTAGATATTAGTGATATCGTATGGTATTTGTCTTTCTCCTTCTGACTGACTTCACTCAGTATGAGGGTCTCTAATTCCATCCATCTTGCTGCAAATGACATTATTTTATTCTTTTTTATGGCTGAGTCATATTCCATTGTGTATATATACCACATCTTCCTAATCCAGTCATCTGTCGATGGACATTTGGGTTGTTTCCATGTCTTGGCTATCATGAATAGTGCTGCAATGAACATGTGAATGCATGTGTCTTTTTCAAGGAAATTTTTGTCTGAATATATGCCCAAAAGTGGGATTGCTGAGTCATATGACAGCTCTATGTATAGTTTTCTAAGGTATCTCCATGCTGTCTTCCATGGTGGTTGCACCAGCCTACCTTTCCACCAACAGTGCAGGAGGGTTCCCTTTTCTCCACACCCCCTCCAGCATTTGTTGTTTGTGTACTTGTTAATGATGGCCATTCTGACTGGTGTGAGTTGGTACCTCGTGGTAGTTTTGATTTGCATTTCTCTAATCATCAGTGATGTTGAGCATTTTTCATGTGTTTGTTGGCCATCTGCATATCTTTTTGGAGAAATGTCTATTCAGGTCCTTTGCCCATTTTTCAATGGGGTTGTTGGTTTTTTTCCTGTTGAGCTGTATAAGCTGTTTTTATATTTTTGAGATTAAGCCTTAGTCAGTTGCATCATTTGACACTCTTTTCTCCCATTCTGTAAGTTGTCTTTTTGTTTGCTTTTTGGTTTCCTTTGCTATACAAAAGCTTGTCAGCTTGATTAGGTCCCATTGGTTTATCTTTGCTTTTATTTCTGTTGGTTTGGGAGACTGACCTGAGAAAACATTTGTAAGGTTGATGTCAGAGAATGTTTTGCCTATGTTTTCTTCCAGGAGTTAAACTTCTGGATGAATTTATATTTTTAAAACCTTTCTGTGTGACTTCAGTGTATGCTCTTTTCAAAGAACATTTTTGTAGTTGAATATCTGTGTTACTTTTGCCAAATGTCTGAGCCTACATGTTTAAGTAGCAAGTTAAAAGGAAATTTTCACCTTGATTTGTTGGAAAATACAAATATTGTTATGACAACATTTTTTTAGGAAGCACTTATTTTCATCTCCACCACGAATCAGGTTTGAGAGCTATTTTTTGTCTGTTCGTTTCCTTCTAACTTTCTCGTTTTTTAGAAACTGAGGCTTTAGCATAACCTCCAATCAATCTCCATCCTTGTTCAGGTTCCGAGTCTAGACTCTCCCAAATTCCAAGTTTTACTTGTAGGCTCTCCAGGCAATGATATTCTGTAGATGTTCTCAGACTGGACAATGTTTTTAATACTGGTTTATTTTCTTGGAGTTTAAGGTTCAAACCTGGCCTCAGTTATGATTTTTCACTGTAACATCTATAATTGATCTAAAGGTTATTTTAAATGATTTTATATGTTGTGTAACCTAGTCTTGAGTGTGCTATACAGACAGACACAAAAATCTCACATATTTTATCAACTGGCATATAATCCCATTCACCATTGGATATGTATTTTACCACATAAATAGTTAGGATTCCTTTAATATGGGTATACTATAATATAAGGCTGAATTTTTTATTGTTTACTATATAGAAATAGAGTTAAATATGATATCTTATTATAGATACTCTGAACATGCTCTGTTTCTTCTCTTACATTTTCTTTAATATTTTTATGCATTTCATTTTCTTTTTACTTAGCCCTAATACCGCTAATTTGATTTCTAAAGTGAATGAACACCATATGCCCTTGTGGATTCTAATGTTATTAACAGATCACATCTTGCAGTAGAGGTGCACGTATTCTTTAGCTGTAGGTCAAACTGAACAATATTCTGCTAAAACAGTTATTTCATCCTTTCCTTATTCATTCCGTAGTACGTATGAATTTCTGTGTGCTGGTATATACTCTAGATACTATGGAACTTATGGCCTAAGACAAGGCTGACATTAGCCTATAATTATACAACTAGTTATTACCATAATTTATGTAAAGAACAGAAATTGCAGCATGCTATAAATGAGTAAAATAAAGACATTTAAACTGGCCAACTAAATATGGGAAAAGTGTTCTAAAATGTAATATTTTGTCTGGAGCCTATACTCAGAGAAGAGTTAGCAGGGTAAAAAGGTGGTAGAAGATTATTCCTTGTGAAGGGAACAGCCTGGAAATAGTTCTAAGTTAAGAAGATGCCTGATGCTTTGGAGAACTTGAAAGAAAGTGAATGTGACGCTAAACAGTATGAAATGGAGTAGTTTTGAACAAAATTCTTGAGGCAGGATGTATTGTTTTGGGTTTTGAAGTCCAGCTGAGGGTATGAACCTAAGTCTTTTTAATTTTTTTTAAATTTTTATTTTTTGGCCACATCCATGGCACGTGTAAGTTCCTGGTCCAGGGATCAAGCATGTAACACAACAGCAACCCAAGCCACTGCAGTGACAACATCAGATCTTTAACCTGCTGCACAGCAAAGGAACTCCATGAACCTAGGTCTTAATGGCACAAAATAGGATTAGTGAAGGAAGAAATGGGAATTACAGTATAATGACATCACTCTGGATGATTATGGAGAATGGCTTGAATGGAGGAAAAGAATGTGTGGTGGTCCAAGATAAATTTCAACACTGTTGCCTATAACAAGCAAGAAATGTTGGTCTCTTGAATTGAGAAATTTTATTCAATGATTATGAGATTCCCAGTTTAGCATGAACTATCCCCCTCTTCAACACTCAAAAGTCAATTAGACTTTGCTTAAATTTGCAATGAAAATCACAAGCCTACCAAAGGAAAATCGATCTATAGTTTTATGCAAAGCACTTGGAAAGAAAAAAATTACATGATATAGTACATAAATTCAGAAAGTGTAGTTCTACATTTATTTATTGAGGTTTGAAAGTCAACTGTGAATATTTATGTTGTTTTTGGATCATTTGGTTTCAAGGCTGCTCTTTGTAGTGCTATAAAAATTGTCCTTCCATTGTTTTTTCCTGCTGGTGTCTTATATTCACTTTAGCTACTTATATTCACAATATTATGAAATTTATTCTTATTTTTTGTCTCATTGTTTCAAGAGATTAGACCATTTTCCATGGTTGTTTATATCCTTTCATTCATTATTCAGTTTGCCTCATTTAATAAGTTTACGACTGTCATTAACAATCCGTATCTGTTAACATCGTTTCTAATAGAACACATATTTTACATTTCTTTATTCAATAATGAATATATATTGAATCTATAAGGTAAAGTATTCAATGCTTTCATATATTTATTTCGCTGTAGATCACTAATTATCATTATATTGTAACAGCACTGAGAATTTAGAATATTTATTATTGATTTTTTCCTACACCAGTTATGATTATGACATAAGAGAGTGAAACTATGTTACATACAGTCTGTTCCAACTGTATTAGCATAGTATCTGAAAGTTGTCTTAGTAATGCAGTGCTAAAATCTGGAAGTTCTGTGTGGAGATAACATTTTGGAACCATAGTTTTGTCATGGCCTCTTGCATTTTCTCATTTCTCAAAGTGTAAATAATAGGATTCAGTAAAGGTGTGATAACAGTGTAAAATACAGCAAGGATTTTATTGCTTGCAAAACTACTGAATGGCCAGGCATAGATAAAGATACATGGCCCAAAGAACAGAGTGACCACAGTGATGTGGGCAGACAATGTGGACAGAGCTTTGCGGAGCCCTCCAGATGATCTTTGTTGCACAGTGACCAGGATGACAGTATAGGAGACAAGCAGGAGGAGGAAACAGATAAATGAGAGCAGTCCACTGTCAGCAATGACAAATAATTCCAAGGTGTAGGTGTCCATACAAGCAAGCTTAATCACAAGGGGAAGGTCACAAAAGATACTGTCTATGATGTGAGGGCCGCAGAAAGGCATGTTCACTGTTAATACCATCTGACTCATGGTGTGTATAAAACCAATTGTCCACGAAAGTATCACAAACCCTTTCAGCAGCTTGTGGCTCATGATTGTCCTGTAGTGCAAGGGTTTACATATGGCTACATATCTGTCAAAAGCCATAGCTATCAAGAGTCATCTCAGCACCTCCAAAGCAGTGCATAAAGAACATCTGAGCCATGCAGCCCCATACGGAGATGGTCTTATGTTCAGTGAGCAAATCTCTGATCATCTTGGGTGTGGTGACTGTGGAGAGACACATGTCCAGAAAGGAGAGGTTTCCAAGGAGGAAGTACATGGGAGAATGAAGGGTGGAACTGAATGTCACT
>PVHT021183630.1:4511705-4595036 GCA_004024745.2 Catagonus wagneri | reverse complement strand
AAGAGTCATCTCAGCACCTCCAAAGCAGTGCATAAAGAACATCTGAGCCATGCAGCCCCATACGGAGATGGTCTTATGTTCAGTGAGCAAATCTCTGATCATCTTGGGTGTGGTGACTGTGGAGAGACACATGTCCAGAAAGGAGAGGTTTCCAAGGAGGAAGTACATGGGAGAATGAAGGGTGGAACTGAATGTCACTGTGACCATAATGAGAACGTTTCCCAACACGGTAGCACCATAGATCAAGGAGAATGTCACCAAGAAGACAAACTGAAGTTCCCATCCTGCAGAAAATCCTAGTAAAATAAACTCGGTCACTACAGATCCATTTTGCAGATCCATTTACTCAACTCACAAAGGTTCCACAAGTTCTTTATATACAAAGAAATCTTTTTTTAAAAGCCTTGATCAGCACCGACGTTTTCTGGTTTCTATTTCATTCATTATAGTTGGTGATACGAGAGCATATAATCTTAAATCACAGATCTTTTTGAACCTGTTTTCTCAAGTCATATATTACCATTGTTCAGAGTTAAGTATTTGTGTGTTGTATGTGACTAGAGGTGTGCACTGGCTTAGAAGTAAACAGTTAAGAGATTCAGTCTGAAGGTATATATTTTGTGTTGGTTGTAATGTATTACACTATGTTCTCTTTACTCGGCTTTTAGATATCATCCATAGGATCTGAAGTGGTGAAAAATAGCTGGTAAAAATTATGTGATTACTACAAGTAATGCACTCTTCTAAGTATTTCACGTATTTTATCTCAGTGTTCATAACAGTCTCGTGAAGTATTTAATTATCCTAATATTGCATATAAGGAAACTCTAGCATTGTTGTACTAAATATCTAACTCATAATTACATAACTAATATGAATCAAAACCGGTATTCATTCCCCATCAGTCTGACCAGCATCTGAGCTTGTAGCAATAGACCATATTACCTCTAAAATTAAAGGAATGTATATTTATGGGCAAGTTATTGCATGTTGATTAAATTCATATGTTCCATTCATGTGGGTCACAGTAGATATTATTCAACAGGTATGGGAGTTCCTGTTGTGCCTCAATGGTTAATGAATCCGACTAGGAACCATGAGGTTGTGGGTTCGATCCCTGGCCTTGCTCAGTGGGTTAAGGATCCAGTGTTGCCGTGAGCTGCGGTGTAGGTTGCAGACACAGCTCGGATCCTGTGTTCCAGTGGGTGTAGCGTAGGCTGGCAGCTACAGCTCCTGTTAGACCCCTAGCCTGGGAACCTCCATATGCTGCGAGTGTGGCTCTGGAAAAGGCGAAAAGACAAAAAAAAAAAAACAAGTATGACAGAATCTCTCTATTAACTGCACTTTTTTCTTTATGTACAATGAATCAGTGCCCCATATCTAGCGAGTTTATCACCTAGAGAGATTGACTTACAAACAAAACATCAATCATATAAGAAAATCCTTAGTTTAGCACATGATGTATCGAAGATATTATAAGAATTTTTTATGGTGAACCAATTCCAAGTGTTACTTTCAAGCTACAGCTTCAAGCTTCGTTGTTCTTATCTTTAAACCGCTTAAAATGTAAAAAGAGTACTACTGGTCAATATACAAAAAGGACCAGTCTTAGAGAATGGATGAGGGTTTACAGGAAGAAAAGAATCAGTGACAGTGAATAGAGTGGTTTATTTGGTAAAGTGACTGAATTACGTTTTAAAATGCTTAGGAAGTGTCTGTTTTCTTTTCTCCAGTGACCTGTAATTCTTTCCTTGTTTTCAATTCTGCTCAGTCTCCTTTTGAAATATCGTAACACTATTATCCAGCCTTAATTTCCTGAGTTGCTTTCTTATCTCAGATATTAAGAAATGGTTATTGCCTAACAATTGGGGAAATAAAAATGAAAATGATGTAGTTTCTGTAGGTCACTGTCCAGAAGTGTACAGAGTGGGTTCTAAACAGTGGACTGTGGACCTGAAGGGGCACACAGAGGACAGCACCGCACCATACCTTCTATGAAGGGTGGTGTTACATGGTTTTCACATTAGTGGGCATGGTTATTGATAGTGACACTTTTGTGACAGTAATTGCAACAATTAAATGTACTTTGGAGAGATGGCAAGGCTTGATAATTGTTAGAATGAATATGCCAGCTATAATTTATGAACCAATGCCTTTGTTACATGGAATTTTATGCCGTAGGATACAACAAACAATAGAAAAACTTACACATGAAATTAATTATGTGAGCATAACTTGATTAAGAAAGATTTATTTTGGCCTTCTATTTTATTTCAGAGGAAATTGGTATTCATTTATGTTGTTGACTTTTCTAGCATTTGTTTCTCTTATTCTTCTTCCTTCCTTCCTATGCAAGCTTTCTCGAAATATCTATTTGATTCTGCACTTAATTCACCTATTCTTATACTATGAGGGTACAAAGGCAACACAAATGCAATAAACTATCATATAGTTTAGACAAAAATCTTATTAATTAAGAAAATTTTCTTCCTCTTGAGTAATTGGTTGCACATTTCATTTTAATTACCTTTGCTTGTTATGGTGCACCTTGGAGGAATTTGAAGGTAAAATAATAGCATATTAGAGCTAGGGTGGGACTTTGTAATCATTTATTCTGAACACATTCTTTAGTAAATGCACAATCAAGTAAATGCACAACCAGTTAAATCTTCCCAAGTCTTAGAGATAGAACCACCCCAAGGATATAAGGTGAGTATTAGGTGAGAGAATGTGGTTGTAAGCTCCAGGCTAGGCACAGAATGCACATTTAAAGGCATGTGTTGAATCAGAGTCATTTATGTAAGTCTAATATTACAATCCTGAGACTTTTCCATGTAAGTCTCTATTAGGATAAGAATGAACTGAGACTTGTTTTAGTAGATTGTTGAATATAAATATTTTTGCTTTTGCTCATGTGTATACAGTACATATATTACTTAATATAAACATAATTGATTCAAGTAAATATTTTCTTCCATTTACTTTATAGGTTTTAATAGAATAAACATAATTTTAATCTTGATGAATCCCATGTTTTCTAAAATTATACATGCTTATTCTAAAGTACAAGTGGAATTAAAAATTATGCCAAGTAAAAAGAAACCTGAAACAAAAGACCATGTGCTTTATAATTTCACTATATGAAACACCTAGGAAACACAATGTATAAAAACAGAAAGTATATTAATTGTCCATTTGGCTGGGAATTGAGTGCAAATGAGTACAAATTTTCTTTCTGTAGTTTTGAAAATGATTTAAAATAAGATCACGGTGATGGTTAACTGCTATGTGAATATAATAATTAAATCAGTGAAATTGTATTAAATGGCTGATTTTTATAGTAAGTGAGTTATAGTCAATAAAACTTTAGAAGCCATTATACATTTTTGCCTTTATTATTAAAATTATTTTAATATATTAATTTACTGCTTTTAAATGCAGTTTTCTAGTTTTATATTCAAATATATTTCATTATGAGATAATTAATGACATACTGAGATTCAGTGCAATACAGTTTTAAATTTTATTAAAGTCCTCTATATGTGTTTTTTTACTGACATACTTGGAAACTTGCTTTGTTTATTTTTGTTGCTTTTCTTGGCATTTTTCTTGTTTTTAAAATACCCATAATGAGTTTCCTGAAGTAGTCACATTTTCCTTCATTCTGTTGAATGAACATCCTGTAAGGATTTCTTCCTCTTTATTTCTTTAAGATCTCATTTCTATTTATGGCTTAACAGTAAGTTTTATACAGAGATTTCCTAAATATATAGTTCTCATCATTAATTCTCCCTTGCCAACTCCTATTTCAACTGTCATTATTATATGCATATTTACATGTTCTACCAGTATCTGAAACTTGATTAAAAGAACAATTTCCCTATTCTGCAAGTAAAATGATGAGTTTCTAGCTTTTCCGTTATTTTCAATGATAGTATGAATTATCTGGATGCTCAAGATTTACTTAATTTTGCATTCAATCGTTCTTAGTCTCTTACCATCTACTGCCAAATTTTACTCTGCAATATCGATTTGAAAGCATATATCTTTTAAATTTTCAAGGAAATTTTGGGTATAACTCATTGTGAGATAGGTATGTGATTTCATATCTCAAAACCATAGCCTTTTCCTTTCCACCAACACAAAATTAATTAAAATACCATCGGCAGTGTACTGACCTTCTAATGAATTAGCTCTCTGTGTTTTCCCTTACCTGCTCTAAAGACACATTATGAGGAAGAACATGATCATGGGTTTACTCAAAATTATAAATCTTCTTTTCACTCTCTGTGATGCACTTAATATGTTTCTACATGGTATTTTCTGTCTCTTTTATAAAGATGTGAACTGCATTGGAGGCAGATTTGTTGGAGCTCTGGGAATCCAAATTTCAGTGGGAGTAGTTAAAACGCTGAGGTTCTTGACATAGCATGACCAGGAGAGATGTGTATTCTTAATTTCTGGCCTTGTGCTATGCTCTCACTCTCCTTTAGCACAGGAATGACTCAAATAGCCTTGAGAGTGTTGGTTGACTGGTTGTGATATAGTTAGTGTAGACATCTTTGATTTAATGAGTACTTCCTTTCCCTCACATCATGCTATTCCACGCTGTTTTCTTACCTTCCTTATAACAACTTTGTGGCAATTTTTTAGACTAATACTCTCCCAACTTTTCTGAGCATAACATCATTAATATAAAAATTGTTTCATGTGTGTTATAAATTTACTTCTAAAAGTCCATTATGTACATATTAACATATTCAAGAAGTGGAAAATTTTAAAGATAAATTGGGAATAAATCACAATAAATTATTTAAAATTTGATATTATACATCAATGTTATAACTATTTTATGCTCACCAAAATGTTAATAATTATTGTTATTTAACCTTACTATGAGAGTTTCAGAGAACATTTATATGGCACAAAATGGTTTCATTATCATTACCCCTTTTACTATAAAATATTATAATAAATTCTTATTTTACAAGGTGTTGCTTTTACAAAATTAATCATATTGTTCGTTCCGCTCTACTTTGCGTCACTGGCTTTAAAATCTGCTTGAATTAACTTGTCAACAAAGGATGTCATGAGTAGCTTTCAAATTAGTTGACATTTCTGCATCTTATGTCCAAGTCCTTATTTAATTCTGGTCAAATTCACTACTCAACCTATGGCTTAATGTAGATTTTGTCATAGAATTTGCTTTTATTATGAGTCATTACAGTTGATGAGAATTTTTATATACAAATTCCATACTCATATAAAGCAAAACTCCTTCTCCCAAGACACAATTTATTCTATCACTTGATTTGCAGATCTTTAGTGATGGTTAGAAATAGTTCCTATGTACGTTTCAATAGTGTTTGTTAATAAGAAATGTAGTTTTTTATTGTCACATTGATCATCTTAGCCATTTTTACAGAATGTCAGAAAACACAATTTCTCAGTGGAATATGGCCTTTTCTCCTTTGTTTTACGAAGAAACATTCAAAAACACTTTATATTACAGTTAGTGAAAATTTATAGCCTTCTGTTGGTTATCATGTGACTATTAATATTGTAAATAAAATAGAGATTTATGTTTCATATATTCACTTTTTAGTGTTTTACCGATCTTGATCACTAGCTAATGCATCTCAAGGTACAGTATAGATTGTCAAGTTCATTGTTAATAATAATTGAAGTATATCCATATTGTAAAATAATGTTTTTTCATAACAGAATTTTTATCCAATGTGTCCGTTCTGATAGCTCATTGTTCATTTACTTTGTGATTTAACTGAAAAAAGTTCATATTATAGGTAAAATGATCAGTTTTCCCATTAGATAATCATTTACTTGAGTTTTAAGAATTAGAATGATCTTCAATCCAAGGTCTATATGCAGAAATATTTTAAAGACCCTGATGAAGTTGAACTAAAATAAAATAATACAGTTTTTTTTACTTTGGCACACATAGGCTATTATACAGAATGCTAATTATTCATTGAATAATAATTTGTCCAAAGCAAATGATCGTGAAGAGAAATGCATTCATTGTGTCTGTCTTTAGTTAACTCACACCTTCTTCAGAAACTTTGTGTCATATGTAGCATAACCACATAACATACAAATTAGTTTAAATTACCTAAAATAATCGATGTAATAATTATTAGTAAATATTATTTAGCTTTTAAAATTAAAAGACATATAAATAGATGTTATCATTATTTATACCTAATGGAATACACCTAGCTGAAAATGTATTCACCTTCCAGGGACAATGGGTTTAAGTAACTTTTTAGATGACTGTTTACTTCAGTCTTCTATTTCAGTTCAACTATGAATTCTGACACAATTGAATATTTCTCCAGGTTCCATGCTACTCACAGTAGTAGCTCTTCTTGATTAAATACGCACTCTGAATTACTACCCAGAATAAAATTCTGTGATTCTTGATATATGCCTTTCCTCTTCTTAAATGTTTAATATTCTCAATTTATATTCAGTTTACTGTATATTCCTTAGTATGTAGATTGTGTTTACTTTACTTCTTACTTCTGGTTGATTTATTGAGTGAATTTGCCTCCTTTCTCCAAAATCCTTCAACTCTTTAATGTTGAATATACTGCCGTTGATTTTCTCTGAAAGTAGTGTGGGTCAAAATTTATGTGTTCTGGCTTCAAATTTATTTTCTGGCAGCATAAGTACCTACAGTGAGGGTATTGTTCCAAGAAATAAAGAAACCATTTACAAGTAGTTCTCTAGCAGCCACAACAAGGCCTTAAAATAGGTATCGAATTCACCAAGGCTTGAACCTTTCTAGGTCTCATTCTGTATGTCAGAAAACTATCTTCAAGGATTTCAGAATCTTTTTTTTTTTTTTTTTTATCTAGAGCTGCACCCGTGGCGTATGGATGTTCCCAGGCTAGGGGTCTAATAGAAGCTGTAGCTGCTGGCCTTCGCCACAGCCACAGCAGTGCAGGGTCCGAGCCGCATCTGCACCCTACACCACAGCTCACGGCAACGCCGGATCCTTAACCCACTGAGCAAGGCCAGGGATCGAACCCGCAACCTCATGGTTCTTAGTTGGAACCACGAAGGGAACTCCCCAGAATCTTATTATTGGAAACTGACCCCGAATAATCCCGTTCTAAGTGTGATGATATGGGCATACAATAAATCAGTTTTATAGAGTTTGCAAATTTCTCGTAAAAGAGGATAGATTTCCCAAAAGAGGCAATTATGTCCTTAATGATAGATGTGGATTTCCTACAGAGAGAAGCAAGAAGAAAAATCTAGGCAGAGATAATTATATGTAGGGAGATATGGAAGCATAAAACAGTCTGACATATTCAGTGAACAGGAAATAGCTAGAACAGAAAGTTAGGTTAGAATAAGAACTTTGAAGCGTCTTCAATATCAATCAAGGCAGTGTGGAATATATTCTGTAGTTAATAGGGATCTGTTGAAATATTGAAATAGAGACTATGAAGAGAATTAGGTTTCACAAGGTCATAGTAGTAGCAATTACTGTGAAGTAATTATTGTTATTTTAATAATCTAGATAAAGAATGATGGTTCTGACCTTAGGCCATAGAGAGTGATGAAGAAGAGAGTATATTTAAATTATCAGGTAGCATTGTGAAGATTTGGTAACTGAGTGTGCATGATTAATGACAATATGCACGTAGTGGTGAGTTCTAAAATATTGTCTGTAGATTTTCTGCATCAGAATCAAAGGAGGTAGGGATTTTTGGAATAGCAGACTGTGAAACCTGGTGGATTATCTCTCCAACAAAACAAACATTTGAGTAGAGAAACTTATGAAGAACAATAGAGTTACTGGTGTGGCTCAGTGGATTAAGAACCCGACTAGTATCCATGAGCATTCAGGTTCGATCCTGAGACGTGCGCAGTGTGTTAAAGGATCTGGCATTGCTGAGGCTGTGGTGTACACTGGCAGCTGCAGCTTGGATTGATCCCTAACCTGGGAACTTCCATATGCCACAGGTATAGTCCTAAAAAAAAAAAAAAATGAAAGAAATAAAGAAAGAGAGAGAAAGGAAGAAAGGAAGAAAGAGAGGAAGAAAGAAAGCTAATTAGTTCTAGAGAATTTCTACAAAATTTTTCCCATAGTTAGCAGTACTCTAGTGTGCACTTAAAATTTTGTCAAGAGGATAGTTCTCATGTTAAGTGATCTTACCACAATAATAATCATTTAATAGTTCTACTCCAGTCATGGCAGCATGAGAATACTAGGACCCTCCTCAGCAGCCCTGTTCTCTAGCTTACTTGTTGAGTGGCCATTCATGCCAGAAGGGAGATCTGCCAGGTTTCTCCTACCCCAAGTGCCCACTCATTAGATAGGGAGGTCATTTAGAGAGAAGTGAGCTTCTGTTCCTTCCCCCCAGCTTCTGAGAAGTAGCACATGGGTTCTACCCAGAAGAACATGTGTACCAGAAGTATGAAGAACTCCACAACTCCACATGAAGTCCCTGCCTTTGTTCAGCTATAGTTTGGAGTGTTCCGTGTATAAAGACAATGTCAAAACAATGGGGCTTGGAGTTCTCTTTGTGGTCCAGCAGAAACAAATCTGACTAGTATCCGTGAGGATGTGGGTTTGATCCCTTGCCTCACTCAGTGGGTCATGGATCCGGCATTGCTGTGAGGTGGTGTGTAGGTCATAGATGCTGCTCAGATTCCATGTTGCTGTGGCTGTGGTGTAGGCTGACAGCTATTGCTCAGATTTGACACCTAGCCTAGAAATTTCCATTTGCTGTGGGTGCAGCCCTAAATAGCAAAAACAAACAAAACCAATGTGGCTCTTGTGGAGAGCAATTAAGACAGTCATAACATGATGATACTGGTATCAACAAACTAAATTGCAAAGCAAACAGAAATTTAAGATAGAGAAAGCAAGAGACAAATAACAAAAACTCTGCTGAGATCACAGCCAATCTCGGGGATAAGGGAAACATTATCATGGCTGCACTCGTGTAAGAGAAATCAGACAAAGGCAAGAGCAGAAATGAGAAGATTCTCTAAGCTACACACATACCCATTAACAAAAGGTGGAAGCTTCGTGGTCACAGGAAGCTTACACAGAACTTCTAACCAAGTACTCTGAAAAATAAGCTACACTGAAGCAAGGGAAACTCGTAGGAAGCAAAACTTAAAAATAAAACCACAGAAATTCCTGATAGTCTATAAGAGAGTGTAAAAGACCTAGTTTGTGCTCCTAGGAATGACATTAGAGAGAGCATCCAGCTACCAGTTTCTGACTAAACTTGGAGCAAAAATGTACACTCTTTAAACTTAGTTAGCAGCCTCCACCACTCCCCCCACCCATATATCTAGTAGTAAATTATAAAATCGTAACTGGCCAAGAAGACTTAGGCAAAATCATTGACCAATAAGTGGCTTATGCTGTCTCAGAGGTAGCCAGACTGGAAGATTAAAAGCAAAGAAAAAAAAATGTAAACAGGTGCATAAGAGGCTACACACTGCGAAGGATATAAACTTCACAGGGTTAGCTCGGTCAGACACTAAACAAACGAACAATAAAAGGAACATTGACACTGGAAGGGCAGAGTCAGTAACCAGTGTTGCTACAATATAACAAAAATATTTGATTTTAACTCAAAAATGAAAGAAATATACACAAAAGAGTGCCTTATACTGAAATAAAAGGACAATAGTAACTGCTTTTGTGAAGACCCAGATTTGCACTAAGCAGAAAAAGACTTAAAAGCAGCTATATAGAAAAGAAGCTGATATGTGTATATGCATAAATGAATCACTTTGTTATAGGGCAGAAATTATCATAACATTGTAAATCACGAATACTTCAATAAAACTTTAAAAATGAAAAAATATACTCTTGGAACTAACAGAAACCATGTTTAAAGAATTAGAGAAAGGTGTGACAACGTCTCATCAAATAGAGAATATCAACGAAGATATGGAAATTATTTTTCAAAAGAACCAAATGGAAATTCTGGAATTGAGAAGTACAGTAACACAAATGGAATAATTGCTAGAGGGGCTCACTAGTAGATTTCAGCTGATATAAGAAAGAATCAGTGAAGCTGAATGTTATACCTATAGAGGTTACACAGCCTCAAGGACAGATAGAAAAAAGAGAATGAGGAAACATGAACACAGCCTCAAAGAAATGTGGACTATCATTAAGTGCACACATGTATATGTAATGGGTGATAAATTCTGGTTTGTAGTTTGGACTGTCAATCTGATAATGTTATTTTTTAACAGGATCATAATATTTTTCCAGCTTTATTGAGATCTAGTGGACATAAAATGTGTATATTTAATGTGTACAATGTGTTGATTTGATGGCTTATTTGTTGCAAAATGATTCCCACCATAGAGTTAGCTAACATATTCATCATGTCACAAAACTGCTGTTTCTTTTTTGTAGTGAGAACATTGTAGATCTACTCTTTTAGCAACTTTCAGGTATATAATATGGTATCATTAACTAAATTCACGAGGCTGTACTGTACACTTGATCCCCAGAACTTTTTGATCTTACAACCGGTAGTTTGTAATCTTTGATAAAAGATGTGGCATATGACGTGTGTGTGTGTGTGTGTGTGTGTGTGTGTGTGTGTGTGTGATTAAATACTACTCAGCCATAAAAAAGAATAAAATTTTCCATTTATAACAACATAAATGGACCTGGAGGGTATTAAGGTGTTATTCTTAGTGAATAAGACAGAGAAACTCAAATACTATATGTTTTCACTTAGATGCAGAATATGAAAAAGTAAAATAAGTTAAAAAATATTACAAAATAGAAACAGACTCACAGGTACAGAGAACAAACTAGTGGTGATCAGAAGGGAGCAGGGTGGAGAGAAGGGCAAGACAGGGGATTACACAAACTACTAGATATAAATAAATAAGTTACAAGGATGTAATGTTCAGCCCAGGGAATATAGTCAATATTTTATGACAGTGATCTTATTAATTCAATAGGGAATGCAGGAAAAATAACAGATGTAGAAATATAGGTAATTATTTAGTTTTTATATCTTGGATTTGAGATGCCTCTCAGATACCTAGAGAAGGTGCAGTAAGAAGTCAAAAATAAAATTTTGCAGCTTAGAAATGAGGAGCAAAAAAGGAGAAAACAATGTTTCCAAGAGTTTACTAAGTATAGACAAGCAACTACCTGTCCAAAGACTAGTTAAGCAAAGTGACTTTGCCCAGAACCCATAAATGCTTCTGGGACAGTGCTTTCTTTCGTTGCTGATGTTGGAACTTTTATCTCACTACTGGGTAAGAATTTAAGAGTGGGCTCCCACAAATATTTCTGGAGTCTGCAGTTGCTTGATATTGCTGCTGTCAGAGCACAAAGCAGAGAAGCATAGGCGTCTCCCTTCTTATCTTTTTCAATATCATACTAATGTCTTCCACTGATAGACCCAGATATAAGTTTGCAAGAGAATTTAGCAAATGTTATTTTCAGGCTTACAGTTCTCTGCTATAGAGAGACTATAGAAGAGCTAATATGGGGCTGAAAGTCAACATTCAGAACCATCCTTCTGTTTGGTGGCTCAGCACCTATTACACAGCATTCAACCTTGATTTAAACTTCCAAAGAATGACAATTGTTTAAGCCTAAAGATTCATTTATCCTGCAAGCAAATTAAGATATTATCCCATTTTTTTCCAAATGGAAAGGTAAAAATTTCCATAGGTTACCCCTCTCAGTGTTTGGTATTTCTTCTAATTCAGTTGTAATCCCACATGAATATTCCACAACCCAGAGATGAAATGATAAATTAACCACCAACATCTTTTGATAAAGAAAAAATTTTTAATGAAATTTGTTAACAAGTACTGAGCATACACAATTACTATAAACACTTATGAACAAAACATTCTTGGTTTCTATAATCATTGTTCTACTAATGGCAAACTATTGGAATATTTATTTATGGCTACCTTCTTTTACTACCAATTACATTCTTCTTTTGTCTTCATCTAAGACCTCTGGTGATGGTGATTCTTTACTTGGTGGAGTAAATCAAATTTTAATTTTTACTAGGCTATGTAAATTTTCATACTTTTACAATTTGATGTTCAAATACTATGAGGTATTATAAAAAATAAAAAATAAAAATAATACTATGAGGTATTATAGAGAATCACTTGGATTTCAGATATGATCGTTCCAACTCTGTTGTGTTGATGACTGGGATCAATCTCCTTAGCTGGTTCAGTAAGCCCTTTCTGTTGAATCAGAGGCATAAGGAGATTGAAATGGCTGGTGACTTCTTACTTTCAGATCAGTGGAAAATCTATTTATCCTTTTGTTGGACAGATTTATTTATTGAGAGTAAATGACATGTAAAGGAAGGGATGGGAAACAAAAATTATGAATGCTAATAAAATTTAGATTAGGAGTTCCCATCATGGCACAGCAGAAATGAATCCGTCTAGGAACCATGAGGTTGTGGGTTCGATCCCTGCCCTTGCTTAGTGGGTTGAGGATCCAGCGTTGCTGTGGGCTGTGGTGTAGGTTGCAGATATGGCTCAGATCTTGCGTTGCTGTGACTCTGGTGTAGACCGGCAGCTACAGCTCCGATTAGACCCCTAGCCAGGGAACCTCCACATGCCATGGGCGCGGCCCTAAAAGGACAAAAGACAAAAAAAAAAATTAGATTAAACATTTTAATTAGATATAGGATCTGATTCTAAGTCTAGTATTTACATTTCTGTGGCAAGTTTGTTAAATTTTATAATGCTCAATTTTCTGTGGATAATATAGAAATAATATTCTCTTATTTTCATTGTTGTGAAGTTGAGAAAATGCATGTGAAGTGCTTCACAGGTGGTTAGAACTCAATAAGCAGTATTTTAGAATCTAATTTAGTTTCTAGAAAACTTAAAATTACAACATGAATGAACGATGTTATATTGGGATGGTATGCACTTAGATGCACAATTAAGAATATTTTATTGTATATATGCTTGTGTAGGGAAAGATTATTATTTCCCAAAATGTGACTTATATTTGGTATAAAATGTTATACCTGTATCTTTGGATGATTACAATAATGGCAATAATGCTGCTGGTGATGCCTTTAATGATTGTAATATTTCAGTTGAAAGGTTGATCTGGAACTCACATGCCTGGTCCTTATTTTTATTATTGCTCTCTTCATATCTTTATTCCTAAATGAGTAGATGATTGGATTTAAAAGGGGAGTAAAAACTGTATAAAACACAGAAAGGATCTTATCTATAGAGACACGACTGAATGGCCATATGTAGATAAAGACGCAAGGTCCAAAAAATAGTACCACCACAGTAATATGGGCTGAAAGAGTGGACATGACTTTGGAATACCCACTGGAGGAGTGATGCTGGACAGTAATCAGGACGATGCTATAGGAGATGAACAGAAAGACGAAACAGAACAAAGAGAGTAGTCCACTAAATGCAGTGACTAAAAGCTCCAAGATGTAAGTGTCAGTACAGGCCAGTTTGATCACCTGAGGCAGATCACAAAAAAAACTATCCACAACATTGGGGCCGCAGAATGGTAAAGTCACTGTGAAAACCATTTGGCTAATAGTGTGCACAAAACCAGTAGTCCAGGAGAAAAGTGCAAGTCTGAGGCAAACACGATGGCTCATAATATTTTTGTAATGGAGGGGTTTGCATATGGCAATTAATCTATCAATTGCCATGGCTACAAGTAACATCATCTCACTTCCACCGAAGAGGTGAAGGAAGAACATCTGTGCCATGCAGCCTTCATAGGAAATGGACTTATTTTCACTAATTAAGTCACTGATCATTTTAGGAGTTGCAAAAGAGGCCAGGGCCATGTCAGTGCAGGAGAGGTTGGCCAGTAGGAAGTACATGGGAGAGTTTAATTGAGGGTCCAGTTTCACTACCAAGATAATAATGAGGTAACCTAGTAAAATGGCTATGTAGATAATGGAAAAGAATGAAAACAAGAAAATCCGTAACTCATGAAGCTCTGTGAGTCCCAGCAAAATAAACTCAGACACTATGGAATGATTTTGCTTTTCCATTTGTTTGGCTGTTGATATATGTTACCTAAAACAAAATCAAAATAGATTAAAGTCTGTTATTTAAAGTTGAGAGATAAATTACACATTCATTTAACTTTGCTTTCTAAAATCCACTGAAATGTGCAAAATAACCAAAAGTATTAACACTGAGTCCAATTTTTTTTTGTGGAAGGATAGACATAATTTTCTTAGCAGAGGTCATGAGGAATACCTGCTGTAAACCAAGGTGTTTGAAGAAAATTGAAGCTGTCAATATGTAACTCATATCTGGTCAGATCTTAGGAAAAGTGATTATATCAGTTGATGATAGAGTTTGGGATTCCCTTGCCACCTTTTTAGAATTTGAGAAATAGATTTATTGGTCCTCCATAGACAAAAAAGGGGACCTTTCCATCTTGAAATCTATTTCTCACTGCATAATAACAGTAAGGGTCATGTAAGTGAGGGCAAGTCAAATCATTTTCTAATTAGAAGCAGAACCAAGAAAAAGAAAATTGAGTAGATGGAAAATAGGGCACTGACAATTTAGGAGTCAGTTCTGAAATTACTACTGAAAGTCAGCTGAACAGAGATAACGAACGTTATGAGTCTTTGAGACACATATATCTATGGCTGCCCAAACTGAGATGACTTCTCACCTTATTTTTTTCCTGAGGTGGAAGAAGGGTCCAACTACTTGAGTCTTCTCCCATGGGCCCTAATTTCTTCTGGATCTACAGATTTAGTAGATTGGGAGGCACATGCTCAGGACAAATGGATGTTTGCTGCTGACTTACAGGTCTTGAATAAACAAATGGGGATCTACAGGAAACACATCCATGTTGCCCTAGATGTGTAAAGCATACTTATGTAGAATGCATTTACACATGAAAAATGCTGGCCAGAAATTTTGAAACAAAATAAAAGATGTAGCTGATACCTAAAAAGAGATAGTGACACAATACATTTTTTTCCAAGTGAGACCAGAGAAAATACAAAAGACTATATCTAACTGAAGGCCTCATTAGTAAAAATAAATGCAATGTAATTTAAAAATGTTTTGAAATGTTTTAAGAATTCAGAGAAGTACAAAAATAATATAATAAAGGTCTTCACATAACTGTGATAAGTACTTGTATTCTTGTCATTTTGCTTCATAATATTTAAGGAAAATAAAATTCCTGGTAGAAGTAAAGTTCACTTATCATATTATTGATTTGTTTGTGACTTTGAAAAATACATGATTTCCAATCATAACAGTTTTCTACAAGTAGAAATTTTATTTTTACTGATGAATTGTGATTTTAAAATGGTTCAATATATATGTACATATCTATTTACGTATGACTTTTTCAAAATTATATTACTAGAAGTAGAATCACTAGTCATTTTCAAATAAATAATGCAAAATTCTCAGTGAGGTTGTATAAATTTATACTACTGTTTCCTCACAAATCTTATTTTTTTAGCTCTCATTCTAACCCAATATATTTTATTGTAGGAATGCAAAAATGTTTCAGTGTTAGAGGATCACTTTATATAATTAACAATATTAAATATATTGGCAAATATCATAATTATAAAAGGACAACAAAATCAACACCTAACAAATGGAGAGATATTACATTCACAAATTATAAATATGCCAATTATTTTTAATTTCATGTATGTATTCAACATACTCCCAATCTGAATCCAAGCAGGAGTTTTTTGAAAATTGACAGGTTGATTCTAAAATTGATTCTGAAATACAAAAGACCAAAGTGGACCAAGGCAATTTTTAAGAACAAAGCTAGAAGATTTATATCAGTTTACCAAGAATAATCATAAAGTCTTATAAAATAGCTTGATTAGGGCCCAAGGATATAAAAAATAAACCAATGAAATATCAGAAATAATAGCAGCAAATAACGTAGTAAAGCACATTTGTGGAGAGACAGAGCTGTTCACCTGTGAGTCAGGAGGGTTGCTTGGCAACAAGTTAGCTGGTGCTGGTGGCTTTTCTTTGGGAAAGAGGCTCTTCCTGATGTCAGAATTCCATAATATCAGTAAATACCAGGAGTTGAGTTTATCATGTTCTCCCAGAAAGCCAGCTTCAATGTTCATATTGCTTGGCTCCTAAGATTTGATATTTTAATTTTCTCTTCCAGTTTGTTCTTAGTTATACTTGACTATAAAGTGGACTAAGTAGCAGGTAAGATGACTTTTCTAGAATACATTACAAAGCAGCACACAGAAATGTAACCTAGTTTCGCCATAAGATAATGAGAGAAGAAGAAACTCTGATAAATTTTTGCTTGTCAGTTTTCCACTAAATCATGCCTTTTTGACATATGACTCTGCCTTGAAACACTGTGTTTCCCTTCATGCACTACTTAACAGCACATCATCATGTAGTTACAGCCTTTAGAGAATCAGAACCCAGAGCAAGAAATATGAGCCAGCAAAATTAAACAGAAAGTGTAGTTAAACCTTGAACTTCAGGGGTTTGAACTGTGATGTCCACTTATCTGCAGATTTTTTGTCAGTAGTAAACACCATACTAGTACAAAATTGGCTGGTTAAATCCAGTTATACATGGATTTTCCGTTAGTGTGGAAGGTCAGTGCCCCTGAGCCGCAGTGTTGTTCAAAGGTCAACTGTACTGTCTAGATCTCGACACAAACACATATGCAAATGTGAGATATGATACAGATAGATTTTTGGGTCAGTAAGGAAAATATTCAGTAAATGATAATGGGACAAATAATTAGCAGTCGAAGATGGGGAGATCGGATTTCCAACCTTCTCATTTGAAAATAAATTTCAGAGACTTGTGAAAGATTTACATCTATAAAAATAAAACTATGAAATCAGTATAAGCAAACATAGGTACATATTTTAACACAATGTAACCCATAAAAGCATTTTATGTATAATGTAAAAACTAGAATCATGAAGATAAAGACTAATAAATTTGACTTTATGAAAGTAAAAAAATAAAAACAGTGAATTTAAAAAAAGAGACGAGAATATATTTTCAACAAATGAAACCAAAAAGCATTATTTTTGATTGCTAAGAAAAGATTAAAGAAACAATGGAAAAGTGGGGAAAACATATGGATTGACAAATCACCGAGATAGAACTGCAAATATCTCAACAAAAACAGATATGCTCAACCTTACTGATAATTTTTTAAATGCAAATTAAAATAGCACAATACATGATTTTGTGTATTACATTAAAAAATCAGTTTTGGTCAGAATGTGAGATGGCATTTAAGAATTCTCATATCATACTTTTTGATATTGGCACATTTTTGGGGGAGAGGTGATGGAATTTGTCACTGCATCTTAGGTCTGAAAGTCTTGCAACAGTTGAATGGAGAGTCTTCAGTTCTGGGATTTATAGCCTAAGTTTTCCAAAAAAAAGTTATCAGGAGTGCTCATGCAAAAATTATCTTTAATAACCAAAAATTGGAAAGTTCCCCAAAAACCCCCTCATTAATGGAATAATTTAAATATGGAAATCTATATGTGCTGATATAGGAAAATGTAAAAGATAGATTATTAAATTTTTAAATATAGTTAAATTTGAAATTATAACATTTCAATGGAAAATTATATACACATGTATATAAATTTCATACAAATCTCGGAGAACAATAAAAGCCCTAAACTCCAATGAGTGCCTAACTGCTGGCTTATAGGGTTCAATGCAGATTCTAATTAGCTTATAGGGTTAATGCAGATACTAATTAGCTTATAGGGTTCAGTGCAGATTCCAATTTTATGTTAAAATTCTGTATATTTAATAAAGTTGAATTAGATTCTAGTCCTGTATAAATGCTCTCAAAAATGTAGTTGGCATTTAGCTACCAAAACCTTCAAATCAGGGAATCATTTATTTTACATACAGCCACAAAGAAATTTTAAGAAATAATCTGTAGATAACCCGAGACTCGTGATAGTAAATATGATCTATCATCTGTTACCTAAAACATTTAGAGTTACTGCAGCACTGAAAACTATGGTTGATAATTATGGGTCCGGCAATCAATTATAGATAACCAAGACTGGAAATATATTCAAAATCATATGTCAGCTTTTAATAATGTGGCTTCACCCAGAAAAACAAGAAGATGTCTCTTGTTCCCTTACCCACCAGTCCTTCCAAAGTGTCATCTGTGAATTACTAGGAAAATTATTAAAAAGAAGAACAATAAAGGAGATAAATCTATCTGATATTAAAATATATTATGAAACTAGAATAATAAAATTATACTTTACCTTAATAAGAGTAGACAGAATAATCAATATACATAAGAAACCTGAGAGTTCAGAAATAGTTATATATCAAAAAAATATGCAGTTTAAGATAAATGTGAATTTATTTGGGAATAAGTAAGGCTGGCTAGCTACACGATCTTAAAAAATAAATTGAGACACTTTAAATATTTCAACAATAACAATTTAAACAATAAAAGATTGAGCTAAATATATAAGTGAATATATATGCTTGTTTTATTTTATAGTATTGCATCCGATCAAGATAAATATGTAAATAAATACAAATGCTTTGTTACATTATAACATTAGGATCGTGACTACAGAAAACACAGAAGTAAAGGTTAATAGATTTTATTCAGTGCAGATGAGTAAGTTCTCTATTATCTCAAAAACATAATCAAGATTGTAAAATGTAAAAGTTGAACAGAAGGAAAATAGTCACATATATATATCCTTATCAAATTTTTTACTCAGTAAGGACAATTTCAAGAGCCTTATATAAAAAAAAAGGTGAAATACAAAATGTTTAAGAAAATGTATAAATGATACTTAAACATATAGAAAAAGTTTAATTTCAGTAAAATATAGCTTCAGGCCATACAAATCAAAGTTTTGTTTATTTACTTTGGGTGGTAGAATTAGACATCTGATGATATCTTTCTATATATCTTGATATATCACAAATATTCTGTAATCACCATTTCACATTTGAAATTGGAATATTTAAAATAAATATTTAATGCATTTAAGCATAAAAATATCTTTAATTGTTCTTCTGTATACCTTTTGCTTGCTTTGGAAGTTGTGGGTGAAAATCACTGAGACTCTTCTAGGATTTTTTCACTTGCTCGCATTTTTTTCAGTCTTGTTTTTGTATGTCCAAATTCTGATAGAGGAGAAACCCCTTTTATTCTGAAATTGTGTAAGGCGACATGAAAAATGTCTCATTAATAACCTTGGGAAAACTTTGCATTTTATAAATGAATTCCCTCAGCAATTAAAAGGCCATGCTTTTTTAAGTAAAGTTAGATTATTCAGACTCTCTCATTAGTTTGAGAGTCATTACCAACCAAACAATATATCCTCATTTCCATGTGCAGACATGGATATAAAAACTGAGAGTATATTTAAAATGTTAATAACAGAGTTTTCAAAGGCCCAAAGTAAGAAGAATTTAGAAACATAAGAGATATGATTAACTGTATTATATTTCACTATATCATAGAAATTTTCTTATAAAATTTTCATGGTCATAAGCATCTCTTTCTTTAATCCTATCATCTGAATAAAGGTCAAGAGATAAGCACAAATTTAATTACAAGTACTGGAAATAACTTATTCCTAAGAGTCACATTCCTCTGATACCTTTCTATTTTCCTCTATAATTAGTTCCTCTTGGATTTGCAAGCTCTGCTAGAACTGCATTGTTCCAAAATAATTCATGATTAAAATGAAAAAGATTTGCTATTCTTTATATGATCTCTTCCATGTCAAACAGCAGTTAACTAATGTCTTATTTCTCACATTTGACTGCCTCTGTTTATTATGTCAACAAGTACCCTATACAATCATTTTGTCAAATTGTGTTGGGATTTCAGTAAAAAACCTAATCAATAGTATCCAAAACTACTTTGTTATTGTCGCTGAATTGACGACTTCGCATACTTATTATTTCACACATTCGTAGCTTAGATATTCGTGAGAAAATAATGTAACCATTAAAGGGTTGATGTGTTATTTACAAATCTGCTACAAACATTTTTGTACATTTCTTATGAACTTTTTCTTAAGTATATATCTTGCTGTGGAATTACTCTATCATGGGGTGAACATGTCTTTTAGAAACTGCCAGGAGTTCCTGTGTGCGGATGTGGCTTCAATCCCTTGCCTTGCTCAGTGGGTCAGGATCTGGCACTGCCGTGAGCTGTAGTGGAGGCTGGCAGAAATGGTTTGGATTCCACGTTGCTGTGGCTGTGGTGTAGGCCAGCGCTGTAGCTTGGATTAGACCCCTAGCCTGGGACCTCCATATGCTGTGTTGCAGCCCTAAAAACCAAATTAAAAAAAAAAAGGAAAGAAAGAACTGTTAGAATTTCAAAGGTGATTTCACGAGTTTACCCTGTCACCAGAGCTGTATAAGACTCTAGTTGTTCCGTATCTTTTACAGACTTTGATATTTTCAAGCCTATTTATTTTCTTAAGTATGTGGCAATACTAATTGTGGTTATAACATATATTTCCCTGATAACTAGTAACCAGGAACATCTTTTCATATGATTATTATCTATTTAAATATTCCCTTTTGTGAAATATCTAGTTAATTCTTTTTGCCCACATCTTATGAGTGGACAGTGTAGGTGAGACAAGCAAAATTCTTTTTCTTTTTTTTTAAGTTTTATTGAAGTATAGTTGATTTCACAATGTTATGGTCATTTCTGCTCTGCAACAAAGTGATTCAGTACATACACACACATCCATTCCTTTTCAGACTCTTTTTCCAAATAGATTATCGCAGAATATTGAATAGAATCCCCTGTGCTATATATTAGGTTCCTAATAACCAGTCATTCCATATACCACAGTGTACATATGCCAATCCCAAACCCCCAGGCCATCTCTCCCCCTCCCCATCTGTCCCTTTAGTACCTATAAGTTTGTTCTTGAGTTCTGTGAGTCCATTTATATTCTGCAAATAAGTTCATTTGTATTCTTTTTTTAAGATTCCACATATAAGTGGTATAATTTAATGTTTGACTTTCACTGAGATAAGAAATTTCTTGAAATATAAATTACACTGCTGTCAAGAGAAGAAAAAATTTATATACTGTGTATCAAAAAATTAAAATCATAATTTAATATATTCCCTTTAAAAAAACACAAGGAACGTTTACTTCCCTAATGAAAATTTTCTAAATCGTTAAAAATGAGATAATATACGAGTTGCCATCATGGCGCAGTGGGAACAAATCTGACTAGGAATCATGAGGTTGCAGGTTAGATCCCTGGCCTCGCTCAGTGGGTTAAGGATCTGGCGTTGCAGTGAGCTATGGTAGGTTGCAGATGTGACTTGGCTGGCATTGCTGTGGCTCTAGTGGAGCCCAGCAGCTACAACTCCAATTAGACCCCTAGCCTGGGAAACTCCATATGCCTCGAGTGTGGCCCTAGAAAGACAAAAAAAAAAAAAAAAAATGACATAATATAGAGGGAGGAGACCAAGATGGATTAGGAAGACCCTGAGCTTACCTCCTTCCACAAACATATAAGAAGTATATCTACAGTGGAGCAGTTTTCACTGAAAGCAAACTGGAGACTGGCAGAAAGACTATTCCACAATCAAGGCTGTAAGGAAGATCCACACACGATTGAGTAGGAGAGAAAGAGAAATGATCAGGTCAGGATCTACACCTTTCAGAGGGAACACAGAAGAGGAAAGGGTTATCATGGGCTTGGATATCCTTCTTGGGGAGTGAGCAGTTCAGACCACATATTGGACAACCAGGCCTGGAATCCAACACTGGTAAGACAAGTTCCCTTAGCTAGTTTGAAAACCAGTGAGACTTATAAGAGGGCTGTACGTTTGTGAAGGGCATTGTGCATGTTGTTTACTCCCAGAACAAGATGGACAAAGCAAATTGAAACTGCCTGAGGCTCTGACTGTTTTCCAGCAACCACCCCAGCATGCACCATTGATTGTGCCAGTCACCCACGGTAGTCCCTATAGTTCCAGCATAGCTCCCCAGTAGGGTGAAAACTGTCATTGTCTTAGAGAGTTTACAGCTGGCAGGGGATGGAGCTAGCTTGAACCCAGCACTACATCTGAACCTGACAAAGATAGCATTGCTGACACTCACAGAAACAGTAGATCAAGAGCCATCTTGGGCTCTGACTGGCAGCCTGGATAGTCCAAATTGGGCACTCATCCTGGCCCATCTTTCTCTAGCACTGCTCTGGGGTGATGGTACCATTGCTGAGGAAGGGGGCAAGAGTGAGTATACACTTGTAACAGAACCAGCTGTACCCAACCCTCAGGGTTTCTACTTCAGCACCTTGGTACCTCATCCTGCCCGCAAAAGGATGGTGATAACCCTTGAAGAAAGGAGATGCTCTGGTTCACACCTAGCTCTGGCTCAAAACCTCCACCTTCAGCCTCACATCCCACCAAGCTCCTAGCATACCCTTAGAGAAAATGTGACCCATGCTCACTTTAGACCCATCTTTCCCCCAACTGGACAAACACAGACTGCGTAAGGACACTTCCAAAGAAGGACACCGTTTCAAGACCAGAACAAAAGTATTCCACCTAATCTCATAGAGACCAATAAATTTAAACAAAATGAGAAGACAGAAGAATTTGTTTCAAATGAAGGGAAAAAAACCTGAAAAGACAACGAATAAAACAGAAAAATAATTTATCAGATAAAGGGTTAAAATCATTAGTAACAAGAATATTAACTGAATAAAGGGAAATAAAATAGATGAGAAAAATAAGAATTTTGAATAGGTTCAAGGAAATATACAAAAAAGAACCATTTAAAGTTGAAGAATACAATAACTGAAATGAAAAACACTGAAAGGAATTAACAACAGTCTGGGTAACACAGAAGGATGCATAAAGGCTCTAGAAGATAGAATAATTGGAATCACCCAATCAGGACAATAAAAAGGAAAAAAAATGAGAGCAGTTTAAAGAAACTGTGAGACAGTTTCAAACATACTAATATTTGTATTATAAGGGGACCCAGAAGGAGAAGAGAGAGAAAAGCGTCAAAAATAAATGTGATTAAATTATGGTTGAAAACTTCCCAAGACTAAAGAAGGAAACAGATATCCAGGTACAACACACAAGATGAACCCAAAGAGACCCACACCAAGATTTATCAAATTAAAATGGCAAGAATTAAAGAGAAAATTCTAAGGAAAAAAGTCACATAAAAGAGAACCCCCATAAGGCTATAGACAATCCTGACAATTAAAACTGGAAAATTTACACTGCTTGATTTCAATACTATTTACAAATCGATAGTAACTAAGAGAGCTTGGTTTTGGTGTAAGGAAAGAAATAGATCACTAAGCAAAATTTCAGAAATGGAGATCTGTATGAAATAGAAGATTTTCATTTGGAACTTGTTAGGACAGCAGCCTGAGAGACACAGATTCAAGAAGTGCTCAAATTGTGTTCCACTGGACTCCTGAATGGAGAAGGCTTATAAAAGGCAAAAACCACAAGTATGTTTACATGATTTGTTTATCAGGAATTATAATTGGATCTGGCAAGTAAGGGTGCTTGTTAAGTAAGGATTGATTGGAGTCCAAAATGGTTGCATAGTTACAGCAGGAATAACCTTGAGACCCAAGTTCGCGGATAGCAGATGTTATAAAAACATCTGCTGTCCTTGGGTTTGGTGTATGTTTCAGGAAGTTCATGTTCTCAGTGGTGCAGGAATGTGTCTGAGAACAGATCCTCATTTGCCTCCTGTCTCTATTTTGCATGTCTGAATTGTGATTACTCCCTTTTAATTTCAATCTGCCATCAAAATCAATGAAATAGCGTATGCAATCTAGATTTCGATTCACATACCACTCAGTACATGACAAAATGCTACTGTAATTCAGTGAAGGGAAAGATGGCCCTGTAAATAAATTGTCCTAAAGCGATCAGATAGTCATAGGAAAAATAAATGTTCTGTGCTCCCTATGTCATATCATACACAAAACATGATATAAGATGAAACAATGTACACGAAACTGTGGAAGGTAAAACAGTGACATTAGAATGCAATGAGCATAATAAATTACCCTTATATTCTTCAATTCTTGAATGAGATTTTATCAAAATTTTTTAAATTGTTTAATGAAAGAAACCATTGAGAAAGTGAAAATGTAAGACATATACCAAAGAAGATATCCCAATTTTGTATAGCCATCAGTATTCTTAATTTTAGAATATATAAAGAACATAAAAATGTAATTTTGGTAGTGTATGGTAGGGTTTCTCAATCCTTGCACTATTGACATTTTGGGCTGGATAATTCCTTTTTGTAGGAGGCTTTCTTGTACATTGTAAGTTTTTTAGCGGCATTCCTGGCCTCTATCCATTAGATGCCAATAGCAGCCCCTAGATGTGAAATCCAATAAAGTCCTCAGATATTGCCAAATATCCTTTTATTGAGAACCACTGATATGCAACATCCAATCAATAATTAACAAAAATTCAAAGAAGTAAAATATAGCCTGTAACCAAAAGAAATACATCAAGAAATTATTTAGATAAATGGGATTTTTAAAATTAAAAATTCTAAAATAGATATAATATTTAAAAATAAGATTTTAAGGGAAAACATGAACATGATACAGGAAAAAAATGAATAAAAAAGAGCCAAATGGAATTTTGAAGGTGGTAAAATATGATATAGAGACTGAAAAGTTCCCCTCGAAGAACAAGGGAACAACGGAATTCCTGGGTGGAAAGTAGAAATCATCTAAGCTTAAGCAAAAACTGAAAAAAATGGGGAAAATTTAACAGAGCCTTAGTGATCTATGGAAAATATCAAGTGATATACCACATGCGGTGTTGGAGTAAGTGATAGCAGAAAAAATACTTGAAGAAATAATGTTTAAAAAATTGTAAATTTAATGAAAAGTATAAACCCACAGACCAAAAAACAAAATGAGGTCACCATGTTTTGGGGGCCAAAAATCACATCAAGACATATAATAGTGCTAAAAACAAATAATCTGAAAATCTTAAAATCTGCAGGAGGAAAAATATACTTTATATATTGAAGAGCAAAAAATTAAGGAACTCAGAATTTTTTTCAGAAAATATGTAAGCCATTTTTAAAATAATAAAGGAAAAATCCTCTCAACCTTTTTCAAAGCTATTTTTTCAAACTTAAAGGTGAATTTTTTTTTTCTTTTTTTTAGGGGCTGCACCCATAGCATACTGTAGTTCCAACCTAGGGGTTGAATTGGAGCTGTAGCTCCTGGCCTATGCCACAGCCACAGCAAAATCAGATCTGAGCCACATCGGTGACCTACACCACAGTTTGGGGCAATGCCAAATCCTTAACCCACTGAGTGGGGTCAGGGACCAAACCCGCATCCTCATGGATACTAGTCAGGTTTGTTAACCACTGAGGCACAACGGGAACTCCCTGAGATAATTTTTAAACACAAAAAAATTAAAGAATTTTGGCAATCAGATGCTTATAAATAGAAATGTTAAATCATTTATGTCTAGTGGCTGCTAATTTGAATGGCCAGGTCTAAAGCATTTGATTGATTTCTGGTCAAATTAAAAGAGGCTATTTGGATTGATGATGGAGTTTCCAGAATGAGGGCCATGTTGTTGCTTGCAAACCAGCCATAATAACTCCTGAAGACAGTAATACTCTGTTGAAGAAGATAAAGAGGAAATCCATCCACATGACAGATGCTGTCAAGTGTCCCATGTTTAGCCTTACAGGAGGAATTCAGCTCATGGTCTCAGTGATATCTTCAGATGTTCGTAGGCTCTCAAACCCAGTGGTCTTGCTGTGTGGTCAAGTAAATTGGCCCTAGATAATTGGAAAATAAAACTATTCTCATCTTGAGTACTAAATCATGGAAACATTTATGGGAACTTGGAGGAAGATTAAAAAGTTCATGTAGAGAACGCCTAAAAAACAAACCAACCACACCTGGCTGAGCCAGGAGACTGGAATGCAAGGTCATGAAATAAGAGAACTTGGGAACATCGAAAAAAAGAAAAGATGCATCCTTCTCTCACATGTACCTGCTTAAGGCACTATTCTGAACTGAACTCAGTGTCCGTGGGGAAAAAGAATCTGGAGATGATTTTAGGCATGTTTCTCTGAAGACAAGGGCATGTGCAGAACCTGCAAATAGATTATATTGGACTCCTTCCTGAAGCACCAGTGATCTAAAAATGAGTATTCAAGAATAGTTATCTGGCTCTAGTCTGCTAACATTATTGAAAAACATATTTTTTGATTGCATATGAAAGCAAGCAAAGGGAATATTCTATAGGAATAGTGTCTTAGGACTGGAGGTGGGAACAAGGAAATAAAGGGAAATGTAATACCCTAATTTTGTACCTTCATGTCTTCTGTTTTGATAGGCCTAGTTGCATTTAAAATAATATCAGGCCTAAAGTTAGTTTACAGTAAATGTTACATATGTTTTTATATTTCATGCTTTTTAAGACCCTTCAAATAAGTTTTCACATTAGACCCAAGACCTGTTAGTGGTTTTATATTGCTCCTCTTAACTGTTGTCCATAAGTAAACGTGTCAATTTCTATAATTATGCAATGCCAGAAAAAATTTCCTCTGTTGTAATTCAGGGAAAGCAACATAGCCTATTTAATAATTCCCACTGGTATTTGATCATCAGTTGGGTATTGTTAGGTCTCAAAATATATCCTGTCTTTAGTACCACCTTCTTAATATTTATGATCCCTTTTCTTCCAGAGAAAATTTCCGTATTTGTCATTATTTGGGGGATAATGCCATTATTTAGGGGATGGGAAGCTCTCCAGGTTTCAGTGTACCCTGAGTCAAGTAATGTACTGAAAAACTCTGAGGAGCTGGTAAGTCATGGAGGCAGTTTTAATGTAGATTAAAGCAGTATAGAAACATACCTGGACACTGGCTTTTAGTCACCTTGTCCATAGGTAAAATCAGATGTGAAATGTCATTTGGAAGCTGAATAACGTGATAAAATTATAGAATTATAGAAAGCAGTATTATTCTGTTAGTCATACAAATGTAGCATATTCTCATTACACCTGTGACAACATGGGGAAAATTGTATAATTGGGTACACTTTGATGTAATTCAAGTGCTTTTATTTTCCATCCTCTAAAGTTTCCTGGCTGAATGTAATCTTTACTCTTGTTTTCAAAGAAAGTTGTTATTTTCCTGTGCTTATAAACCTACCATATCTAACACATAAATTTATCCCATTCTGTTTGTTTTATTTTTTAAAAAATAGGTCAGCTAAATTGGCTAGTATCATGTGGTCAAGGGCATGACTTTTGGCAAAACTGACCTAAGCTATAATTGCTTTTATTTATTATTTTTCCATATTAATATTACAAATAATTTAAAATACAAATTTTAATTGAATAAATTATTAATATATTCTCTAATATTTTAATAATTTGTTCTCTGTAGTTAAAGCTCTAGATGATCAATCACAATTTGTCTTTTTCTCATCATATTTTGATAGCTATAATCTCCTATGAGTAAATTTCAACTTCTAATGCTAAGTTAAATTTTATTTAGTGCACGTGAGTCTACACATTGAATTACATTTTTGATTTCAAAGTTTCATATTATCTATCCCCAGCAATTTTAGAATAACCTGAAAGTTTTTCACCTGACGAAGAAAAATTAGGGAACTTTGTTTCTGGAGGAAAGAAGGATGCAAGGCAGACAATCAAAATGATCCTTTTGAAAACATAATCTTTTTCTTTTTTCTGTCTTCTCTTGTCTCCTCCATATGCTTAGAGAGTCTGTGTGAGTGAATGTGTGTGTGTGTTTAAGGTTTAGGGTTAAAAACCTATATACAAAATATCCTTTAAAAGAAAATCATAAATTAGTGCGATTAGTGCAAGTTAACACTATAGCAACAGGAAAAAAGTAGAACAATTCTTTGGCACCTAAAAACCGTTAAGTATGTATCATTAATTGTTACTCAAAAAATTAACAAATTTTTTAAAAAGTTATTTATTTTTAAAGATCTGTTTTCACTCATTCACTCCATCAACTCTTATTGATGACCTTCATAAAGTCTGTTAATGAGAGTAATTTGTCTATTTTCAACGATCTTAAAAATGATTTGGGGAAAGAAACAACCCTAGAAATTAAACAGTAGAAATGAAAGAAAGCTAGGATTAGAACAATTCTGTCTACTCTTGTTCTGGTGTTCTTTCTGTTTCAGAAGATCAATACCTAATACATGTAATAGTCTTAGAAAGTAATTAAGTTGTAGAACACATGAAACAGACCAAAAATACAATGGAAATGATTATGGGCTTCATATCTAGAGAAGGTTTTATTATATAAATGAAAGGCCTTGAGGTGTCCTGATAGAAGAATTTGTGTAGCTAAGAAGATGAAAATAAATAAGGATGGAAAATGTATAAAAATGTAGAAAATCATGAGGTAGTTGCCACTGAAATAGAGTGAATGTTTGCAATACTAGAAAACAGAATTTGATTTTTTCTTTAGGGTAAGGGAGGACTTACTCTGAAGACCTAAGGGAATTTGTGGATTGATAAGATAGTTAAGCAATTGCGAGTTTTTGAAGAAAACAGTGATTTAATGAAAGCAGAATTTTTACAAACAATGTTAGATTCCTAAAATCAAACTGTTTTTGTGGGGCAATTATATTATGCATCTTCTACAAAATGCAATTTATGCAGCCATAAAAAGTTAAAAAATTTTGTGTTCATGTGAACATATTTTTAATTTTTTCAGTGAAAACCCAAGGAAAATAACTATGTATGTAGTATGAACACTGTTGTCTTAGTGAAAGGGTTATATATGTAAACATACAGTAATACCAACAATACACACATGCATACACACGCACAAACACCGTACTAATATGCATATTATTTTTCTGGAAAGATATCTGAGAAGCAAATTGTTTACAGTTAGTTATACTGTTATATGTGACATGTTTTTCTTTTTCATTAGTATAAGCTACTTTATTTTTTTAATTAAAGGAAAACTACTTATTTCTAACATTTTGTTTTAAAATGGTGACTATTTCTGTTTCAAAATGCTTCAATAGTCAATTTAAAACTTAAAAGTAAATATGATTTAAGTTCCTAATTTCTGTTGATTTTGCTTTAAAACTGATTTTAATCTAGATCCTGAATATGTATTATATAGTTAATTTATTCATTTATTCAGCAAATGTATGTGTCATACACTATTCTCCATGCTAGAATGTATATAAATTACTTTGTGTACATTTGAAAACTGTCCTGCTCTCTTTAAATGCAGTTTCAAAAATGAGATTTTTTAAAAAAGAGCATTAATCTTGATTCTTAAAATATTAGACATAATTAAATTATTATACATAAAATTTAAAAGGATCTGTAAACTTTCTAGACATGGAAATGAATGCCTTTTCATACTTGATGTGATTTAGTACTTTACATCAATCCATGTTTCTCAGAGTAGGAAACAGGCCAAAAGATGTATTTATACAGGGGAAAATATAATTGGAAAATGTACTTGTGGAGTTGTCTTAAAGAAACAGAATATACAGAATTATGATGCTTCTTTCTGTTTTGAATGTTTGGGAGAGTAACTGCAGGGAATTGATGGGATACAGGAAAAGGAGATGAAAGCCTATTTCTGGGATTCACATAAGGCATCTTCACATGAAAGTACTTTCTCTCTCTCTGGTAAGTAACAATGGGGAAAAAAAAGAAGACTATACTTTATTTACTGAAGAAGATTTATAAAAATTTGCCTATTTATTTTTATTGTTCTTATGGATGCACCTGTGGCATGTGGAAGTCCCTGGGCCAGGGACTGAATCCAAGCCACAGCTGAGAGCTACACTGCAGCTATGGCGACTTTGAACCCTTTAACCCAGTGCACTGGGCTGGGGATGGAACCTGCACCTCCGCACCAACCCAAGCAGCTACAGTCAGACTTTTTTATCCACTGTGCCACAGCAGGAACTCTTAAAAATTTAGATAATTTAGAAAGTATTAATGATGAAAGTTGTTTTTTTAAAAGGCAAAGCCGGTAAAATCAGTATTACGATAAGTAAAGGCTGCTGACAAATTCACCTCATACATTAGATGATTATATTGAGAGAATTATATTTCTTTTACCAATATAAATTAGTTAACTAGTGAGCTATCAGGGACTGGAGTGTGAAAGAATAAAGGGTACATTTCTCAGAACCTAAAAGCTTACATTTAAGACGATTTATGTTTTAATTAATAGTTGTGTTGTATGTGTGTATTTATTAACCAGAATCTATTTCAAAATATGATGCTTGAGAATCCAGGATGTATTTTCTACATTTATAATTTCCAGGTTAAAAACTCAATATTATTCTATGAATATAAAACCCACTGTGATTATTTTATTCATGGAGATCTTTATCGCATAAAAAGGCACCCAATATCATGTAGTCCAATTGTTTTTTTAATTTTAATGAGAAGGAAATTTAACCATCAAAAGGAAAGTTACTTAGGGAGTTGTCATTGTGGTTCAGCAGTAATGAACCTCACTGGTATCTATGAGATTGTAGGTTCAATCCCTGGCCTTGCTCAGTGGGTTAAGGATCCGCCGTTGCCCCAAGCTGTTATGTAGGTTACTCATCCTGTGATGCCCAGTGAGTATCTCACCTACGTGACATATTGAAGTCTTCTGATTACAAGTTCACAGCTTATACAATTGTGGTTTCATGTACTGTTTTTATTTTTGTCTTTCAGAATGTATTTTCTGAATTATACTGACTATTTGCTATAATTCTCTGGGCCATTCAGGAAATCATTGACCAACAAAATTTCTCCAAAGTAGAGGGTGCTTGTAAGTTCAGTATCCTGTCTGAATAGCAAAAGTAGATATCAACACAAACAAGCCTTCTGTAAAAACAATTTTCTTCCTCCTTATTCTCACTCATTTTGATTATTATGGAATTAAGTTGATATCATGGCAAGTTGACAGCATGGGAAAACAAACCATTCAGAGGTATCTGAATTCATTTTGCTGGGACTTTCCAAATCTCAGAATCTTCAGATTTTATTCTTTCTGGGATTCTCTGTGGTCTATGCAGGGATTGTGCTAGGAAACCTCCTCATCTTGGTTACCGTGATTTTTGATACACGCCTTCACACACCAATGTATTTTCTGCTTATCAATCTCTCCTTTATTGATATGATCTTGGCTTCTTTTGCTACCCCTAAGATGATTGCAGATTTCCTCCGAGAACGGAAGACCATCTCCTGGTGGGGATGTTATTCTCAGATGTTCTTCATGCACCTCCTAGGTGGGAGTGAGATGATGTTGCTTGTAGCCATGGCAATAGACAGATATGTCGCCATATGCAAACCCCTTCATTACATGACTATCATGAGCCCACGAGTGCTCACTGGCCTATTGTTATCTTCCTATGCAGTTGGATTTGTGCACTTATCTAGTCAAATGGCTTTCATGTTGAATTTGCCCTTCTGTGGCCCCAATGTTGTGGACAGCTTTTTCTGTGATCTTCCCCTGGTCATCAAACTTGCGTGTAAAGATACCTACATGCTACAGCTACTGGTCATTGCAGACAGTGGCCTCCTGTCCCTAGTCTGCTTCCTCCTCTTGCTTGTCTCCTACACAGTAATCATTTATTCTGTTAGGCACTGCACTGCTAGTGGTTCCTCTAAGGCCTTCTCCACCCTCTCAGCGCACATCACAGTTGTGACTCTCTTCTTTGCCCCTTGTGTCTTTATCTACGTATGGCCCTTCAGCAGATACACTGTAGATAAAAATTCTTTCTGTGTTTTATACAATTTTCACACCTCTCTTAAATCCTATTATTTATACACTAAGGAATCAAGAGGTAAAAGCAGCTATTAAAAAGATAAGGACTAGGCATACAAATTCAAAACTCACTTTGTAAATGACACCTCTGAAGAGATGGTCTCTTGTGTGGATATTAGTAAGTAATGCACTTTCAGTGTATTTCATATTCTGTATGAGGAAGCAGTAGTTGTAATTGTTAAAAAGCACACTCCTTTTGTGTCACCTGTAATGGTTAAAAGTGTGATAGCTACAGTCTGGGGGTGTGCATTTAAATCCCAACTTCACCACTTCCTCCCATGGAAATTTGAACAAAGTGAATAAGTTCTCTGAGACTTAATTTCTTTTAAAAAAACTTCCCCACATATTTCTTCTATTATTTTAGCATGTTTTTAATCCTTAAAAAATATGTTACTGTTACTATTATAGCTGTTGTTTCTACTGTGGTATTCTGCATTTGGAATATGCACACAGATGGCACGTCTCATAGTTGTTTAGCCAAGAGCCTAGCTAATTATTGTTCACTACTAGAAAACTGTGTTTTGTAGGTAGTCTCTAGTTAATGTGTATTAATTTTTTTCTTACATGTCATACTGCATCAATCATTCTTCAGTATTTAGTGAGATTAAAAAATGCTGGAAGATATACTCAGGGCTTCAAGAAGCTTCAGCCTATGGGTGGAGAGAATGAACTAAATTTGCAATTGTGTTGTGGTATGAACAGCACTACATTACACGGATGCACAGAGTGCTGTAGGAGAGTGAAGGTGCAGCATCTAACTCAGGACATGGGCATGGAAGACTTCCAGGAGAAGGAAGCATTTAGAGTAAGCACTGGTTCAATAGAGAAGAAAGATATTCCAGGCAAAGGGAGCAGTATATAAGAATGAATGGAAGCATGAAACATGGTACATTGAAAGTACACATAATTTTATTCATCTGGACATTAGGTTTGATGGCAAGAGATGAGATAGAGAGGTAGGTCAAATATATTTTGATCGTATAACAGAAGACATAGGGGCACTCCCTGGCACTCAAAACTATATGATACTAAAATTTAATAGAAAAAGAAAGCATAGATTACTCCTGCCCAAACCAGTACATTGTACTGGTCTTACCATCTCCATTTCAGCTCTGTGATATTCCATTTTGCAATCTAGGCAACTAAGCCTGGAGCTGAATAAAAGACAACAGGAAATTTATGGCAACTGGCTATGGAAAGAGATGCCTATTGTCTTATAACTTCAGCACACATCCAAAGAGAATCTTATCTCCTCTATTGGCTTTATCATAACTGTGACCCAGAAGATAAAACATGAATACTGTGTTGTAACAGCAGCACATCAATAGGTCATTTTCTGCATAAAAGCTCCCCTCACATCATCCTTAGTTGTTTTATACTGAATGACCAATTTCTGGATTAAAATAGTGTACATATAGATTGAATTCCATCTGACTAGAAATATCTTTTCTCTGAGCACATCTCATAGAAATGCATCATAGGTTTAGAATAATCTATAGTCTTGTTTCTATAAGGATATCACTGATTAATTGATGAGGCTGAAACTTTGAACAAATTGTCACACATTTGTGATTTAAATTATTTGTAATCTACTTCTAATATGCCAACTCAGAATAAAACCATTAACCACTCAAAGTTTTCCCCAGAGTTACACATTTCCTCCACATCATTATTTGTAATATAATTTATCCTCCACATTTTGTCATGTGAAATTTGTGAACTCTCATTGTTAGGAGGAATAACTTTTTCCTTCTCTCAAAATGCTGCCTGTCATCAACATACAGTGTAGAAACATTCACCCTGATTATATTAGCAAGTACAAGCTTTAGTTCTCCTTCTGCCACTTCATTCCTTGTACCTCTCACTTACTCTGGCCCTTGGCATGAGGTGTGATTGGTGAGACTGAGAAAAGAGACTGATCATGAGAGCTTCAGTATTTTTTATAGTTTTGCTCCCTCAGAGTTGCTTACAGGCACAGAGTTCTTTCTTTATGCTCTTGTTGTTAAATCAGAGTTTAGAACCTGCCTTCTAGGAGCAGATTTGGAAACTCATCTCAAATTGTCTTCCTCTCAGTATTACTTGCTCAAGAGGTATGGGGAGTTTAGCGTTTCCCTTGACTCTGCCTGGTTAAGCATTTGTTCTGCAAACTCTTTGGGTGGATCCCAGGGTTGAAATGAGGGGGAAGTGGTACAGAGACTTTGGTAACTGCAGGCCCAGTACAGCTTTACCAGTAGAGACACTAACACTTATCTCTTCTTTTTTCCTGATTCTCTTCATAAACAGTTCAGAACTCACAAAAGAGAAGGGGTGACTAACACTTCTGAGAGGCCTACAATTAATTCCTTATACTAGTATCAAACTTTTTTTTCATTTTTAAAGTACAGTTTAAAACAGAAAAAAAATTCACTTTCTTTAGCCTATAATTCTGTGAGATTTAACGAAGGCATACAATTATGTAACCATAACAACAATGAGAGAGTTTCATCAACACCCCCAGATTCCCCTGTGTCCCTTTGTAGTCTACCCAGCTCTCCCTTCCACTGGTCCTGGTACTTCTAATCTGTTTCTTGTTCCTAGAGGTTGCCTTTTCTGGATTGACATTTAAGTGGAATCATATAGATGAAAGCTTTTGAATGTGATTTCTTTCACTTAACGTAAGACCTGTGAAATTCACTCAATAGCAATCAATTTTAATTACCATAAACCTATGCTATATTTTAATATTTATTATATAAGTACCCTCATTAATATTTTTCCTCCAATTGTCATGAAACCAGTTCGGTTATTCACTGATATTAAGTAGAATAATTTTATCAAATAACATGAATACTAAGTAATTATATTTGATTAATTATATTTGCATTTGTCTTATATATTAATTTAGGGAGAAATGATATTGACAATATTGAACTTTTTAATCCTAGAGTATGCTTTATTTTTGCACTTATTAAGGGCTTCTTCTGTGTCCCCCAAGTAATGTTTTATAGCTTTCTTTATTACATACTGAAACTATTAAATGTATGAATTACCTTATTTTTTTAATTTTGATGGGGTAATTTTTAAATTGTGTTTTCTTATTGTTTCTGGAATGAAGAAAATTTAGTCATGTACATATGAATATATATATATATGTATATATATATATGTTTACTTGAATTTAGCAACTAAACTAAACTCTAAATAATCCAAAATTTTAGTCACTATTAGGGGGCTTAGTATATAATGTTTCATCTATGTTAAATCTATGTTTTCCTATTATTTTTCAATATTGTACTTCCTATTTGAATCATGACATATCTAGGACTTAACACATTTTCTGAAATTTTTCCTTAAAGCTAAAGAACAAAATAGATACATGTCATAAAATTTCTGAGAGAGCTCAACTCCAGGGAGGAGAATTGCTGATTTTAATGTATTTTTACAATATGATGAATATTTTACACAAATTTACAAAAAATGACATATTTGGGATGATTAAAATTACAATTTGCACTTGGTTAAATTTAACATAACAAACTTACTAAATTCATTAGAGCTGCGGTAAACATTTCCAGTAGGTACAGGTAAATCTTTTAGATGGTATAAGAAATCTAAGAAAATAAATCTAAAGTTGGAAAAAGTCTCTTCAGCATGTGGTGCTGAGAAAACAGGACAACTGCATGAAAATCAATGAAACTAGATCACACCCACACAAAAATAAACTCAAAATGGCTTTAAGACTTAAACATGAGAAAAGACACTATAAAACTCCTAGAAGAGAACATAGGCAAAACATTCTCTGATATCAACTGTACAGATGTTTTCTTAGGTCAGTCTCCCAAGGCAATAGAAATAAAAACAAAAAGAAACCAACGGAACCTAATCAAACTTAAACGCTTTTGCACAGCAAAGGAAACCATCAAACAACCAAAAAGACAACCTACAGAGTGGGAGAAAATAGTTGCAAATGATGAAACCTACATGGGCTTAATCTCCAAAATATGCAAATAACTCATACAACTCAACAGCAAAAAACAAACAAACAAACAAAAAAACTCTATTGAAAAATGGGCAGAGAATCTGAGTAGATATTTCTCCAAAGAAGACATATGGATGGCCAACAGGCATGTGAAAAAATGCTCAACATCACTAATTGTTAGAGAAACGTAAATCAAAACCACTCTGAGGTACCACCTCACACAAGTCAGAATGGCCATCCGAGCTGCGTCTGCACCCTACACCACAGCTCACAGCAAAGCCGGATCCGGCGTTGCTGTGAGCTGTGGTGTAAGTTGCAGATGCGGCTCAGATCCCACATTGCTGTGGCTCTGGTGTAGGCCAGCAGCTACAGCTCCGATTCGACCCCTAGCCTGGGAACCTCCATAGCCACAAGGGTAGGCCTAAAAAGCAAAGAAAAAAAAAAGGAGAATTTACAAGAATGGGCTTTCCAATCTCCTCAATAGGAAATCTAGATGTTGTCTTAAATCCCATGCCTTCCAAAGAGGCAGTCAAGCTTATTACTAAAATATCCATTTTCACAGATAAATTTTAACATTATTTTAAGATCTTTCCTTACTCTAGTACCTATCAGCTGAGTCCAGAATTCCAGTGGACATCACAAACCGTTGTCACCACTAGGAATTAAACTATTCTAAAAAAAAGCAAGGCAGGCAAGTAACAAGATATCATCTAATGTCAAAATCATTTTTATGATTTTTAAATTTATTTCCTACCATAGATTTAAAAATCTAAGTCTTTAAGTTCCCTAAAAGTGTGGATGAGCCTTCCAAATTTCAGGAGGAATTAAAATATATGCAATACATGTCATTATCTTAATTTGCAAGATCATAACCGTTTGTTCAGAATTGTTCTCCCAGATGGTTTTATATTGTTCCTAACTGGTCAGGGGATACAGTTGTAGAAGGGTGAAGACAGAGATTAGCCATCCACTCAGCCCCGAGCCTGATAAGACCCATGTTTTCTGGACCAGAGGTGTGGATACTGAGGAATCAGCAGGCCTCTCCTGGGATCTTTATGAAGGAAGCTGAGCCACCTTGGAAATCAGAATTAAGCAGAATACTTCTATGCCCAATATTTACATATGCTGTTGGGAAGTAATCAATAAAAAGATACTGAAGATGGGAGAAAGTGTTATAGAACACTTCAGCTCTCTCATCTGCTCACAAGTATTGGAGTTTTGGAAACAACAACATATGATAAATAGGATGAAATTTACAAATAGTGTTATAAAAAGCTAAACACAAAACAGCAAAGAATTTATAATTACCCATAGAAATTTAATAGAAGGGTAGTAGGTAAAATAGTGTCCCCACAAATTCATGTCTGTCTGGAACTTCAGAATGTGACCTTACTTGGAAATACAGTCCTTGCAGTTGTAATTGATGGAAGGATCTAAATGAGATCATCCTGGATTACGGTGGTCCCCAAAACAAATGAGCGTGCCCAAAGGAGACAGAAAAGGATGCATAGACACACAGACAAAAGCCATGTGAAGGCACAGGTAAGGAGAAATTGGAATTATGTAGCCACAGGCCAAGGTACATCTGGGACTGCCAGAAGCTGAAGGAGGCAAGGTAGGATCCTTCCTTGGAGCCTTCGGAGGGAGCATGACACCTTGATTTCAGCCCACTGCCTACTGCCTCCAGGATATGGCACAATATATTTATGTTGTTTGAAGCCACGATGTTGTGGTAATTTGTTGTGGTAGCCCTAGGAAATTAATATGACCAACAAAACTGACTTCTTGTATGAGAAAAAAACCTAAGCTAAATAAAAATTTGCACCTTCAAATTAACAATAAGTATCTAATGTTGAATGATGTGAATTGATGGGAGTGTCAAGGAGTGTTAGTGGGAGGGAAAACCAGTTTGGAGAGAATTTTTGCATTGTTTAGTGAAATTAAATATATGCACACACTGCTACCAAGCAATTCCTCTTCCTCACACTGGTTCTCAGAAAGTGGCAGCCATCCATTAAGGTCCAGGTGGACAAACCTATCACCAAGCCTTAAGGTTCCTCCCTTCCTCTGTGTGACACCAAGCCTGCCCAGGTCCCAGTCCCAGTTTAGCCACCAGGTAGCTGGGGAGATTTTAAGATGTCCTCCTGGTGACTGGTGTGCGAGTCCCCTTCTGGATCGGCCCTTCCTAGGAAGGCTTATGGTTCAGCCTAAATGAGAGAGGCCAATGTGGAGGAGAGCCAGGGCAGAGGAGGGTCTGTGAGGCAGGAATCCTGCTCCACTACCTGTGTCTACTTCCCCCTGGGAGGTCATTCAGCAGTGTTTCTCTAAGCTGTCACCTCCTCTGAGAACTCAGTCTCTGCTGTCCGTCCCTTCACTCAGCTCTACTGTGCTCTCAACTCTGCCTGAAAGTTCCCCCAAGCAGTTACACCATTGATCATGGTCTGGGTGTCCCTGTCTGTGTCACCAGCAACTAGACCAGCATCTGGTATACCTAAGATGAGTCAAAGAGAGGTTAAGCAACATCCAAAAAATAACCAATAAATCAGGAGTAGAGCTGATCTAGGGCTCCATGTTTAATCACAAAGCGAGGATTCACCGTTGGTGGCTTCAAGAAGGAATCAATAGGAAGTCCATGCTGTGGGTGAAGGCAACGTCTGGGTGTAGCTTTCCACCTCTGAGGTCCGAGGAAAAAGAAACTCTCCACTAAAATGAGAGCTCAGCATGCACTAAGGCAGCTCATTTCTAATTTCATTGTGGGAATTTGGGGTCCCTTTTTATTATTAAAAAAATTACTCTCTGGAGTTCCCGTCGTGGCTCAGTGGTTAACGAATCTGACTAAGAACCATGAGGTTGCGGGTTCGATCCCTGGCCTTGCTCAGTGGGTTAAGGATCTGGCATTGCTGTGAACTGTGGTGTAGGTTGCAGATGCGGCTCGGATCCCGCGTTGCTGTGGCTGTGGCGAAGGCTGGCAGCTACAGCTCCTGTTAGACCCCTAGCCTGGGAACCTCCATATGCCACAGGTGCGGCTCTAGATAAGGCAAAAAGACACAAAAAAATTATTCTTCTGAATATTTGTCCTCAGAGAAAACCTAGTGCAGATATACAAAGTAGTAGAGCAAAAATGTCTTTATAGAAATAACTCCAAGCTAAAACACTAAAACTATATGAAATTACCCCAAACTAAAACACCGATCAAGCATAATAACTAGAAAAATCTGCAATAAAGTAGGAATTAAATGTTTGCTCAATAAACAAATTAATAAACAAAATAAGTTTTCTTAGTGTGTAACAAGTTGATGTGAATGTTACATTTGCTCTTAGCAAGACCCATAAAAGAAATATTGAAATCACGTAGTATTGATGAGAGAATATTAATTAGATACTAATGTTTGAATGAATTTGTTATCAGTCACACTAGAGAAAATTCCTTTCCATTAAAGTCTTTCACTGACTCCATCAATCTCACACTGACATAGCCTGTAGCTAATGTTAAATACTCAATGTATAGTAGTTTTTGAAAAGTTGAGCAGTTGATTCTATGTCCTCAATGATATTTTATCTAAACCTGACTTCCTAGGTTAGAATTAACACCCTCTTTTATGTGTACCCACTGTCCATGCTACATGGCACTATCATTAAAAGCTTAACTTTTTATTGCAATTTTATTGTCAAATACCACTGTGAAATTACCCCTTGAGACTTGGGATGATGTGTCATTTTGTTATTCCCACTAGATAATTATACAATCTCTGACATATAATAGGGTCTCAGGAAAGATTTGTTTTAATCAATTAATAACATAATTACATGATGAAGATTTAAAGATTTAAGGGAAATCAATTATGTTTTAACCTTTTCCAGTTTGGTGTGGCAGTGAAATGGTCAATTAATATATTTAAGAAGACAGTAGTTACATTGGGTTAGAAAGAGGGAGAAAAGAGTAGAAGAGAGATGCTTATAGCAAAAATAATACTTTGGTAACCAATATAGTTGCAGGTTACCTATAGAAATCCCAATTTATGTATCCATGTTAGATGTATTGATATCTGGGTACCTGTGCAACTTAACCTATTATGAACATGCATGTTCATCAAAACTCTTTCCTCTATACATATCAAAAACTTTCCCTTGTGTACAGCAATTTTTGCACTATCTTCTTTTGCTAATAGTAGCAGAGATTCCACTGAAATAAATGCCCTTTCAAGAGATGTTGCACTAGTCATTATTGTGTTAGGTAATAGAGTAGGTTTGACAAAATATGATCCCTTATTTTGAAACCATTGTTTAGACAGTTCCAGTGAAACATATGTTAACTAATACTAATTTAACAGACACCATTAGAGGTTTTATTTCTTTTAATCTTTACAAATATGAGATCATATTTATGATATAAGTAGCTATAGCCTTCTGTAGTCAGATAACCAGAGTGTGCATGGAAGCCTGGGAATCCTAAACAAAGCAGCAGAGGTAGAAAAGACAAAGTGATCATTAAAGAAGTAGCTGCTGTATGAAAAGTGTTAGTGTTCTTTAATAACTGAAAGCACATACAGATTTGACCAAAGAATATATTTTATAGGCTAGAGTAGTTTTTTTTTTAAGTCATGGAGATCAACTCTAAAGAGTTTTGAGAAAAAAGTTTCATGACAGAAGAAGCAGTAAAAATCATCAAAGAGTAGTCTTAGAAAAGTTTCATGAGAACAATTGACAAAATAATCTTAAAGGCAGCAGGAGAAAAACAACTAATCACAAAAGACTAACCCCAAAAGACTAACAACTAATTTTTCATCAGGAATTTATGGGCCAGAAGGGAGTAGTAGGATATATTTAATGTGCTGAAGGAAAAAAAAATCACAACCTAAAATACTCTATCCTCATGGTTATTATTCAGAATTGAAGAGATCAAGAATTTCCCAGACAGGCCAAAACCAAAGCAGTTTATTACCATTTGCCAGAAATGTTAAAAGCTCTTTTTCAAGGGGAAAAGAAAAGAGTAAAGGTCTTTTGTCCCTTAGGTTTATCCTAAGTATCTTATTCTTTTTGATGTGATGGCAAATGAGATTGTTTCCCTAATTTCTCTTTCTTATCTTTCGTTGTTAGTATATAGAAATGCAGTCAATTTCTGTGTATTAATTTTGTATCCTGCGACTTTGCCAAATTCATTGATGAGCACTAACAGTTTTCTATTAGTGTCTTTCGGGTTTTCTAGATATAGTATCAGGTCATCTGCAAATAGTGATAGTTTTAAACCTCCCAAAAGAGACAAAAGACCTGTACTCTGAAAACTATAAGAAGCTGATGAAAGAAATCAAAGATGACACAAACAGTTGGAAGGACATACCATGCTCTTGGATTAGAAGAATCAGTATTATCAAAATGACTATACTACCCAAGACAATCTACAGATCCAATGCAATCCCTATCAAATTACCAAGGACATTTTTCACAGAACTAGAACATAGTGTTTTAAAGTTTATTTGGAAGCACAAAAGACCCAGAATAGCCAAAGCCATCCTGAGAAAGAAAAATGGAGCTGGAGGAATCAGGCTCCCTGACTTCAGATTATACTACAAAGCTACAGTCATCAAAACCGTATGATACTGGCACAAAGACAGAAACATCGATCAGTGGAACAGGATAGAAAGCCCAGAATTAAACCCACACACCTACATTCAACTAATCTGTGACAAAAGAGGCAAGAATGTACAGTGGAGGAAAGATAGCCCCTTCAGTAAGGTGCTGGGAAAGCTGGACAGCCACATGTAAAAGAATGAAATTAGAACACTTCCTAACATCATACGCAAAAATAAACTCAAAATGGATTAAAGGCCTAAATATAAGACCAGATACTATAAAACTCTTAAAGGAAAACATAGGCCAAACACTCTCTGACATAAGTGATAGCAACATCTTCTTAGATCCATGTGTCAGAGTAAGGACAATAAAAAGAGAAATAAACAAATGGGACTTAATTAAATTTCAAAGTTTCTGCACAGCAAAGGAAACCCTAAACAAAACGAAAAGACAACCCATAGAATGGGAGAAAATATTTGCAAAAGACTCAACTGACAAGGGATTAATCTTCAAAATTTACAAACACCTACTACAGTTCAATACTAAAAAAAACTAACAACCCCATCAAAAAATGGGCAGAAGATCTCAACAGACAGTTCTCCAAAGAATACATACTGATGGTCAAAAAACACAAGAAAATATGTTCAGCATCACTAATTATTAGAGAAATGCAAATCAAAACCACTATGAGGTACAACCTTACACCTGCCAGAATGGCCATCATCAAAAAGTTGACAAACAATAAATGCTAGAGAGGGTGTGGAGGAAAGGGAACCCTATTATACTGTTGGTGGGAATGTGAATCGGTGCAACCTCTGTGGAAAACAGTAAGGAGATTCCTCAGAAAACTAGAAATAGAATTACCATTTGATCCAGCAATCCCACTCCTGGGCATCTATCTAAAGAAAACCATGACTTGAAAAGATACATGGACTCCAGTGTTTATTGCACAATATACAATAGCCATGACATGGAAACAACCTAAATGTCCATCGACAGAGGAGTGGATAAAGAAGATGTGGTACATATGCATAATGGAATATTACTCAGCCATTACAAGGAAATTAATAATGGCATTTGCGGCAGCATGGATGGACCTAGAAATTATCATGCTAAGTGAAGTTAGTCAGACAGTGAGACCCCAACATTATATGCTATCACTTACATGTGGAATCTAAAAAAAGGACACAGTGAACTTCTTTGCAGAAGATATTGACCCACAGACTTTAAAAACTTACGGTTTCCAAATGAGACATGTTGGGGAGTGGGGGATGTGCTGGGGTTTGGGGATGGAAATGATGTAAAATTGGGTTGTGGTGATCATTGTATAACTATAAATGTAATAAAATTCATTGAGTAATAAAAAGGAAAAAGCACAACTAGAAATAAGAAAATATATGAAGGGAAAAAGTCCATTATTTAAATCTTTAGTGAAATACATAGCATCTGGGCACTCCTCTGGAACATTTTCAGCTGATGGGTTCACTGGTATTATAAACTAAACCCATTTGATTGTGCCAAGATCTCTTAGTCTTTGACCTCTTCATTAATAATAGACCAAGGTACTTCTAAAATGTTACCTCATTTATTCTGGGCCATCATTTTCCTTAGATTTCCAAAGTATAAAATCCTAAATCATAGGAAAGTGCACCCATATCAATTAATTGTCTCTTGTTTAAACTGCATTTTGCCCCCATGCACTGTCCAAACCCTGTATGCAACCCAATCTGCCACCCCACATCTGGCATCCCATTATTCCTTAACCTGTTAGCTTTTTTTAAAAGGGTCATTTTAGTTTCAAAAGTGTCTAGATGAAAGTTGTACTGACTTTTTTTCTAAACACTGAGAGAAGCAGCATTCTGGATTTTAAGAATATGAACGCTGGAGTCTAAATGCCTGAGTTGCATCACCAGCTCTGCTACTGACAATTTGTCTTAACGCATTAGGTCTCAGTCTCATTTGTAAAGCTGTAATAATAGTGTTTCTCTTATTAGACTTTTATGAAAATTGAAAAAATCAACTTAGCATGGTGCTGACATAAACACTCCATAGATTATTAATTAAATTTGTATTGCTATTTTATCATTAAATTATCTGTTTCATCATACCTAACCAAGAATTTGATATATTTACTCAAAATTTGATATATGAGTAAAGGTTTATATTAATTTTCATGTTTGATATTTATTAAAGTAAGATTTTTAATGTTCATTGGCCTATTATTCTCATCAAAGAATAATTTTATATTCTTTGTTCATTATTCTCTTCAAGTTATCATTGCTTATGATTTATAAATATTTACTCTCTGTATGAAGGATATTAGGCCTTAGTCATCAGGTCTATAACAGCAACTCTGGAACTGTGTGTGTTAGAATAGAAAGTGTTTCTATTTTGGCAGACCCAGGCCTGCCAGGATATATGGTTCATTGGGTGGGTAGGGCACATGCTGGATGTCAAACCCACAGACGCTTTGTCTAGTTGCAATCTGCTTTACTCAGTTTACCAATTTAAATGTCAATTTCATCCAAAACACCCTCTGTATAAACACTTAAAATTAATCATCAGGTTTAGTAACTCCTTCCCTACCTCCAAATCAAGTATTCACTTCTGTTTTGTCACAAACTTCTCTGTAATTCTTGGCTTCACAATATATATCTGAACCTACAAAATGGGTGCATTTCAGAAACAAATGACATTGATGTATGTAGCCTACTTCTACAGTCTTTCTTTAGCAATTACGGTCTCTGTGTTCTAAATAGAGAATGAGAATCTTAGAAAGCTTTCATCATTCCTTTTAGTGAATCACAATCTAAGGCCATTTTGAAACTTGAGTCTTTTTACTACATGCAGATGGTGTCTTGGCAGGAAAATCAGTTGTGATTTGATTTCGTGTATACATCTAATATGGAATTCAGTGTCATGTGGGTAGTTGTAAATGTGATCGTCATTCATTAGTACATTCTAAGATAATTTTAATCATCATATAACCAATAGCAGAAGGAGCTTGAATTAACTTCAAACGATTTGGGGAAGAAAGGGGGATAATAACTATAAATGATCTGCAAAGTAACCAGACACCAGGCCATTATATGTGACCATATGAATTTGATTTTTGAGAAAGCAAATATTTTGGTTTATATAAATCTGATGCTCCTAGTAGGAAAGAGCCTTTTCTAAAGTGTTATGCATGATCAAATTCCGTAAAAGTAACGTACAAGATTTTCAGCATATTTTTAGAATATAACTTGATAATTCAATTACTTAAGAGGATGGCACATTTTGTACTCTTTAAACTAAAAAATGATACATTACTATTCTGCTTGAATTATTAAAATAATTACAGTTATGTTTATATAATCTGACAAATCTTTAAAATTTTCTTCCATTGTCAACTGGGAAAATGAACATGAGTCATTACTGAAAATTTCCATAAGAAAATGGCTTATTCCCCAGCCTTCATTATGGTAATCTTCCAGGAATGGCCCATCTTTGAAGGATTCTTAATTTGATGGGAGAGAGGGCCGATACTTATAACTGAAGTCCAAGGGACACTCAAATCTGAAGTTTTCTACCTTCTTAAAGTGATACTTTACCTGAATTATTTTTTAGAAGGCAGGAGAAAGAGGTAATTAAATCCTCTCTGGAATAACAAATATGCATGTTTTTAAAAGTTTCATTCAAGTATAGTAGATGTGAAATTAATATTGAGGGATCTGCAGTGTCAGTACTGAGTGTTTTAACTGCAGGTTAGTAAAAATCTTTTGATGTGTATTCAGTGAATGTGTGTCTAAAAACAAAAGTCAAATGTAGACCAATTTATTCTATTGTATATTAAATCTTTGGAGTAAATCATATTAACTTAGTTAAAATTAAATTTCTTCATTGTTGTATTTGTTTTTAAGTAGCATTAATAGGTATACAAAATCAACCTCATTTTTTTCCTAATTACAAATTCAACATTCATTTAATGAGCTTTAAAATGTCTTTGCAAATCATAAAAGTTTCTCTGAAATTAGAACCCTATTTTTTAATTTTATTTATTTATTTATTTGGTTTTTAGGACTGCACCCATGGCATATGGAGACTCCCAGGCTAGGGGTCAAATCAAAGCTGTAACTGCTGGCTTATGCCACAGCCACAGCAACGCAGGATCTGAGCCACATCTGTGACCTACAACACAGCTCACGGCAACACAGGATCCTAAACCCACTGAGCAAGGCCAGGGATCAAACCTGCATCCTCCTGGATACTAGTCAGATTCATTAACTGCTGAGCCATGACGGGAACTCCTAGAACCCTATTTCAGCATATTTTATTCCACTTCTTTTAGTATCCATCATCAATATCTAATTTTGGAACATCTTTGATTCAAAGGCAAGTTAAAAGTTTTTTTTGTTTTACTGTTTTTTTTCTAAGTTTTCCTTTTGATTATTTCAACTTTTTATTTTCTTAATCTTTATAAAACACTAAACTAAACACAGTTATATTTTAGGTTTACATGTAGAATGTTTCATGGCCATAAAGAGAAAAATAGCAATAAAAGTACAGCCATTAGAGTCTGTAATTTGTATGCTAGGATGGATGTCAGAGTAATCTAACTAAATTTATGCAGAGTTTCTGAATTAGATTTATATCCATTCTGTCCGCAGTGGCATTTAACTTCAGTTTTATACTACCAAAGAGTTGCGATTAAGTCTTTTAATAAAATGAGACAAAAGGAATTTTGAGCCCATATTCTCCTGACAAAAGTCTGTTGAGATGGCTGCTATTTGAATGTAGTAAAACAGATACAATAACCACTAATTCCTATAGATTTAAAAATTTTATTATCATATCCTATTCGTGTCATTAGAATAGTTCAGATGTTGAATATATTGCTTTATTTCTCTGTAAAAACCTTACAAAACTATGATTTTGTGTTATAGTCTTCAATTTTATAAAGGGTCAACACAGTAAAAGATAGTACCAAAGTTCTGCAGCTTTTAAACTTTTTCATGAAGAAATTTGTTCAATGCCTTTCAAAAAAGATTTATACAATAAATTCCTTTTAGTGAGGAGAGTGAGGCACCAGTTTATTTCTCATGAAAAATTAAGAATGGAATCTATATATCCCACTCAACTTCTTCTGGAGGCTCAGGAATATATTTAATTTACCAGTCACCCATATATAATTGGAAATACAGCTCCTCTTAAAATTATTTCATAGGTTTTATGCTCTTGTCCTGAAAATATCTCTCATTGAAAGATTTCATCCTATATCCTCTCAGAAATAGTTTATAAACAATAAATCTACAAAAGAATTAGGTCATTGGCTTTTTAATCCCAAACCTAACCAATGGGGGAAAGTGACAAAAGTAGTAATAAAAAATTGTGGTGTATGTAGAATTGTATAAACCCTTGGTTAATTGATTTGTTTTCTTTTATATTGATTTGTTCCTATATTGAATTAAGGGAAGATGAGAGACTGCTGGTGTTATACAGGTATGATCTGAGTCAGTGAGTGTGTGAATGAGCAAATGAGAAAAGAGATAAATTTACTAAAAATAATTCAGTTTTACATTTAAAATGAGTAAATTTGTGTGACTGGGATGCCTTGTTATACAGTGGAGAATTGATAGAACACTGTATACCAGCTGTAATGGAAAAAAAATAAAAATCATTATAAAATAAAAATAAGATGAGTAAATTTTATGGTAGGTAAATTATATCTTCATAAAGTAGACTAATAAAAGATTCCAGGCAGGCTTAACATGAAAGAAACCGTAACTCTGTTACTCTTAGGGAAGCAGTAGCTTGAGCTTGAATATCAGTTGGAGAATAAGGTATGATTTTCTTGAACCAGATCTCCCTTATCATTCAGTTAATCATAAACATTATAACAAATTATACCATCAGGGCTTTTTTTTCATTTTTGAGAAAAAAATTCTTATTTTTAAAGTATAGAAGTAAAAATATGTTCTCACTATAATTTTAAAACAAATTACAAAAATTATAAAGAAGTACATTAATAAAATACTAGTCTAAATTCCTGTTAACATGGTATCAGTCTACACTGTTTTCTCTCTGCTATTCATATATAGAATTTGATGATTATAGCGCATATTTCCAGCCTTTTGAAATATTTTATAAGTGAACTCTATCATATTTCTGTTATCCATAGATTTGATAATTCTATTATCTTATCCAGGATGTTGATGAAGAGCACAGTTTGGAAAAGAGTCCCATGGCCTCAACTAGAGGCTGTTCTCCCTGATGGCACAGATTAACACTTTAAAATTTTATGTATCTGTGCTGTTATTTAATTCACTTTTTCCTCAAAGACATTACCTGAAAATATGATAAATGCCATTGTATAATTCACATTTAGCACAATAATATAACTGCCCCAAATTACTAAACAACACTTACAAATTGAGTTTACAGTCTGGTAGCTATGCTATATTTATACAGTGTTCCAAATATGTTTTATACTTGGATCATACTTTTTAGCTTAAAGGGATATTTTTCCTTTTAATTTGCTATCAAGGGATGAAATCTTCTTCTCTCGGATTAAGGAAACATGTTGATTGGTGTTTCGGTTCATAGATACGGAACCCACCAAGTGATTTTACCAGAATTTGTTTTTGTGTTTGTGTCGGTAAATGGAAAGAGAAGATTTGATAATATATATGCAATTGTCTTGTTTTACTTGTTGGCACAACTTTTTAAGTATAATTTTCTGTAAGTATAGTTGATTTACAATGTTATGTTAATTGCTTCTGTACAGCAAAATGATCTAGCCATATATATACACATACCCATTACCATATAGGTTATCACAGAACACTGAGCAGATTTTCCTGTGCTATATACAGCAGATCCGTACTGACCAAGGCATTTTTTTTTTACTTATGCTTTAGTATCAATTCCTAGATTCGATGCTTAAAGACAGTCGCCCATTGAGCAATGGTATTGACACAGATGGAAAGAACATAATAGCACTGAGAAAATCTTTATATTTTCAGTCGTACTAAGGATTTTTGTTTCACACTCTATGCTTGAATGACTCCATGGTCAAGGTCTAGCTAAGGGAGAAAAAAAAGTTTTCCTACAAATTTCACCTATGCTGGAATCTTCCAGAATGTCTAACTGCCCCTAAGGAAACACTGAAGTCTGAAAAAGGGAAATATACATGTTGGTACAGACTAGGTTTTAATCTTCTACATATTACATTGTCTTGTACAAATTAAAAGTTATATTCAAATCACACTTAGTTGATCACTGTTATGTGCTAATTAAAGGAACTTTCACTTATATCTCTTTCTTTTATGTAGATTTAGAACAAAATCTGAAACCTGAAATAATGGACCTGCAAAATCATTCCTTGGTGTCAGAATTTGTGTTGCATGGACTCTCCACTTCACAAAATCTCCAGAAATTTTTCTTTATTTTCTTCTCTGGAATCTATATGGCTATTGTGCTGGGTAACCTCATCATTGTGGTCACTGTGATTTCTGACCCTCACTTGTACTCCTCCCCTATGTTCTTCCTGCTGGGGAATCTCTCTTTCCTGGACATATGGCTTGCCTCATTTGCCACCCCCAAGATGATCAGGGACTTCCTTAGTGATCGAAAACTCATCTCCTTTGGAGGATGTATGGCTCAAATCTTCTTCTTGCACTTTGTTGGTGGGACTGAGATGGTACTTCTTGTTACCATGGCATATGATAGATATGTGGCCATATGCAAACCTTTGTATTACATGACCATGATGAACCGGCAGACTTGTATCAGGCTGGTGTTGGTTTCATGGGCCACTGGATTTGTGCACTCCATCAGTCAGGTAGCCTTTACTGTAAATTTACCTTACTGTGGCCCTAATGAGGTAGACAGCTTCTTCTGTGACCTTCCTCTGGTGATCAAGCTGGCCTGCATGGACACCTATGTCTTGGGTATACTTATGATCTCAGACAGTGGGTTGCTTTCAATGAGCTGTTTTCTGCTCCTCCTGATCTCCTACACTGTTATCCTCATCACTGTCCAACAGCAGGCTTCTGGCGGGGTATCCAAAGCACTCTCAACCTGCTCTGCACATATCATGGTAGTCACACTCTTCTTTGGGCCCTGCATTTTCATTTATGTATGGCCTTTCAGTCGGTTCTCTGTGGACAAGGTCCTCTCTGTGTTTTATACAATTTTTACTCCACTCTTGAACCCCCTTATCTACACACTGAGGAATAAGGACATGAAAATATCTATGAAGAGACTGAGAAACCGACATGTGACTTTTCACTGAATTTCAGTTTTCCAGAGAGCTACATGTTCTTTTTCATTCAGAAGATACCATCCTTTAATATGATTCTGCCCAAAGATTTCATTCTGGCATTATATTAGTAAAATTTGTATTGTGTTACGTTACAGAGAAATAATTATTGATTCCAACAAAATATACATAATTTTATATGCTATAGTATATGTAATTACTCACACAATATATATTTACCCAACCCTACACATATACTTTGTGTGAATTCTACAATTTCTTCTTTTTTATTAAGCCAGACTTGTATTACTAATTTATTTTTTCTAAAAAATCGATTAAAACGAATTTTTATTTCCTAATCATATTCCAGCACAGCAAGGGCTCTTCGTAAGTATTCATAACATGAAACATTCGTCATAAGGAAGCTAGAATGAGAATAATAATGCCCTGTTAATCTCTGTCTGGTTTTAAAACCTTGAAAAAGAAAAACATGATTTCAGTATCCCATTATTTTAAAAGCATATTTTTTTCATGTGAATGTGTATTATATTTAAACTTTTTATTTAAAAAATGAAACTGTCAGTGGTATTCAGTTACAGAAGTTCATTTTAACATGGGAAAATTAATATTTTGTGGCTACACATTTCCTAGTATAAACTTAAGCTATAGAGTTATCATTTGGTATGCATTGGATTATTAAATTAATAAATTTTCACCAAAGGTCGATTTTAAATAAACATTGCATCTTAATTAGGTTGATTCTGTCCCTTGAGAAGTCATCCAGTAGGGAGCCTTTCCTGGAATTCCACGGATCCAGATCTTATGCTAAGTTTTGAATGCCTTTGGATAATGTCTAAAAGATAATCATAGCAAGAGTTAAACTTGGTATTAACTAAATTAATATTCAAAGAATTCAAGAAATTTTCTCATAAGTTGATTCTGAAATATCAAACCAAAGAGAAGATTAGGTAATGCTTAAATTACCTGTGTAACTAGATGAAACTTCCAGTAATTTTGGACATTGTCTTTAAGCAGGAGAAGCATGCTCCTGGGTACATCTGATTTCCCTTACGACTGCAATCATACACGTATTCATAAACACTAAAAGAACATATAAGGAAAACAACTTTTGCCTTAGGATAATTTTCTCTACAGTCACCTTGCTTGCCGTTGTGATAACACTGTGTTTTGACTTTATAGACTTTGGACATGGCCAATTTTATGATTATACTCTTTTTTTTGAACATTAAAAGAACTTAAAAAGAAAGTCAATATCTGTCCTAGGATTAATTTATTTAGTTTTATTGATGTAATGCTGATGTTTTACTTTACAAATTTTGGACATAGCTATTTTTTACCATCGAAGATATGACTAATACTATTTATACATCTGCTTATTCAGTTAATAAATGTTTGTCAAGCACTCCTAGCACTGAGCTAGGAGTAAAGATAGAGTATTTAAGAACACATATTCCCAATTTAGTGGAATAAAGTCAATTATATAAATAATCACAAAGTATACTGTGAAACGAGAGCAATAATAGAAATAAACATGATGTGCTCTGAGAGCACGAGAGGGAAACTAACCCATTTTTGATATTTAGTAAAGACTTCAGTTATTTATTATTTCAATTATTTTCTTATTTCCTAGGATTCTGGATTCTCTTCTATTACTACATACACACACATGCGCACACACACACACACACACACACACACACACAGTGCATTTTTACTGTAGCATACTTCGTCATATATGCTAGATCCATTAAAATGTTTCTGCCTTTTTAGAACTACCCAGTATCTCATGTCCCATCCCCGATTTCTGTTCGGCTCTCCATGTTACTTTATCCAGATCCCTGAGGATGGTTGTAGACCATTGTATTATCAGTCTTAAGTGCAGAAATCCTGGATTTAGTTGTTTGGGCATAAGCACAGAGAAATACCCTTTTTTACTATAAGCTGCTTCAGGTAATTCTAATTCACAATGGTGATTGAGAACCACTGAATAATTGCTGACATTTTCAGTCTGTAGAATAGCTGCTACTAAGGGATGGTTGGAAGGATTTTCTTATGAAAGAGGTCTCTACTGCTGGATTAGAAAGTATTGTTAGAAATATATCACTAGAGGAAGTTTCTATTGTAGCTCAGTGGAAACGAACCTCACTAGTATGCATGGGAACACAGGTTCAATCCCAGGCCTTGCTTGGAAGATTGAGGATCCAGTGTTGCCTTGAGCTGTGATGTAGGTCACAGACATGTCTGGGATCTGGCATTGCTGTGTCTGTGTTGTAGACCGGCAGGTACAGCTCCAATTCAACTCCTAGCCTGGGAACTTCCATATGCCATAGGTGTAGCCCTAAAAAAGACAGAAAAATAAAAAGAAATTTATCACTAGGATATACTAATTAAAATTTTGTGACATAAAAATGACACTTTTTTGGTCATAAGACTAAGTCACTGAGAACTTTGTGTGAACTTGATGTCATCTTAAACATTCCTTCTTATCTTTAACTTCAAACATTGAGACCTCCCTGTGATATATTTTTAAAATGTAAGTATTAATGTAACATTTAAATCAAATTATTCTGTCTAATCTTATAATGTAAGTCATTTCTAAATATTAAATTATGAAAAGAGACCTCCAAATTCAAGGATTTCCATTTTAAGTAAAATTCCATTCCTGTACATGGGAAAATTATTTTTTCATTTCTGTCTCATCCTCTTTGATCTCAGATGAACTTTGAAGAAGAAAAGGTTAGAGAATTTTCCATAGAGCAAAATGTATCTCCAACCATTGCTTTTCATGGCATTGCCTTCTTTCATCAGTAGAAACTAGAGGATTTTCCCAAGAAAGTGACTCATATCTGCAGCTCTAAGGCTCTGTTTAAGAAATACTTTATCCACGGTTTCCAATATCTAGAATCTGACTTTCACTCTGGGAATAAAATTCTTGTTTTGTATTTATAATATAATATAGTATAGTAATATATATATAATACTCTTGTTTTATATATATCCACACATATATACATATGTATAATTCTTGTTTTATATATATGCATGGGTAATTTTTATGAAAATATATTTGATTCACATTGTTGTTCTAATTGCTGTGCAGTAAAGTGACCCAGTCAAACGTATATATACATTCCCTTTCTTATATTATCTTTCATCATGTTCTATCCCAAGATATTGGACACAGATCCTATACAGTAAGACCTCATTGCCCATTCATTGTAAATATAATAGCTTGCATCTACTAACCCCCAAATCCTAGTCCATCCCATACCCTCCCTCTTCCCCCTTGGCAATCACGAGTCTGTTCTCCATGTCTGTGAGTCTGTTTCTGTTCTGCAGATAGGTTCATTTGTGCCATATTTTAGATTCCACAGATGAGTGGTAGATGTCATATGGCATTTGTCTTTCTCTTTCTGACTTATTTCACTTAATATGAGAATTTCTAGTTGTATCCATGTTGCTGCAAATGCCATTATTTCATTCATTTTATGGCTGAGTAGTATTCCATTGTATATATGTACCACAGCTTAATCCATTCATCAGTCGATGGACATTTAGTTGTTTCCATGTCTTAGCTATCGTGAGTAGTACTGCTATGAACATATCAGAACACGTGTCTTTTGAATTGTACTTTTCTCCAGACATATGCCCAGGAGTGAGATTGCTGGATCATATGTGTTAAATCATTTTGATATTATATTTGCTTTCAATGAACCATTAAATCTGAAAGGTTCTCACTTGTACATCTGTTAAATCCAGTATCTTTCCATTTACTGAAATCACATCTAGACCCTTCATATCAAGATATTTTGAACATTAATTTTGAGACTTTAAAACAATTATTCCCTTATACATCTTTTTTCTTCTTTGATATTCTTATCTTGTAAAGCTAGCTGCCTTGGTTTCACCAAATTCTCAACTTCCCCTCTAAAACTGAGGGGGTTTATCAGTCTCTGCCTGGATTTCCCTTTTCTGTGTTGCAGCTCAGAAATTCCCTTACAGGAAAAATCTGGGCAAGTGTAGGACTCAATTTTTTTCTTTTCTCTCAGGGACTATTGTTGGCCTGCATGACCTGTTGTCCAGAATTTTGAGGACTGCTATTTCATGTATTTTATGTTTTTAAGTAATTTTCGATGGAAAAGTAAATCTAGTCCTTATTATTCTATCTAAAGCAGAAGTAGAAGACATATTCTGTGTAATTGTTATGAAATTTATTGTGCTGAAAATAAGTCTTGATATGAGATAAAATGAGTGTAAGATTGTAGAGTTGCCAGTAAAGGTGATGGGTGAAAATGAACGTTTCATCATGAAAAACTTGAAAGATGAACAAGAAAACTCAAAGGTGAATTCACAATTTTGCTCAATTATGAACTGAAAGCATTGACCCTAGGTAGTAGAGAGTAGTTCTGTTGCCAAATTCGGAGACATTTTTGCAGTGTGATAATATTTTTTACATTGTGTCAAGTGATATTTTGTATGAATTAGGAAAATAAGATAATTTTTATTCGTTAATCTACTAATACAGGATTACAGGGAGAAACTCAGTAAAGCTGAACAATCTTTGGATAAATAATGCCAGAATAAATTCTACTTGATTAAGGAACAGGAATACAATATTTGCTTGAGATTTTAAAAGTGTTATCTTTTTTGCATCTGTTATAATAATTAGTGAGTTTGGTTAGATCTTTGTTACCTTCTTTTCCATTTGGCATTATAGTGGTCCCACAAAAATAAGTTAAAGAACTTTCTCTTTTTGGAACATTTTAAGATAAGGGAAGAAATGTATTTCCCAGAATATTTAGCAAGATCACATATGTAAAGCTTTAACAGCCTGGTACCCTGTGGGACGGATTAGGTGGGAGATAGTATTGTTACTAAAATTCAGTTTCTTTTGGCCTCATTTTTATTTTGATCTTGCCAGAAGCTTGTCTTGATACTAATCAAATAAGTAACATTTTATTCAATATTTCTACCATTTATGAGCAAATATTTTTATTGAAAAATTACATACATTCAGAGGAGCATACAAATAGCAATTTCAAAGCTCAACAAAATTTCACAGAATGAACACACCCGTGTAACAAATACCCAGACTGAGAAACATTACCAGTTTATATGAAGCTCCCTCACTCCCCATTCTGTTCTCTACCCACTAAGGGTAACTACAATCATGGCTTTTATTTATTTACTTATTTTTCTTTTTATAGCTGCACCTGTGACATATGGAAGTTCTGCTGCTATTGGATGGATTGTTTTATATATATCTATTTTATTTATATTTGTTTTAAGTATATTTGCAACTGCTTACTGAAGCAGTTTCATGATAACTGTTTTAAAGTCGTTGTCAGATAATTTTAACATTTGTTTCATCTTAAAGTTGGCATCTGTTCATTGACATTTCTCATTCAAGTTGAGATTTTCCTGGTTCTTTATATAATGGCGATTTTTTTAATTGAATGCTAGACATTTTGAGTTTTATGTTATCAGATTCTGAGAGGTATTTAAACACATAGGTATTAAGACAAAACAATCCTTTGTTTTAGCATATCTCATCTGATACTAAACCATCTGCCAGACAGTAATGGACATCCAGATTCTCCATTATCTTCTATTTATTCTTGAGGGGACACAGCAGGGTGCCTTACTACTCTGGGAAGGAGTGAACTTTAAAGCTGTCCTCTAGGTTCCTGTTAACTTCATCGTGGCTGGGAAGGGGAAGGGTGCTTCCTTACTGCTCCCCACATGACCTCCACTGACACCATAGGAGGTGGGTGAACTTCTGGAAAGTGTTAGCAGTCTTTCAAACTAACTTTCTCTAATGCCACTTTGGCAGGGAAGGGGAAGGGTGCCTTATTCCTACTAGAAGAGGTAAAATTATAGGCTTCTATACGTGGTCTCTAATGACACAAATAGAGAGGGTTTTACTAGTGTATAGACTATACATTCAGTCTTCGCTGACAGAAATAGAGTTAGGTTACAGTTTGATTTGTGGACTGTGGCTGGTGTAGAGAAGCTGTCGTCTAAATGTTTTCTGTATTTGTAGGCTGCTCTTTTACTTGCCCTTTGGCTAGAAAGAACTGTCTGAAACTAATACAACATTGTAAGTCACCTATACTCCAGTAAAACTTATTTAAAGCAAAAAGAAAAAAAAACTGTCTTTTCTTGAGGGTATTTTTTTCTGTACCTGTTAGCATGTATGTGTTGTTGTCTGCTCCAACACCCAGTCAGACTTATATGAGGAAAAAGAAAAGACAAAATTCAAAAAGGGAGTTTCCACTGTAGTACAGTGGGTTAATAACCCAATTGTAGTGGCTCAGGTCACTGTGGAGGTGCAAGTGTGATCCTTGGCCCAGCACAGTGAGTTAAAGGACACCATGTTGTCACAGCTGTGGTAGAGTTTTCAGCTGCAGCTTGGATTCAACCCCTGGCCCAGGAACTTACATATGCCATAGGTGCTGCCATTAAAAAAAAAAAAAAAGAGTCAAAAGGAAAATTATCACCATATCATCCTTGGATCTTGAAGTCTCAGCTCTCTTACCCCCATCTTTCAGAGTTTTCTTTGCATAAAATGTCCAGAGTTGTTAGATGTATTTAGTGGAAGAATTCAGAAAAGTACATCTACTCCAACTCATCTCACATCTAGAACTCTACAGTTTATTTTAAAATATTGACTTTGTATCCAGTGATTTTGCTAAATTCACTCATTAGTCTTTTTGTAGATGCCTTTGAATTTTCCATATGTGTGTATGTGTGTGTATGTATATATATATTTCTATATATTCATACATTGTGTCATCTGTGAGTTATGAGTATTTAATTTCTTCCTTTCCAATATTTAATCCATTTAATTTCCTTTTCTTGGTTCATTACACCATCTGACCCTCCATAAGAATGTTGAATTGAAGTAATAATGTGAATTTTTTTTTTTTTTTTTTGCTTTTTAGGGCCACACCCACAGCATATGGAGGTTCTGAGGCTAGGAGTCGAATTGAAGCTACAGCTGCCACACTACATCACAGTCATAGCAACGTGGATACAAGCCACATCTGCAACCACAGTTCCTGGCAATGCCAGATCCTTTACCCACTAAGCGGGGCCAGGGATTGAACCCACATCCTCATGGATCCTAGTTGGGTTTGTTAACTGGTGAGCCACAAAGGGAACTCCAAAATTTTTTTTTTAATTTCAAGAATAAGCATAATATTTATTTAAGGTATTTGTGTAAGCACTATTTATCAGATTATGTATCCCGTAGTATAAGATTCCATGGTGTTGTTTAAATAAATTCATGTTGAATAGTTTTTTAGTATATCATCTTTAATTACATGAATTGATTTTTTAATGCTAAACTGGCCTTACATACCTGGAACAAAACAGGTTGCATTATCTTTATATGTCAATAGATTCAATTGCTAATACTTTAGTAAGGATTTACCTTCATGTCCATAGGTGAAATTAAACATGTATCAATCCTTAGGTATGTTGTCATAGACAAATTCCTCAACTTTGTGTCTTAGTATTCTTATTATAAAAACTGCCTTTCCTTTCTCATATTTTAATGTTACATTGAAATAAAAGAAGTCTTTGAAAAGGATAATAAATAAAGCAGTTTAAAATTGCTGGTATGGTTAATGATTTCCTAGGATTTGTTTATGCAAAAGTTATCCTTCTTTAATGTGTATATTTTCTTGAGAATTTGAGAAAGTTTTATTTATATTACCATTCATACACGATCCTTATTTATCCTTTAGAATTTATAGTTATATCTATTTCTTTATAGTTTACATTTCCTAAGAATACTTATTTTATTTTATGTACTTTTTATATTCTCCTCCTACTCTAAAATGCCGAACCATTTTTAAAATTTCTAAATATCACTTTTTCTGTTTATTATTGATTAGAGGAAAATGTCTAGCAGCAATAGAGAGCCTCTCTGTATTCATTTCTCGAAAAATAATCAGTTGGATCATGTCTTTATGTTGAATTGCCTCATTTCTGCTGAATTTTAACCCTCAGTTACTTCCTCTGTTAGGAATACTGTCATTAAAGAATTGATTGAGAACTTAGCTATAGACGTCTATGATTCCATAATCAATTCTCAGTAGATGAAGTCATATAATTCATAGCTGTTTATGTTATGAATTGGATTTTCTAATTATATGTTTAATACTGAGATATCTGTCTTCACTGACAACAGTGATGATGTAACTATAAGTGTTTTGATATCTTTTGTAAGAGCTATAACAGTTTTGATCAATACTTATTTCTGTAACATCTCAAAGTGTTTCCAGTGCCTCAGTAAAAAAATTTACAAGTTATATTTCCAAGTTATGGGAGGGAAAAAAACAGCTTTGAAATGTCTCTTCCTCAATCATTACTACATCAACCAGAGAAAATATGAAAGCCTCCTTTATTTATTCAACACATTTTTGTTGTCTCTAATTAATTTTATTTTAGACATTTTAAAAAGCGTGTAGTGAGGATGTGAAGATGATAAAGACCAAAACCTCAGTGTCCAATGAATTTCCCTAACATTCTTGGCTTCTCCCTCTGTCATACAAATTAGTTGCTGAAATTGTTTCTGGAATCCACTGACTAAAAACTCTATACAAAAGAAAGGCTTCATTTCAGACATTTAATTTCTGTCTAGTTTTTTCCTAAGATTGAATGTCATTTTAATTTTCCTATCTTTGACTATAAAATCTCAGTAAGTAGGAGACAATCCTATGAACTAGTCTTAATATAACTTTGAGGGTAATCAATGTTGATGAAGGTTTTTTGATGAAATTAGTGACAACAACATAAACTGTTCCCAATAATTGATAAAGTTGAAAACGTGATTTATTTTTGTACAATATCTAGCATTCTGCACAAACTCGTTACAGTAGGTCACACTGTTGTTCCATTCATTAAGGCAAATCAACCAGTTTGGATTTTCACCATCTATATCCTTTTGTCATTTAAAAAAATTAACTTTGATGAATAAATAATAGTGAAGCTCTGTTATGAGCCAGGCACTAATGTGGACACATTCACATGTATCATCATTTTTAGCCCTCACAACAGCACTGGGAAATAGGCATCATTTTATACATGCTACAGATGGGGAAATTAGGGCTCCAATAATTTAAATGATATGTCAATTTGTCTAGATTCACTTGTCATTCAGATAGGGGTATTGGAACCCACACTATTAGGTAATTTCTCTTTCAAAGATGGTAGTAATGTGGTAAAGTGACTAAGCTGAATGTTTGTTGTTATAGTCATATAAATTGGATGTACTCTAATTCATCTAATTGATATCCCTTTAAATACTTTGTAAGAGTAAGAAACATACATACATCCATTCTTTTCCAGATTTTTTTCCCATATAGATTATCACAGAATATTGGGTAGAGTTCCCTATGCTATAGAGCAGGTCCCCATTGTCCACCCATTGGATATGTGTTTATGTAAAACTGAATCACTTTGTCATACAGCAGAAATGATCACAACATAGTAAATAAACTATACTTCAATAAAGCTTGAAAAAAAGGAAACATATAATTCCTTACTCAATTCATTGGAGACATCTAGTTGAAGTCAGTTAAAGTTGAGAAAAAAATAAAACCTGTGGCAAGGTGAAGAAATTGGTGAAAATTTGAAAAGGTTAGTTTTTACCCATATGTAATAACAAAATGAATAAACAAAATAGAATAAAATTTGATCCAATGAATGGATAGAATGGAAGAACAAAATTCATAGAAAAACAGAAAACAGATTTGCTTTAGGGAAGAAAGGAAGCAGAAGGTAGAACATTTCAGTATGAAAGGAATTTTTGGAGTTTAATTTAATTATAAAGTCATAAATAGGAGTATTATGATTTAATGAAATGAAACCAAACAATGAAGCTACCATCTCTTAACCCATTCATGAAAAGGTAATTATTATAAGCTCAGATTTTCTACTTGCCAAAGCACTCTTCAACTTATGTCTCCTACATTTTCCAAGTAAGTCCACTCCTATCGCACAGCTTTTGCATGGCTGACTTGACCTCTTTGTTCCGAAGTGTATAGATGAGGGGATTCAGCATGGGTGTAATAACGTTGTAGAGTACAGACACCAGCTTGTCCACAGAAAAAGTGGAGAAGGGACGAGCGTAGATGAAAATACAGGGTCCAAAAAAGAGTGTTACTACCATGAGATGAGAGCCACAGGTTGAGAGTGCCTTTCGCCTTCCCTCTTTGGAGCGGATCTTGACCAGGATAGTGGTATAGGAAGAAACCAACACTACAAAGGAGCTGGTAGAGATCAACCCGCTATTAGATACCATTAGCAATTCGATGGCAAATGTGTCTGCACAGGCAAGTTTGATGACAGGGGGAACATCGCAAAAGAAGTTGTCCACCTGCTTTGGCCCACAAAAGGGCAGACGGATAGTGAGAATCGTCTGGACAGTAGAGTGCACAAACCCTCCCATCCAGGAGGCAGCTACCAAGGCACAGCATAGTCCTCGACTCATGACAGTGGTGTAGTGCAGGGGACGACAAATTGCAACATAGCGATCATAGGCCATCACTGTGAGCAGGAACATCTCAGCTGCCCCTACAAAATGCAGGAAGAAGAGCTGCACAATGCACTGGTCATAGGGAATAAGCTTTTCATTATCAAGAAAGTCAGCCAGAAGCTTAGGGGTAGTTACTGTTGAATAACATAGGTCCAGGAAAGACAGGTTGCCAAGTAGGAAATACATGGGTAATGAATTCAGATGGTTATCAGAGGCCACTGTAACCATGATAAGGACATTGCCTACCCAAGTGAACACATAGAAGAGAAGAAATAGTACAAATAGCCCTTTTTCAATATACGGTATATGCGAGAAACCTGCCAGGACAAATTCTCTCACTTCTTCTGTTTGGTTTTCATCCATTTGAACTGGCTCCACCTATATCAAAGAAATTAAACAAGGGACATTAGTGACATGAAAAGCTGAGCTGTTTCACATAAAATACCAGAATCTTCTCAATTCAAAAAGGGATATTTTTCTCTAGAATACTTCTTGACTGATTAGCTAGAAGAAATTATTTTTCTCCTTAGATGATATAAACATATATATATTCTCCAACATCTCCAAATTTGAGAGAGTGATGAAATAACCGAGAATGTTTTGAAGAACAAAGTCATGTAGTGAACCTTTAACTTCAACTTGATGCATCTCTCTCAGTATTTTCCTTCCCCCTTTATACATTCAGTCTCAAAACCTATGTTACATTTCCCTGAGATATTAGCATTTTAAAAAATTTAAATCTTTAAGAAAAAATAAATCTTGAAGGTAAAATTTAAGAATCCAGTGGACAGGCATTAGGGTCTATAGAGGTTTTATTTGGAATAGGAAATATCACGCTGTGTAGATGTTTACTCTTTTATAATAATCCTGTGCCCTTTTCTATCAAGACAACTTTTGAGACTCTGTGCTGTGAAAGTGGCCAGAGGAAGGATTACATTCCACTCTGGGCATATTGCTAGTTCATTACCTAAGTAATGACTCTTACCTAGGTTTGCTGAATGCCTGGTCAGCTTATTACCATTGTTATAAATCATCTCTGTCCAGCTTATTATTGCTTATAATACATTCCTTACTTTAGTCATAGTTGTGAACATAGAGGCACAGATTACACTTTTACAGATCTAAATAGAATCATTAAATGGTTATTCATCCCTTCAGGTCACTCCTTCTTTTGACTCCTATCAAATTGGGTGAAAATAAATAATTTCTCTGAGTTAAAAGAATTACCAATCCAGGGAGCATGTGTATGTGTTTGAACAATGGCTAGAATGTACTACTGCATGGCATGATATGGGTGATAGCCCACTGAGAACTGTGGAAGATCATGATAACCGCTCTGGACTCAAAATCTACAGCTCTTCCACGCACACAGCAATATTGTGAGGAATTAATGTGTAATAATTTCAAAGCTTAGATACTGGTGAATTTTCCCTATCAGAGTTTATGCCCCCATCTAAGTATATGAACTGAATACCTTCATTTAGATATTTTAAAGGAATTAAAGTTTTGAAAAAGAATTTTAAAACAAAACTTGGTTTAATTAAAACAATAAAAATTTATATTTCTTCATTATAAGGAAATAACAGAAACATATTAATGATATGCTAACAATTAAAAGTATCAAGGAATAATGTGAAGAAAACTCCCCAAATTTAAATATTCATTTGTTAACATTTGCAAAAGATTCATTAACCTGAGAAAATGGTCAAATAATAAAGGAAAAAAAGACACAAAATATATTTAAAATATGAAAAAAATCTGTATGTATGGAAAAGTTAATGTATATAAGCAACTAAATATAAACCTTTTAGTATATAAACCTTCTGTGAATTTGAGCAGTTAGGTATAACAGAGCTTTTTTGTATATGAAAAAAAGTTTTTATATTAAAAATTGAATGTAAATTGTTCTTTCTTGCAACTTAATTATTACATAATTACAGTTACTAAATTCCAGGTAAAATCCCCTTATTATAATCCATGTAACCTTTTTGGAGAATAATTATTGTTGTCTAGCTATAACTTAAAACAACCTCAGATTTATTAAAAGCAAGTTTTAAATATAGATGTGTTTTTCAAGAAATAATTCACAAATTTAATGTTTCATTTTTTAAATTTTTTATAATTAAAAAGTAATGAATACATAATTCTGAAATTTGGAAACATGAAAAGCATGTAGAAAATAATCTTCCCAACATCAAGAAGTGAACGTAGTTAACTTTAGATAGTGATCTCTCTGAAACTTTTTAAATTGCATTTTTTGATTTAAAATTGTTATAATGGTATATGTGCAATATGACCTATTACTGAAAAATACCACAATTACCATTAAATGCTGATTTTCCAAGTGGGTACAGATAACAGGATCATGAAGAAGGGCTTTAAGTATAACAGGCTTTGAGTAAAATTGTATACCTTCTGTCTATAAAGTGTAGGTTCTCAGGTCTTATAGTCACAGAAGCCTGGTAGGCTAACATGACAGAGCCATCATAGACACTATAGAAACAAGAAGATAAATAAATTAGATTGAAACCCCCAGTTACACTGGCCATGATTAGGAATTTTTGACGATTAGGGATTTAGGAAATCAGATGTTCACAATCAAATCACAAAGGGAATCATTAAAAATTCTTAATCACAACCTTTGCCAGAAATTATGGAACACAAAAATATGTGTGTTTTGGGGTAATAGTGGGATGCGAGGGTAAGAAAAGACAATGGATAGGAAAAAGTAAATGAAAATAAAAAGATGTGATAGTTGCAATGATATCAGCTGGGTTATATTGAGAAGTAAGTGTTCCCGGGACTGAGGTTGATGGGAAGGATAATGAAACACTAGGAAGTTTGGCTACAGGTGTCTTGCTAAAAACTGTACACTTTGTCCTGCTTTCTTTATATGAACTTTTTCAACCCTGGGATAGGTGTATGTTTAATTTAACGAGAAGCTGCTAAACATTTTAAATATGTGATTGTACTAATTTACATCTCACTGTCATTGTAAGAGAATTTGTGTTCCACTTCCTCTTCAACAGTTACTATCCATCTCTAAAAAAATTTGTTTATGCATTCTGCTGAGAGTGTTATAGTATCTGTGGTTTAATTTGCATATTCTTGATAAGTAGTGATGCTGAACACCTTTTTTATATGTTTATGAGCTGTTTGGAAATCTTGTTCAAGTGCCCATTCACGTTACTTGCTTAATTGTTAAATGAGTCATGTGCGTTTTCTTATTGACCAAGTTATTTGTGTAATGTAAGCAAATCCTTTGTTGAACATATGTATTGCAATTATCTACTTCTATGAGTGGTTTTCCTTTTCACTGTCGTAGTGGTGTCTTAGTAAGCAGGAGTCTCAATTTTAGTGATGTCAAGTTTTTTTCCATATGTGATAAACATCATTTAAGAAATCTTTGTTTCTCTCCAAGTCATGAAAATATTATCATTTTTAAAAATAGATGCTTAAATATTTGGCTTTCATACTTAAGGATATGATCTTTTTAAAATTAACTTTTTTATGTGGTGTGAGGTAGGGTATCAAGTTTCATTATCTTCCTTATTTAATTGACCTAAAAAGATTTATTAAAAAGACCACTGATTTCCCATTGGATTGCAATGGAGGCTGTGTAATAAATAGCACTACTGTTTATGTATGGGCCTCCATTTCAATCTTCTTCTCCATTTCTCAACTCTCATTAGTACAACGCTGTCTTAATCACACTAGGATTTACATTAAATCTTGATAACTGATGATGTAAATATCCCCCTTTGTCCTGTAATATTGCTTTGTGTATTCTAGGTCCAATGCGTTTTCACCTACATTTTAGAATTAGCTTATCAATTTCCTTAAATATACATATAAGGATATTGATTAGATTTTTAATATATCAATCAAACAATATAATTGTTTGGGGACAATTTCCATATAACAGCACTGACTGACTGTTGTGACATATGAACATAAACTTATCTCTTCACCTAATTTCTCTGTTATGCATCTTTGTTTTCAGAGTGAAAGTCCTGTATCAATTTTGTTAGATTTTTTTTACGCTTTATGACACTTTTAAACCACTATAAAATTCTTTCTTTTTCTTTAGTTTCATTTTCTAGATTATTGTAGTAACTTTGTTATAGTCACTTAGTCTAGGTATTGCATTGAATCTATTGATTGCTTTGGGTAGTCTGGACATCTCAACAATTTTAAGTTTTCCAATCCGTGTACACAATGTTTTTCCGTTTATGTCTATAATTTATTTCATCAGTATTTCATAGTTTCGAGTGTACATATCTTCAACCTCCTTAGGTTAGGTTAATTCCTGAGTATTTTGTTTTTGATACTACTGCAAATAAAATTGATAATGAGTTTCCCTTTTGGACTATTCATAGTGTATACAAATTTTGGATATTAACTTCATATCAAGTACATTATTTGCAAATATATTCTCCCATTAATAAACTGCCTTTTTATTGTTGTTGATGGTTTTCTTTGCTGTGAGAAGCATGTTAGTTTTTTGTAGTCCCATTTATTTATTTTTGCTATAATTTTCCCTTTCCTGAAGAGACTGATCCAAAGAAATATTGTTAAGAACAATTTCAGAGAGCATGCTTCCTGCATTTTATTCTATGAGTTTTAGGGTTCCAAGTGTTACACTTGAGTCTTTAATCTATTATAAGTTAATTTTACATATGCCATGAGAAAGTAGTCTAGTCTAATTCTTTTGCATGTGGTTGTCCAGGTTTTCCAACATCTGATGACGATTCTATGATAAATAAAAATGGTAAGAATGAGCATCTTTGTGTTCTTCCTTATCTTAGAGGAAATTCTTTCAGATACTCACCATTGACTCTGTTGTTAGCGGTGTGCTTGTTTTGTATAGCCTTTATTATGTTGAAGCAATTTTGTCAAAATCTTTTTCTATATCAGTTGAAAGGCTCGTGTTTTTAAGATTTTTACTTTTTCTCTTATAGTTGATTTGCAATGTTCTGTCAATTTCTGCTGTATGGTTTTTATTCTTCAGTTAGTTAATATTGTGCATCACACTGATTGATTTACGAATATTGAAAAATCCTTGCATCCCTGGGGTCTAATCAGAGCTGTTGCTGCCGGCCTACGCCAGAGCCATAGCAAAGCCAGGTCTGATCCACGTATGCAACCTATACCACAGCTCACAGCAACATGTCACTTCTTGGGGAGGACTTTTGTGGTTGTGATACTTCTCTCATTTGTGGGTTACAAACGTGGGGATGTGTTTTCTGACTCTACCACATCTCTACCCCCCAACCTATTTTGTGGGGTTTTTTTCTTTGTCTTTAGTTGTGCAAAATATTTCTGCTAGTCTTCAGGTCATTCTAATAGATAGAAGCTGTGTAAGTAGTTATAATTTTAGTGTGTCTGTCAGGAGAGCTATGTCTTCCTAGTCTACCACCTTGACCACCAAAGTTTTCATTCTTTTTTCTTTATATACTTTAATTATTTCAAATTACCAGTATTCCAGTTCACAGACTCTTTCTTCTACCTATCAAATCTGATAATAATTTTCTCTAATGAATTTTTCAGTTGTTATATTTTTGCTTCACATTATGATGTTATATATAGATTTTCTGTATTTTGTTGTCTTCTTCTGACTACTGTTCAAGTTTTTATTGGTTTTCTTGTTCAAAGAGCGAAGATTCAGGAAAATTATATCTAGGGATTCTCAAACCCTTCTCTGGTATCTTTCTCCCCCCAATATTTGCTTGTAAAACTGCAGCTCTGATGTGCTGCCAGCATCTGTGTTCAGTGGATTCCAAAGTGACTTTACCCCATTGGTGCTTCTTTATTTTTTATTTTAATTTTCCCTGTTTTTGATTTTTTAAATCTTTTCTTATTATAATGCATTCTACTATTTAAATGTATTATAATTTACCTGAAATATTATTTACAATTTCCTAAATAATGGAAAAGACAAGTATATTTTTATTTTACTCACTCGAATATACTTTTATCATTGTCAAAGCATTTTCTGCTACGTCTATATATTATAAAATGTGGAGTAAGAATTTAATTTTTCAACATTTTCGTTTTATATTTTATCTTTCCTACTTATCTTCATCAGGCTCTGAACTCTCTATGTTTATGTATATACTGTCCACTAAATCAATTAATATAAAAAGTTCCTACTACATTTTTATTTAATTTAGCTTTAGAGGTAATTTTCATTATGGTAGATGAAATCTTATGTCAAAATATTACTTTTTCAAAATACATGTCTAATCTTGAGAATTTATTTCAAAGGATATTTTCAAATTTCTTTCTCAAGTTCAGACTTCTACAAGTCCTCTCCCACAATTTGACTAGGATTTGTGCAGACCACCTTGAATTTGTGTGTTGACTTGTGTTAAATATTTATCCTTAACACTAAGAAGTCATTCCATCAAGGAGTATGGTATGACTTTCCCGTTAATCAGGTTTTCTTTTATATACTTCTCTAAAGGTTTACATTTTCTTATTTCTAAATTCTTTTAAATTTATATTTTTATTAAAAATAAAATAATTTCACCATAAAAGTTTACAAATTATTTTATCTACTAAAGGTTGTATTATCTACATGTTTTTTAACTAGCCAATTTATTGAATCATTTGTTTTAATTGATTCTCTTATTCTTTTTTCATTTATAATTCTCTTAATTGTTTTATTTTTTATTTTTTCCATTATAGGTGGTTTACAGTGTTCTGTCAATTTTCTGCTGTATAGCAAGATGACCCAGTTACACATACATGTATACATTCTTTTTTCTCACATTATCGTCTCCATAAGTGACTAGACATAGTTCCTGGTGCTATACAGCAGGATCTCATTGCTTATCCATTCCAAAGGCAGTAGTTTGCATCTATTAACCCCAGACTCCCAGTTGATCTCCCTCCCTCCCCCTCCCGCGTGGCAACCACAAGTCTATTCTCCAAGTCCATGCATTTCTTTCCTGTGGAAAGGTTCATTTGTGCCATATATTAGATTCCAGTTATAGGTGATATCATATGGTATTTGTCTTTTCTTTCTGACTTACTTCACTTGGTATGGATTCTCTTATTCTTGATAGTCAATGCTTTTTTAGCCAGCAATTAAAATTTCTTTTTTTCCTAATATTCATACCTATATATTATTATCTGTGTCTTATTTCATTGGTGTGGATAGGGATGGTGATGGTGATTGTATCATTTGGCTTTTCCCAAATTATATTGTTGTAAAATGACCTATAAATATTGATAACTTAAAACACCTTCTTTTTTTTTCTTACTCATATTGACCTGTTGCCCCTTGCTTGGTCCTATATGTCTTCCTCATTCTTGGATTTAGGTTTAGGAAAAAAAAACTTTTTATTGCACAGGAAAATGTTTTATGGTGCGTTGCATAATGCTTCTTATAGGTTATCTTTAGATGTGTCATGTGTAAATTTTTTCGCTTGGCAAACCAAGTTATATTACCTAGCCTGAAGTTGTGAGACATGAATATCCTTTAGTAAAAAGGGCAATGAGTCACTTGGAGTAATAATACTATCATATGACCTTTTTTTTTGGTTTTAATTAGCATGCTTTTGTGTTTTAATACTAAAGTGTGATTTGCCCTATTTATTTGTTTTTTTATTTTTTTGCTTTTTAAGGCTTTACCTGCAGCATATGGAAGTTCCCAGGCTAGGGGTCAAATCAGAGCTATACCTTCCAGCCTGAGCCATGGCCACTGCAACGCAAGATCCAAGCTGTCTCTGCAACCTATATACCACAGCTCATGGCAACACCGGATCGTTAACCCACTGATTGAGGCCAGGGATTGAACCCACATCCTCATGGATAATAGTTGGATTCATTTCCACTGAGTCACAATGGGAGCTCCTGGCCAATTACTTCTGATAAAAAAAATTCTTTGCCAAGTCAAAAAAAATCTTTTCTGTTTCTGATTTTGTCAAAAGTGGATATCAGTTTTATTACTGCTACTTCTACATCTATCAAGACATTCCTCTATGTATCTTCTATTAAAATAATGTTATCTTTATATATTATATTCACATATAGTACCGTGGATAATTCTTAAATCAAGGGATAAATCACACTTGATATTCCTTGATTCTGCTACTTTCAAATATTCCATTATGTACAAGTATTCTACTGTAGATGTGACTTAATATTATATTTAAAATCTCTGTAACTTTGGTTATCATACTAAGGGCTCAACAATTAGGCACTATGTAAAATATTTTATATATGTATAATACTAATGTAATGGGACCATTAAAATATATTACCAAAGTGGCTAACTACATAAGGAATTTTTATAAATTCCTTGCTTGTTTGAAAGTAATTTACTCTGACCTAAAAATGCATCTCACAATGTGGTAGTGTCGGTGAGCTTGGGATGGGTCACACAAGGGTGAAATTAACATGTGGAGAGGAGTCTTTAATACAGTTAAGTATATGGGCTCCTCGACTTTATACTAACCTTTATCCCAGACACTTTTCTTCAAACATGGAACCAAGTCTCATTGCCAGAGTCACAACTTTCCCTTTATCACTAGAGATAAATTTACTTTCAAGCATACCTAAAATAGCAATCTTTTCTACCAAAATTATTTTGTTTCTATTCCTCTCATTATTCTAAAAGAAAAATCTTTGAATTAGAATTTTTAAAGTGTAAGAATCTGAAATATCTTCCATCAAGCTGAGTTAAGAGCAAAATTGGAATCCAGGTTCAGTGAGACTACTGTGTTATAAATTTCCTCTCAAGAGAACTCCCCAAACATGGCCTTTACATAAGACTGAAAGGAAAAGTATTTAAATTCTTCATTCAGTTCTCTCTAGACCATGAGACCATGATTCTCTTTGCCACTGTTACATTGCTTTTATACTTTATATAGAAAGAGAAAGCTACAGAGGGCAAACCTGAAGAGTGCCCATGACTGTTTTCTAAATCCCATAATGTTCTTGCTCCTAAAAGCCTCCTCAGCAATTCATATGAATTTACACAATAATGTATGGAATATTCTTTGTTTTTTCTGAGATCTGAGAAAACAGTTATACTCGGGTTTTTTCTGTACTCTGATGTGGAAAATGGCATTTAATCATACAGAATTCTATGAAACTCAACTTGTAACTTCAGTTAAGGTAAAGCTCACAGCACTCTGGGCTCCCCTATTTCTTCCTTCCATCATTCTCTAGTTTTATACTCTATCATTTAATATGAGAGTGTAAAAATGTTCCTTCTGCAGAATCATAGACAATGTTTTATGTGAGAGCTTATTTTATTTTTAAATGTTACTTCAAAGCTTTACTCTTAAAGGGTTTTGCCAGCTGCTTCTTTTTTTCATATATATATATATATATATATATATATATATATATATATATATACACACATACATATATATATGAAAAGAGTTCCGATCCTAACTCTGGGAAAATTCTGGAAAATGACTGTGGGTACACCTTCCTTCAGTGAAGCTTCAAATGATATATTGCCTATCCCTTGTTACTTTTAACAGGTAGCAGGCAAGGATTTTTATTTGTATCTGAGACTGCAAAATTTGAGGACAGTCTCTGTTAGCATAACAGAATTTGAAAAATTTCCATAAATGACACCTATTTCACTTGAATATGTATTTTCAAGAGTGCATTTTTACTGAAGGGAAGAAGTGAAATGGAAAATCTAATTTTTTTCACTTGAATGTTGACTTATAATCTATTCAAAAATAAATATAGGACTATTCCCCATAACCTAACAGTAAAACTAAAATTAAGTTGTAGAAAGTATTTGAATCTATTGATATTGTCCTCAATTCGTCTTGACATATTTCTCACCAGTAGAACAAAGGATGTTTATATCACTATCATTTTATCTTTGTATGTCACAAATACTAAGTTATGTTGGCTGTATTTATTCATTATCATTAACTCAGTGCTTGACCTAAATTTGTAGGTCCTTGTACACATTTGCTTATTGTCAATAGAACTAATTTTGTAGTGAGACTCAGGAAGTCAGGAAAGTTGTCAGTTCACTTTGCATTTGTTCTATCCAGAATAGGAATATGAACTGGAAATATATGTATGAGTCATAGTATTTGTTATTTACAGACATGCAGAATGATGTGACCCTAAGCAAGTCATTGACCCTATTGAGTAATGTTTTTTAAGTCCACTCCTAATGTGGAAATCTGTTGTTCTTTTGCAGCTTTGAAAACAAGTAAATATTCCCATTTAAAGCATTGCCGTAGTTCTGTGAGTAAATTCATCCTTCTAGGCTTCCCTTATACCTGGGAAATTCTCAGATCCTCCTTTTTTTCCATCTTTTCTGGGACACATATCCTGACACTCATTGGAAACCTGTGCATCTGCATTGTGAAGTGGGACCATCAGCTACAAACTCCAATGTACATCCTGCTGGCCAATTTTTCCTTCCTGAACATCTGGTTTATCACCTCCACTGTCCCTAATATGCTAGCCAGCTTTCTCTCTGGAATCAAGAACATCTCTGTCTCTGGCCGCTTCCTGCAGTTCTATTTCTTCTTCTCCCTGGGCACCACTGAGACCTTCTTTTAGTCTGTCATGGCCTTTGACAGGTATCTTGCTATCTGCAGACCGCTACACTACTCCCCTATCAAGACAGTTCAATGCTGCATCAGAATGGGAGCCTGCTGCTGGGTGTGTGGCTTCTTGTACTTCCTCTTGCCTATTTACCTAATCTCTCAGCTCCTATTTTGTGGTCTCAGTAAGATTGATCACTTCCTATGTGACCCAAGACCCGTTATACAGTTGTCCTGTGTGCTAGCTCCTGCCACTGCAATCACCTGTGCCATTTACAACTCTGTGCTCATTTTGTCCACCTTCTTCTTCATTATCAGTTCCTACATTCTAGTGATTAAGGCTGTGCTGAGGGTTCCGTCAGTAGATGGCTGGCATAAGGCTTTCTCCACATGTGGCTCCCACCTGGCTGTTGTGTCCCTATTCCATGGCTCTCTTATCGTTGTATATGTGAGCCCAACAGCAGGCAATGCAGCAGAGATGCAAAAATATGCGACTCTGTTCTATTCTGTGTTAACTCCATTATTTAACCCCTTGATCTATAGTCTCTGAAATAAGGAGGTGAAAGAGGCTCTGAGAAAATTATTCAGGACTCTGAGATTTAGTCAGAGGCATGGAAGAAATCTTTGAATAAATGACAACAGTGTTCACAACTGAAATAATATATGGGGAAATAAATAATTAAAATATTGATATTCCATTGTATTACCTAAATTAGATATTTTGGAGGGAAGGGGAACATACTCAAGGGTAGTTGAATGTTTATTAAGTTAATGGTGGCAATCTATCCATTTTTTGTTATTAGAAAAAATTTATGTTAATAAAATTTTTCAAATTTGAATAAAAATAATAAGAGAAAAATTATCAGTCATCTTACTGACATTAAGATTTAATACTAACTAAAATCTCATTATCAGTATATCACTCACACATGTGTATACAATAATCTGCCCTATATTTTACATTTATTACTAATGTTTCTCTGGTGAGCCAAAAGTTACATATGTTAAAGTTAAAAAACATTTGAATTTTTATTTCTTGGTCAATATTAATGACATGACAAGATTAATTCACCTTATGAAAGCTGATTTATCATAACTGTATTTCTTCCTCCTTTCTCACCAAGATTTAGTTTATTCAGTATTTAGATCCAGAGGGTTACCAATATTTTTCCATTATATATTCAATTTAAGTTTTATCTTTGAAATTAATTTTCTTTAGAATGAACCATGCATTGCCTTATCTTGACCCATCATTTGTGCCTTCTGCAGTTTAGAGATAATGGCCAGTGACTTCTGAGTATTATGATTAAAATTTTTAGTTTTTCTCTGCCAACTATTCTCAAGAACATTAGTTTTTCATACTCTTAGCCAGAATTTTTCTCATCTCACAAAAACACCCTGGACTTATTAGCTGTCACAACCCCATCCTTCCTCTCTCCAGTCTCTGGAAGCCATTAATATACCTTTTGTTTCTGTAGACTTGCGTATTCTGGAAACTTCATATAAATGGTATCATCCATATGTGTGGCCTTTATGACTGGCTTCTTTCACTTAATATTTACAAGTTTTAATTTTTGTTGTAGGATGTGGATCAATACTTTATTCCTTCTTTGCAGTTAAATAGCTTCCCATAGTATGGCTATACCACATTTTGCTTATCTATCAATTCAACAGTTGATGGGTACTTGAGTTGTTTCCATTACTGGTCTGTTATGTTATACATGAGCATATTTTTGTGTGAACATGTACTTTCATTTTCTTATGGTATATCCCAGGGAGAGGAATTGCTGCATCTTATGTCAACTATGTATTTAACGTTTCAAGGAACTGTCAGACTGTTTTCTGAAGTGGCAGTCCCATCTTACTATCCTATTATCCTAGTATGCAGTGATTGGGATTTAAATTTTTCTGTATCCTTACCAACACTTGTTTGCTCTCTTTTTTTCCCCTCGTCAGCTATCTTTGTAGATATGAAGTGGTATCTTATTGTGGTATTCATTCACGTTTCCCTAATGATATTGATTATCTTCCAGTGTGCTCATTGGCCACTTATCTGTCTTTATTTAGAAATATGTATTCACATTCTTGACGATTTTTAATTGGGTTATTCATTTTTCTGTTCTTCAGTTGTAGAGGTCTTTATACATATTCTGGATACAAGTCATTTATTTGCCAGCATTTTTACTCAAACTATGAGTTACCTTTTTACTTTCTTGATTGTGTCTTTTTAAATTTTGAATTTTGATGAAATTTAATTTGCACAACTTTTTTCTTTTGTCATTTGTGATACTGGTGTTATCTCTAAGAAATCATTACCTAATCAAAGATGATAAAAATTACTACTATGGTTATTTATATTTTTTACTTTTTGTTGTAGATGATTTTTCCACCTTTTGTATCCATTTGGCTATTTTAATAGGAATTTGTTAAAACAGGAATCAAATGCAAGCTCCAAATCACTACTTTAAAATAAAAACTTCTCAAGGACTTTATGTCACAAAGTTTACAGGGAAATATGAGTCCTCACATAATTATTTGTTTCTTATTTTCCAGTCTTGATATTCACAAAAAGATTGCCTAATGTAACACATTTTCAAGAGAAATCTGTCCTTGAAACTATCAAATCTTGATCTGATCTTTTAAAATAAATTATTTATATAATTTATGATTCAATAACACATCTCAGTCACATTTTAATCATTGATTTAGGGTAAGAGAAAAGAATGAAAAATAAATTATTTATAAAAGGAAACAGGAAAATAGGCAAATTGCAGATTATGGAGTAAAAAGAAGAATGTAACTTATGAAATTACTTTAATGATTGTAATAAATAATATGTGGTGACAAGTTCTTTCCTTTATATATGCTATAGAGAAAACAAGAGATATATTTTTTAAGAAGGCTTAGAGTGTCTAACCTATTGACATCTTCAAAACTTGCTAGTTTTTTTTTTTTTTTTCTTTGCTTCTGTTTCTATATGATGGATAATTTTCAGATTGTCAGATATCACTGTGTGAACATCATTTTAGTGATTCGACTTACTTATTTGTTCATTCATGTATTTTTAATCACCACACTTATAGATTTTTGAAGGAATTTGTGATATACTGGTACAGTTAAAATGTTATACTAAGAGCAATTTTGACGGTGGACAATTTGCAGCAAATAAGAGTGAGGAATTAAACTGACGGGTCTGCTATCCATTCACTTCCTTTGTAAGAGGAAATCCCTTGGGGTAAAGGAAAGACAGGGGAACCATCCTAAATTCCTTATCAGCTAGACTCAAGATAAATCAAGTAAAGATATTTGCTAGAAAAAATAAACTTTATCTCTTTAATTCCTTTGTCAGAATTTTGCTGATGAAGGATTATCCATTGTAAAAAGAACCCAGTATTTATCTAGAGGCATGGCTATCTCGAATATATCACAGTTTCTGGGTTAGAAGAAATATCCCTAGATATTTGAATTACAAATATCTAGTTTCTGGGTCACAGTTACACAACTCTTGAGAATGTTCAAAGGAAATTTTTCACAAGTGTTTCTAGTTGTGTAAATAAAACTGTGAAGTTCAATCAGAAACTTAAACTATACTTGTTTGGAGTTGGTTGTCTGAATTTGAACTAGAGGAGTTTGTTCTACTAAAGGAAGACCCAGGGAAGCTACCTCAATATCCCAGAAAGTTGTATGCTTTTTCCTAAACTCTTTAATTAGCTATAACTTCTAATTATTTAAAAGAAGTTTATAATAGGTAAACTGATTCATGTTTTTATGAATTAATAATCCAATCCTATATGTTAACTCACTGTGAAAGACAAATATGGAATGACATTAAGGATAGAGATTAAACAGGAAATATTGAAATACAGGTGAGAAAGTACTCAACTATTTTGCAGGCTTTCCTGAAATAATTTTCCTGAATCTTGGCTATTTGAACAAGAAAACCAATAAAAACAACTTAAACAGTAGTCAGAAGAAGACAGCCAAATACAGATAATCTATATATAACATCATAATGTGAAGCATCCAATAAAAAAATTACCAGATATGTGAAAAGTCAGGAAAATGACTCATAATCAGGATAAAAATCACTTAATGAAATAGAGGTATAAATATTATATTATGAAATTGGAAGAAGTGGTCTTAAAAATATGTGAACAATATTCAAGGATTTAAAGCTGTATTTGAAATAGACAAAAACGGAAAAAAATCAAATGTCTGTTGACAGGTAAATGAATACACAAATTGTGGTATAGACATGCCATATATGGTGGGAAAAATAATGTCCACCTGTGCTTCCCCTAGAATTACCCATATACTAATCCCCAGAACCTATGACTACCATACATAGCGAGAAAAACTTTGCAGTTGTGATTAGGGCATGGATCTTGTGATGTGAAGATTTTTCCAGTGGGTCCCATCGAATTATGTAATTTTGGAGAGTACATAATTTCCCAGATGCAGTACAAGGAAGAGAGATAAAAAAGATCTGAAGTATAATATTGCTTTCCTGGAAGATGGAGGAAGTAGGTCACCAGCAAAGTAGTGTAGTTGCCCTCTAGAAACTGGCATATGCAAGAAACAGATGCTCCTCTAAATCCTCAAGAAAAAAACAAACTTGCAGACACCTTTATTTTCACCAGTTAAGACCCATATTGGACTTCATACTGACAGAATTGAAAGACAGTAAATTTATATTATTTGAACTGCTAAGTTGTGATCATTCATTATGGTAGCAAGATAAAACTAATAATGTAGTTCCACTCAGCAATAAAAAGTAAAAGGTTGCTGATGCTTCAGCATATATGATCACAAAAAAATATCCAGAGTGAAGGGACAACTAAAAGAGGAATAACTATGTGATTCCATTTGTATAAAAATCTAAAAATTCAAACTAATCTAAAGTGAAAGAAAGTTATAATCAGAGGTTGCCAGGGACAGGGGCTGTAGTAATGAGCAATAAGGAAAGATTTCATAGCATCATGAAAAACTCTTGCAGTGGATTTACTTGTTATATGGGGTGATAGTTCCTTATTAGTTTAACATTTATTTATTTTTTGTTTGCTGGCTTACTTTTTGTGTCCCACACGAGAATTTTTGGTCTGTTCTGGGGTTGGCAAATTATGGCCTTGTGGGCCAAATCTGGATCACAGTAAGATTTTTATGGTCCACAGCTAAGAATGTTTTTCACATTTTAATGAGATAATTCAAAAATAAAACAAAGTAATATACAATGAATACCATATATCAATCATAAAGTCTATTCATTGTCTGACCCATTACACAAAAAGCCAGTCTATTCCTTCCATAGGTGATTTGGGATCTAGTTTGTTTCATCCACATATATATTGGTAGCCTCAGGGACAATTCTTGCCATATATTGGGTGCTCAGTGAAACTTCAATGTGCATATGTATGTATGTGTATAGGAGTATAGATGTCATTAGAAAGTGAAAACAAGAAAAACTTTATTTCAAAACCATGTTGCTTAAAATAGGAAACATGAGCTATTTAGAATAAAATGCTTTGGAATAAACAAAAGTGTTGAAAGATCTAGTCATACACTGAAAACTATGAAGCACTGATGAAAGAAATTAAAGCAGACACAAATAATGGAAATACATCCCATGTTCATGAATTAGAAGAATTAATAACGTAAAAATGCCCATCCTAAGCAAATAAATTTACAAATTCATGCAATCCCTATCAAAATCGCAATGGTATTATTACAGAAATAGAAAAACAATCCTAAAATTCATATGTAACCACAAAAGATTTCAAATAGCCATAGTGATCCCTAACAGTATCAACAAAGCTGGAGTTCCCATTGTGCCTCAGTGGATGAAGAACCCTACATAGTGTCCATGAGGATGACGGTTCAGTCCTTGGCATTGCTCAGTGGGTTAAGGAGCCAGCATTGCTGCAAGCTGCAGCATAGGTCATAGATGTGGCTCATATCTGATGTTGCCGTTGCTGTGGTATAGGCCTGAAGCTGCAGTTCCTATTCTACCCATGGCCAAGAACTTCCAGTGCCACAGGTGTGAGGGGGGAAAAAAAGGACAAAACTGGGGGAATTAGACTTCCTGATTTCAAAATAGATTACAAAGCTACAGTAATGAGAAGAGTATGTCTTTTCCGCTTGTAAAGATCAAACATATAGATCAATGGTACAGAATGGAAAAACTAGAAATAAGAGTTCCCATTGTGGTGCAGCAGAAATGAATCTGACTAGGATCCATGAAGATGCAGGTTCGATCCCTGGCCTCAGTTAGTGGATTAAGGATCCAGCATTGCTGTGAATTGTGGTGTAGGTCACAAACATGGCTCAGATCTGGCATTGCTGTGGCTGTGGTGTAAGCCAGCTCCAATCTGACACCTAGCCCAGAATCCTCCAATATGCAGTGGGTGCAGCCCTAAAAAAAGCAAAAAAAAAAAAAAAGAAAAAAGAAAACAAAAGGGAAAACCTAGAAATAAACTCACATTCTTCAACAACAAAGGTGCCAAGAATACACCACTGGAAAAAATAGTATCTTCAATAAGTGGCTGGGTAGGCTGAATATCCACATGCAATAGAATGAAATTGGACTTTTGTCTTATATAAACTCAAAATGGATTAAAGAATTAATGTAAGACTGGAAACCACAAAACTCCTGGAAGAAAACATAGGAGAAAAACTCCTTGACACTTTTCTTGGCAACAATTTCTTGCATTGACACCAATAAAAAAAAAAGACAACAAAAGAAAAAAATAGAGAAATGAAACTACATGGAATTAAAAAGCTTTTATGCAGCAAAGAAACAAACAAAATAAAAAAGCAAACTCCAGAATGAAAGGAAATATTTGCAAACCATATATGTGATAAGGGTTAATTTTCAAAATATCTAAGGGACTCCTACAACACCGTAACAAAATTAAATAATCCATTTAAAAATGAGCAAAGGATTGAGTAGACATCTTTCCAAAGAAGACATACAAATGGCCAATAAGCATATGATGAGCATCACTAATTAGCATCACTAATCATCAGAAAAATGCACATCATGATCACAATAAGACATCACTTCAGGAGTTCCTGCTATGGTGTAGTGGGTTAAAATCTGGCTGCAGTGTGTCTCATGTCACTGCAGAGGTACAGATTCAGTCCCCAGCCTGGTACAGTGGATAAAGGATCCGGCATTGCTGTAGCTATGGTGTAGGTCATGACTGTGGCACAGATTCAATTCCTAGCCCAGGGAACTTCCATATATCATGGGTGTGGCCATTAAAAAAAAAAGGACATCACTTCATACCTATTAGGATGGTTGTTATAAAAGAGAAAGAAAAGAAAGAAATAAGCCTTGATGAGACTGTGGAGAAAAGGAGCACTAGTAAATTGTTAGCAGGATGTAGTTTGTTATAGCCACTATGGAGAACAGTTCAGAGGTTCTTCAAGAAATTTCAAATAGCACTACCATATGATACAGTAATTCCACTTCTGGATATATATCCAAAAATTTGAAATCAGGATTTCAAAGAGATAACTGCATGTCTGTGTTTATTGTAGCATTATTCACAAAGGTTAAGATATGGAAACAAACTATCAATGGATGAATGGATAAATACAATGTGATATATACATAAAATGGAATGTTATTCATACTTGAAAAAAAGGGAAATCCTGCCATGTGTGACAACATAGATTAACTTGGAGGAAATAATGCTAAATGAAATAAGTCAGACACACAAAGACTGATACTACATAGCACCAGATACGTGAATCTAAAATACTCAGACTCATAGAAGTAGGGAGTAGAATGGTGGTTGACATGGGATAGGGAGGTGGGAATCAAAGTGGTATTAATCAAGGGATATAAAGTTTTAGTTATGTAAGAAGAATGTCCTAGAGATCTACTGTACAGCATGGTGCTTATAGTTAAAAATATTGTATTATATGATAAAAATTTGCTAATGGGGTAGATTTTGTATTAAATGTACCTATCATAAAAAGTAAATAAGTAGAGCAGGTTGAAATTCTTCAGAGTAATGGACATGTTCAGGGAATAAATTGTGATGATTTCATGAATGTAGATGTATATTCAAACATCTAATTGTATACATTAACCATGTACAGCTTTTGTATGCCAGTCATACTTCAATGAAGTGTTTGATGTTTATTATTTCCTTCCTTCTACTACTAGCTTTGGGTTTTGTTTTACTTTTTCTGATTACTTTAGTATAAGGCTAGATTATTTATTTGAGACTTTTCTTGTTTCCTTAAGTGTGCTGTATCACCATAAACTTTTCTCTTAGAACTTCTTTTGCTACATCTGTTAGGTATCCATATAAACTTTTAGGTATGCTGTATTACTGTAAACTTTTCTCTTAGAACTGCTTTTGCTATGTCACATAGATTTTTGTATTGCTGTGTTTCCACTTTCATTTGTCTCTAGGTAATTTTTAATTTCCTCTTTTTGTCCTTCAATTACCGCAGTGGTTGTTTAGTAGCATGTTGTTTGGGCTGCATGTGTTTGTGGGTTTTGCAGGGTTTTTTCCTTGTAGTTGATTTCTACTCTCACAGTTGTGGTCAGAAAAGATGCTTGATATGAATCCAACATTCTTACATTTTTTGAGACTTGTGTTTTAGCCTAGCATGTGATCTGTCCAGGATAATGTTCCATGTGCACTTGAAAAAAAATGTATATTCTGCTGGTTTTGGATAATATATTCTGTGTATGTCTTTTAAGCCCAGTTTATCTAATAGGTTCATATATAAAAACATTTTACTTCTTCTTTTTTTTTTTTTGTCTTTTTGCCTTTTCTAGGGCCTTGCCCATGGCATATGGAGGTTCCCAGCCTAGGGATCTAATTGGAGCTGTAGCCGCCGGCCTATGCCACAGCCACAGCAACATGGGATCCGAGCTGCATCTGCAGCCTACACCACAGCTCACGACAATGCCGGATCCTTAACTCACTGAGCAAGGCCAGGGATCGAATCTGCAACCTTATGTTTCCTAGTCAGATTCGTTAACCACTGAGCCACGACGGGAACTCTTTTTTTTTTTTTTTTTTTACTTCTATACACAGTAATTTGAGTGGATTTGCTCTTAAGTTTGCATGAATTCTAACAACCCTGCCTTTTTTACTCTCCCATATCCATGTTTTATGTTTTAGACATCATACTTTACATCTTTTTATACTGCATATCCTTTAACTACTCACTGTGGCTATAGATGATTTTTTACTACTTTTGTCTTTTAACCTTCTTAATAATTTTATAAATACTGATCTAATTCTTTAACTGTATGTTTGTCACTAGCAGTGAGAATTTTCCTTTCATAATATTCTTATTTCTATTTACAGCTTTTTATTTCCTGTTTAGAGTAGTCCCTTAACATTTTTTTTTAAGGGCTGCACCTGCGGAATATGGAGGTTCCCAGGCTAGGGGCCAAATCAGAGCTGCAGGTGCCAGTCTGTGACATAGCCACAGCAACACCAGATCCGAGTCACATCTACAACCTACACCACAGCTCACCACAACACCAGATCTTTAACCCACCCAGAAGGGCCAGGGATCAAACTCACGTCCTCATGGATACTAGTTGGGTTCATTACCACTGAGGCACAATGGGAACGCCCCAGTAACATTTTTTGCAAGGCCAGATTAATGGTGAAGAAATCTTTTAGCTTTTTCTTGGCAAAACACTTTATCTCTTTTTCAAATCTGCATAATAACCTTGCTAAATAGAATATTTTGACTGTAGGATTTTTTCTTCTTACACTTCTACTCTTCTCATTAGTTTAGTGAGAATATTTATGATTATTACCATAAACTTTTTTTTTCACCTTTATTTAGGGCCTCACATGCAGCATTTGTAAGATCCCAGGTTAAGGGCTGAATTGGAGCTTCAGCTTCTGGCCTACACCATAGCCACAGCAGTGCCAGATACAAGTTGGCTTCTGCAACATCCACTGAAGTTCGTAGCAAGGCACGGACCTTAATCCACAAGCAAGGTCAGGGATGAAACCCACATCCTCATGGATACTAGTCAGGTTTGTTACTACTGAGCCAGAACGAGAACCCCACTGTGAATTAGATTACTTATCTCTGCTTTGTTTAGTTATGTTTCGAGATATGAAGGATTTATCACAGGAGTTAGAACAGTGCCTGATACATGTTTAGCTCTATATAAGTACTATCATGATGAATGCAGTCATCAAAGTAAGAAGTCTAAATTCCAGGGCCAACAGATTTTTTAATAATATTCAAATTCTTCCTCTATTTTGTATGGTCCTACTTCCTGGTTTGTTTTATAGCTGTACACATTGTGTTTTTATTTTTCTTGGTTTTAATCAGTTGAATGTACCATAATCCCTTATATTAGTTGCCCTGTATTCTTGCTGTGTGACTTACTGTGCAAAGAACTCCAGTACTGTCTTGAGTCTAAGTCTTCATTTTTTAAGATTTTTCCATATTTTGAGTAGGAAAATGGTATTAAAAGATAAGAAAAGAATCACATTTTCTGCACAGTTCATAGCTCCTCCACCCTATATAGCAGCACATTCTAAAAGTGTGCAATTCTGGGCCAACGTTAAACCAAAAAACAAACATAATACCAACCTGAACTTGAATTCACTCACACTTTCTAACTGTATAAAATTGCTCAATATCTTTACCCTTTCCTAAACTTACTTTTATTATGTATAAAATGAGCAGAACAAATATCTCATAGACATATTTTAAATCTTAAAAGACGTAAAATTCTTGAGAGATTGGATTAAAATGGCGGAATAGAAGGACTGGAGCTCAACTTCTCTCCCAAAAAACAACAAAACTACAACCAAATGCCAAGCAGCCTTCAACCAAATGGACTGTAAACTTTCAAAAAAGATATTCTACTCCAGAAGACAAAGAGGAGACCACATCAAGAGGTAGGAGGGGAGATTATGCGATAGAAGCAACCCCATACCTCCTGGGTGGGAAGCCCCACAGACTGGAAAGTAACTGCATCACAGAGACTCAGTTACAGGACTGAGAGTTCTGAGCCCCACGTCAAAACCCCACACCTGGGGATCAGGCACAGGGAGAAAGAGCCCCCAGAGTATCTGGCATTGAAGGCTAGAGGGGCTTGTGTGCAGGAGCTCCACAGGACTGGGGGAAACAGAGACCCCATTCTTGAAAGGCACACACAGATTTTCACGTGCACTGGGTCCCAGGGCAAAGCAGTCTCCATAGGAATCCTGGTGGAACCTGACTACAATTCTTGGAGGATCTCCTGGGAAAACAGGGGTGACTGTGTCTTATTGTGGGGGAAGGGCATTGGAGGTGAAGCTCTTGGGAGCATTCATCAGCCTGCATTTCTCTGGAGGGGGCCATTTCTGGGAAAACCTGGTCCCTCCCATCAGCGCTGAGTAGCCCCAGGCCAAACAACAATTCAGGTGGGATCTCAGCCCCACCCATCAGTAAATAGGCTGCCTAAAGACCCCTCAGGCACACAGCCAGCCTCTAATCTCACCCAAAGACAAAGCCCCACCCATCAGAGGGATAAGAATCAACCCCACCTACCAGTGGGCAGGCATCAGTCCCTCCCATTGGGAAGCCTACAGCAAGCCCCCTCCATACCAACTTTAGCCACAGGGGAGGCAAACACCAGAACTAAGAGAGGCTACAACTCTATTGTTGGCAAAAAGGTCACCACACTAAAATCTATAAAAATGAAAAGACAGAAAACTCTAACTCAGATAAGGGAGAAAGAGAAAAGCCCAGAAAAACAGCTCAGTGAGGAGGAGATTACCAGCCTCCTAGAAAGAGACTTCAGACTTCTGATGCTGAAGATGATGCAAGGCATTGGAAATAAACTGGAGGCAAAGATTGATAATTTACAGGAAACACTGAGCAGAGAAATACAAGCTATAAAAATTAAACAAGAAGAGATGCAAAATACAATAACTGAAATAAAAAATTCATTAGAAACAGCCAACAGTAGAATACAGGAGGCAGAAGAACGAATCAGTGAGGTGGAGGACAGATTAGTGGAAATCACTAATGCGGAAGAGAAAAGAGATAAAAGATTGAAAGGAAATGAGCAGAGTCTCAGCGAACTCTGGGATAATGTTAAACACACCAACATCCATATTATAGGGGTGCCAGAGGGAGAAGAGAGAGAGAAGGGGACAGAGAAAATATTCGAAGAGATAATAGCCGAAAATGTCCCTAATATGGGAAAGGAACCACTCACTCAAATCCAAGAAGCGCAATGAGTACCATATAAAATAAACCCAAGGAGGAACACCCCGAGACATATATTAATCAAAATGACCAAAATTAAAGACAAAGAGAGAATCTTGACAGCTGCTAGGGAAAAGAAACAAATGGCATACAAGGGAACCCCAATTTCATCTGAAACTCTGCAGGCCAGAAGGGAGTGGCATGATATACTTCATGTGATGAAAGGGAAAAACTTCCAACCAAGATTGCTTTACCCTGCAAGGCTCTCATTCAGATTTGAAGGAGAAATCAAAACCTTTACAGATAAGCAAAAGCTAAGAGATTTCTGCAACACTAAACCAGCTTTACAACAAATCTTAAAGGAACTTCTCTAGTCAGAAA
>PVHT021183630.1:4474859-4511605 GCA_004024745.2 Catagonus wagneri | reverse complement strand
ATAAAGATACTAAATCATCCATGCACAATTATTCTTCTCAAGTGCGCACGGAACATTCTCTAAGATTCATCACACCAGGGCTACAAATCAAGCCTCAGTAACTTTAAGAAAATTGAAATCATATCAAGCATCTTCTCTGACCACAATGCTATATGACTGGAAATCAACAACAAGAAAAAAATGGCCAAAAATACAAACACATGGAGACCAAACAACACGCTACTAAACAACCAATGGATCACTGAAGAAATCAAAGAGGAAATTAAAAAATACCAAGAAGCAAATGACAACAAAGACACGACATTCCAAAACCTCTGGGATGCAGCAAAAGCAGTTCTAAGAGGAAAGTATTTAGCAAAACAAGCCTTCCTCAGGAAACAAGAAAAAGCTCACATAAACAACCTAACTTTACATTCAAAGCAGCTAGAGAGGGAAGAAGCCAGGTCATGGAAACAACCTAAATGCCCATTGACAGAGGAGTGGATAGGGAAGATATGGTAGATACACACAATTGAATATTACTCAGCCATTAAAAGGAACGAAATAACAACATTTACAGCAACATGGATGGACCTAGAAATTATCGTGTGAAGTGAAACCAGTCAGGCAATTAGACAGCAACACCCAATGCTACCGCTTACATTTGGAAACTAAAGAGACACAGTGAACTTCTTTGAAGAACAATGAGTCACAGATTTTGGAAAACTGTGTTTTTTCAAATAAGACAATCTGGGGGGTGGGGGGATGCACTGTGGGTTTGGGACACAAAATCTATCACATTGACTTGTGATGATCTTTGTACATCTGTAATTGAAATAAAATTCATTGTTATATAAAAAAAAGAAGTAAAATTCTTATCACATTGCTTATTGTACAGTGTCAATTAAGTTGCAGTTAGTACTATTAGCACAATGATATATCATTGTTTTTTACATAAAAGTAGAACAGTGTGCAAAAATAATGTAGAATTCTTGGTCTTGTATTGTAAAAAACTTGAGTATATCAGTATATTTGGACACTCATGCACATTTGTTTTCATTTTCATTTTGTTATGTCCATAATAAATTGATTTATTCCCCTTCGGCGCAGAAATTTTAAAAAATATTTCACTAATAGTAATTATAGAATCCCATTAGGTGACTCTTAAAAGACTAGAAAATGCTCAGTTAATTTTATAACATATTTTGAAATCAGAACACAGTATTAAACATAGGAAAAGCCAGAGTACAACAAAAGAGGAAAAGGCCAAATTACCTATAGTGGGGACGCCTAGAAAAATATTTATTTGTAAGTGATCATGGAAGGGTAAGTTCATTACTATCCCAAAGGCCTTGAAATAGGATTCTGTCATTTTTCTGGATATTAATTAGTCAATATAAAAATAAGATGTTAACTGAGTAAAAAAGTCCATGTAGAAAAATAATAGTTTGTACAGGTATCAATATGAAAAGCTGCCATATGTGAGAAGATAGAAATCATGGAGACCTGGGGAGGAAAGAGTATGTTATCTAAGATACTAGCTCTCATCATTGTGCCTACAAGTGGTAGGGTATTGTAATTCATCTCTGAAATTCCCCAGATTATTTCAACAATATTAAACAGAAATTAATGTACAGATTATACTGATGAATAAATTTATTCCGTGAGTTGCTTTCCATAATAATATATATTAAGTAGCCACCTTGAATAAACATTTGTGAAAGTGTTGACTATAAATACCTTCTGCTGGGTAACCATGCCATTTTATATCTTACAAAATTAACAACACTCATAGAGTAGTTCTTCATGTGCTGTCAGTTACATAGTGCAGTTAGAAATACACTCTTACTTAGGTCTGTCATACATTAGGTATGTAAATAGATATATTATTTCTGTGACTTAGAGATATATATCTATTGTTACTCTGAAACTGGCATCTGAGAAGTACTGTTTTGAGAGGGAGGGGTACAGTTTAATTACCACTTATAAGTAAGTTTCTTTCTCAGTGTTTTTTAAGCCTGAATACTTAAGAGTTTTGAATAAAAAATAGGAAATAAAAAGGAATAAAAGCACATATTGGAGGGAAAAATATGAAAATCAGTAAAATTCATTTATTTTTTTTTTCATTGTTATTCTTCAATTCAAGTTAATCCTTCTCACTGGTCAAAACGATTTGTTTTAACATCACAGACTTCATTTGTAAATACCTAGAGATAAAGCTATAGGGGTAACAGTCCTATAAATTTACTTTGTTTCTAGAAAAAGAGTATTTCTTATAACTGCAGAAACCTGGCCAGACTTCAGATAACGACTCTTCAGTTTTGCCATAGCTGCCTTCATTTCTTTGTTCCTTAGAGTGTAGATAACAGGGTTTAAAATGGGAGTAAAGATGGTATAGAACACAGCAAGGACTTTGTCAACTGAATAACCGCTGAAGGGCCACACATAGATGAAGATGCATGGTCCAAAGAAGAGTGTGACCACAGTGATATGAGCAGTCAGTGTGGAGCGGGCCTTCGCCATGCTAGCACAGGAGCGGTTCCTAACTGTGATGAGTATTACAGTGTAGGACACAACCAGCAGGAGGAAGGAACTCAAAGAAAGAAAACCACTGTCTGCAACTATTAGTAGGCTGATAACATAAGTGTCTGTGCAAGCCAGCTTGGTCACTAGAGGGAGGTCACAGAAAAAACTGTCCACTTGATTAGGGCCACAAAAAGGCAAATTCACAGTAAATGCCAACTGGCTGGTAGTGTGGATGAAGCCCACACACCAGGAGATAAGTACAAGAATAATACACACACGGCGGCTCATGATTGTCATATAGTGGAGAGGTTTGCATATAGCAACATAACGGTCGTAAGCCATGGATACAAGGATCACCATTTCACCGCCAGCAAATAGATGAACAGAGAAAATCTGGGCCAGGCAGGCATCAAAAGAAATAGTTTTGTGCTCAACTAGGAAGTCTGCAATCATTTTGGGGGTGGCAAAGGAAGCAACACATATATCTATAAAAGAGAGGTTTGCAAGCAGAAAGTACATGGGAGTGTGAAGACGGGAATCTGAGGTCACAGTGAGGATGATGAGAAAGTTGCCCAGCAATATGGCCAGGTAGAGCAGTGAAAATATGAGAAACAAGAAAGGTTGGAGCTCCTGGGAGCTACAGAGTCCTAACAGTACAAACTCTGTCACCCGAGAATGATTTGTCTCATTCATTGACTTTGAAAGGAACTTCTCTTCAGTTACCTACATAGGAGAGAAATAGAAATCAATGAATGAACTAAGTGTGGTTCAATTTCATAGTCCAGTTAGGGAGTCTAGTTTCTACTCAAATACACACACACACACACACGCACGCCTACATAGCGATAGTACTCTAGTAATCAAAATGAACAGATCCAGAAGGAAACACTGAACCAAAAATCTTCTAGAAAAGGACAGTGGTGTTTGGGATGTTTCATCCAATTGATTCATAGTTACATAAATTTAATAAGTCAAATAAACTAGTTTGCAAGTGAAAATTACAAATGAATATATGAGAAGTTATTTTATATCACAGAAATTCAATTTTAATTTACAGAGATAAAAATCTCATTTTTCTTCACTAAGTATAAGAACTCTTAATGAATGAAAATATGTGAACTGCTATCAGGTGGAAATAAATTTTCACAAAATTAATTTGTAAAAAAATTAGACACAAAAGAGTAAATGCAATATAACTCTATTATATGAAATTTAAAGACAGACAGGCAAATCTTTGGTATTTGAAGCCAGGATAGTGGTTTTCCTCCATGGGAGGAAAGGGACAGGAGGGGCTTTAGAGGGGCTTTTGATAATGATCTCTTTCTTGATTTTGGTGATAGTAATTGGCTTCCTGGGATGCCCAGACAAGAAGTGACTCTCTTTCTCTTTCCCTTCATGGTTTCTGAAAACGTCTTCCTGCTATAACACTTAAAGCTCTCTTCTTACTGCTAGTAAAATAGTTTCTGACATTGGCGTCTTCAGAAACTATCTTTCACAATTCTGCATTAAATTGAAGATGATTATATATATTATATAACAAGTAATTAAGATTTCCTTAATGAGTATTTATTTTCATCTTTTCATTACTAGGGTGCCATGGGTATAACGAGGAAAGTTTAGATCCCATATTTGCTCCAAAGGAAAATCTATGTGAAAGATAAACATATAGACATATCCATTCCCTCCTCTGATATAGAATGGCCCAGTGACCTCAGAAAATCTCTTAAATCACACCTACACTCTTGAAAATGTTAAGATGAAGATGTTGGGTAACCAAAGCTCCAAGTTTGTTTGCAATATAAATCCATTCTTTTTTAGTTAATTCCCTCTATAATAATTTAAATGCCTTTTTTTTTTCCAGGGCACTGAGCTAGGTAGGACTAGTGATAGAGCAGTTAGGTATATCTTTCCCCCATGAAAATCATTTACAAATATCATGATCCCTTGTTAGGAAGGTAATGGACCCTCTTTTCCCGTCACTTTCTAGTGCATTCTTTAGTAGATTAAAAAAGATTAGATTTATCATTTAAGAAAAGGACTTTTTACACCCAATAAAACACTGTACTATAATGGAAACATAAATCTATTGGGAAAATATTGTAGGTTAAGATCACAACCATGTCATCAGATAGCTGTATGACATTGAGCAAGTTATTTAGCCTTTCGGGGCTTATTGTTCTCATATATAAACCATTGAACATAATGTTTCCCTCAAAGACACACTGAAAATGTTTGTTAAAAGTTTAGATGTGATAGGAGTTCCCTTAGTGGCTCAGTGGTTAACGAATCCGACTAAGAACCATGAGGTTGCGGGTTCGATCCCTGGCCTTGCTCTGTTAAGGATCCGGCGTTGCCGTGAGCTGTGGTGAAGGTTGCAGATGCGGCTCGGATCCCGCGTTGCTGTGGCTGTGGCGAAGGCCGGCGGCTACAGCTCCTGTTAGACCCCTAGCCTGGGAACCTCCATATGCCACGGGTGTGGCTCTAGATAAAGGCAAAAAGACAAAAAAAAAAAAAAGTTTAGATGTGATAGATCTTTAATCAAATATCAAGACTATGCATACATAAGCATTCTTAATAATGTATTATTTCAGATCAGAATAAGTAATTTGTTCCTGATAACAATACTTATCCAAAGATGGTGTTGTCTGACTTAGAGAAGAATGAGTTTGCACTACTAAATGGGGTCAAGTAAATTCAAATTTTTAATTCTTTGTAATATTTTAGGTCAAATTAATACCATCATAGGAGATTTTGCTAGGTGACTCACAGGTTCCTCCTTTTCCTAACTCTTATGAATCAGCCTTTCTCCAATACTTTAATCTCTGAAATAGTATCCTTGGTGGGTAAATTAAAGAAGGTATGAGTAAAATTTAGAGTTGGCACCAAACCCTGCAGGTTCAAAGTTTGAGTTAGAAAGAAAGTCATAATCTTTCTTTGACTGTCTGCTCTTTCTATCTTCACCTCCATTCCTGGCCCTTCACAGTCACTGTGCACTAGAGACCAGTGCTGTGACATTGTCCTCAGAGATACCAACAAAATGCTGTCCTTTATCTAAGATAAAGTGAAGAGAGTAGACAGACATATCCTTTAATCTGTGGTCATTAAATTTTTGAAAGTGTTTAATTGCCAGGTACAAGGTACCAATAAAAACTGACGTGGTCCTGAGATGATGAGCTGTAAAACAGTTTAACTTCTAAAGAAGGAAATTGGCAAAGGGTGTCTGTACCTGGGATGGGCTTGTCTCCAAGAATATGTGACGGGGCTGGATGCTGTGTCCTAATGGAAGCCTTTGGTAGCTGGGGGGGGGGGCACCTGGAGCTCTAAGGAATCTGAGAGTGGTAAAATAGGTAGAAAAAAGAAAAAGGCAAAGAAGCACTGAAAATGAACTTGCAAGTGTTGTATGGAATTTAGCCTAATTATTGCTACATTGCTTCTCTTTATGATGGTAAACAAATCATATTTTGTGGAAACTTCTAAAACCACACCTCACTAAAGGTTACATAAATAGGATTGATTCCTGACCTATTCCAGCTTAGTATCCTAGGAAAATATGACCTCCCAAGCTTTACTCCAGAGGTATGAATGGAATCATTGATCTCAGTGAGGAACTTGGATATTTCACCATTCGCTTTTTCATACAAGCCTTCTCTCTGATCAAAGAAAGTGTCAGTCAGAAATATTACTCAAAAGCACTCTAAAATATGTTTTAGGAAACACAATTGATGATAGTCATTGCCAGGTAAGTTAGGTTCTGTAGTTTCTGAAAGGTCAGGAAATTTAATCACTTTCTCAGATTAATGCTTAGAAAAATTTTAGGTGTTTTCCTTCCTCTATCTTACTTTCCCTTAATTTTATTTATTTATTTATTCATTTATTTATTTTTTATTTTTTTATTTTTAGGGCCTCATCCATGGCATATGGAAGTCCCAGACTAGGGGTTGAATCAGAGCTATAGCTGCCAGCCTATGCCTTAGCCACAGCAACACCAGATCAGAGCCGTGTCTGAAAACTACACCACAGCTCATGGCAGTGTCAGATCCTTAATCCATTGAGCAAGGCCAGGGATCGAACCTGCATCCTCATGGATGCTAGTCAGATTTGTTTCCCCTGAACCACAACAGGAATTCCCACTTTCCCTTAATTTTAAAGCACAGATTAGTTTTTTTCTCTTTCCCAGAAATATGTTATATATGATCATAATATAATTGAGTTAAAAATTTTATCTTGTAATAATATAATGGATTTAAACATATTAGGGATAATATTCCCAAACTCAGGCATCATATAGGGGGCACACTTATTTTCGCAATTAGGTACACAGCAGATGGTTCTTAATTTCATTAGTTATTTTATATCTAATTACTATATCTAATAGTTACAACCATATCTGTTTTATATCTAGTAACTAATATTATCTGGACTTGAATAATCAGACAATTCTAAATTATAAGCTTTAAAATAGCCTGGAACTCACATCAAGGAAAGATGTCCAAAGGTATCATATTCTATTGAGAGAGCATTAGCCTAGGAGAAAACCTTTTCTACCTCTCTTTTCCAAACATTACTCAAATCACACACTCTCTCAGGCATTCAGTTTCTCTTTCAGGAAGAAGAAAAAGGAGAAGGTTTAGAATTCTTCTTCCTAAAATGTAATAGTCTATGATTCTCTGGCATTTGAAAATATCTCCAAAGGGAAAATCAATTAAATGTAAAAAAAATAATGCAATAGGTTACTGATGGAAATAGTACATATGAAATGTAAAGCCAAAATGGTTTTATCAGAGAAATTCAGGCATCACTTACTCTGCAGTTCAGGTATTCGGACAATTGTTAATAGACAAAATGGGCACAGAACGTGGGAAGATCAAAGGAGATGGTAGAGAATAATTGTCTCTTTCTGCTCCTAACTGAATCAAGAGCCTAGGAAACAGAGCACCCTCCTTGTCCTATGCCTATAGTAACTATACTTGCCAAGTGAAACAAAATTTTGCAGAAGATACCAAATAACAGGTAAAAGTAGAGAGCCCATATCTTTGCAGTCTTCACTCTAACCCTAAACATTGAAGCATTATCACCCTCAGCACACAGCAAGAAGGAAAACCTTAACAATAATTAGAAGCGAATTGTGGATTTGAATTTAAGAGATTGTAGTAATGATTGGTGAGGTATGTGTGGGGGGGAACATAATAGACACATGGAGGGAAGATTTGGGGAGAGCGACAAGGGCAGGACAGGGACTGGGAGAGAGAAGGAAACCTGAGGTTTTATATCATGTTAGACAAAGTAGTGTTATCACTTATTATCCTATTGTGTATGCTGTCTTATTTCTAAAAAAAAAAAAGTTCCTGAAAATTTCCTAATTTCATGTACTATACATTTTGCAAACTTCTAATATAAATAGAATTGTCAATGTTCATTTTTCAAAATAAAAGAAATAACTAGAATATCCTCTCAACAATAACTTTACTTTTTATTAATACAAGTATTATAGACCAGGTCAATATATTTCACATTCTTTTTAATAATTAATATAGACACATATTAGTACAAATGAATAATATTCTTCCACTTACCAGCTTAGAAAGTAAGACTAGATTATCTCCAAGGCTTTTTTCATTTCTAAAATTAGAAATGTAGAGGAACTTATCTAGTGGGAACACGTGGAGTTTAGAAAAGTCACTCAGAATTCCTTAGAATGTCCAATGGCTTCTTGTTAATGAAGTATATACTTTCGCATTACCAGTATACCTCAGGCATAAAAATATTTTCAGATCACAAGCCATAATAAAATAATATTCCCTCATGGTTTAAGATGAAGTTTGATACTAAGGGAATTAGTATTACATTAATATCTGTCTCTAAAATGTATCAATAGAACTCTGTAATTGTAAGCATACATAATTCTTTTTGTCCATAATTTATCTTATAAAACTTACTTTCCTATAAGACTAGAAGCAAAAAGCAAAAAAGACCCTTGGTTCCCATCTTACACCCAGCTAAATTTTTATAGTCTTAAAAATATACTTACTGAGTGTCTAAATATCTTCTGATAGAAAGTATAAAAAGGGCAAAGAAAGGGTATATCGTGATTGTAACATAAGTTTATCAGATTTTAATTCTGTTCCTATCATGGCTGTCTCTAAGACAGTGCAGTAGGGTAGTCATATGTCACGTAGAGAGAGAAGGAAACAGGAATTTACTCCTCCTAGATGGAGTTTCTAGTTTTAGACCATAAAGACTTCCCTTTTGCTGAATTATAGTTGTCAGTTTTTCATCTAGAAAACAGTTTACTCCTCATTTCTCTATTCCAAGGAAATATGTTCAAAATGCACTTATAAAAGGTACATGTTCTAATAGTTCCCCCAGTCCTTATTTCTCTGACTCTTCTAAACATCCATTCACCTCTGAGTTTTCATATTGAATGCATTTTCAAGAAACTTTTGACGTGATGCATTTTAATTTGGTCCCTGCACTGAAAGATACTAAGCCACTCAGATTCTGCACTAATGTAGTGAGAGCTCTGCTCCTCTTTCTCTTAACCATACAGTTGTAGTATCCTAAGTTAAACATTATAAAGCCTTCCGCCCTGATGCTGGGAAGCTGATCTCATTGGAGAAGTGAGAAATCACCCTTTAGAGATCTGTGAATTCATCCTGCAGTGGGAGTAATTATATTTTACATAATTTTGACAGAAATGGAAAAAGGAATTTAAAAAAAACTTACCCATTGAGTGGGCATTTTGAAAGCAAAATATTATTTGATTACTTCAGACTCGTAGTGAGTAAAGTAATTTTTTGACCCCCAAATTTCTGTCTGTCATTAAAGTCATCATATGACCTTATAAATGATCACCAAGCCTTGGGGAGGCTTTCTCCAGTCACAAGGAGCCCACTACTTCACAAGATAATTTATTGTGTTGTTTAAATGTTCAATTGGTTGTACCATCGGTAGTTGAACAAATCTACTCCTTCTTCAACATGATGGTTCTTCAAATATTTGAAGATATTCTCATTTCTTCTCCCCAACAAACCTTCTGTTTCCTTGACAAATACATCTATAGTCTATTAAACCATGTTTTATACATTTTGTAGATGTTGCATTCCCGATTTTTCTCAGATGTTCTGCTGTAATTATAATCAGTCATTTTTAAAGAATTGACATGGGAGTTCCCGTTGTGGTGCAGTGGTTAACGAATCCGACTAGGAACCATGAGGTTGCAGGTTCGATCCCTGCCCTTGCTCAGTGGGTTAACGATCCAGCGTTGCCGTGAGCTGTGGTGTAGATTGCAGACGCGGCTGGGATCGTGCGTTGCTGTGGCTGCGGTGCAGGCCAGTGGCTACAGCTCCGATTAGACCCCTAGCCTGGGAACCTCCACATGCCGTGGGTGCGGCCATAAAATGACAAAAAGGCAAAAAAAATAAATAAATAAAAAATAAAGAATTGACATGGCATACTGTACTACTAAGCAAACTCAGTTTTCTGAATACTCTAGTGAAAGTTTTACATATACAAGGATACATGCACAATGGTGTTTGTTAAAATATTTTTTTAATAGAGAAATAGTAGAAACAATCTAAGTGTTTATAAATTGGGGAATTAATAAATAAATTATAATATTTTAATGCAACTGGATTTTATGTGTGAACATTTAGAAGTTTAAAAAATGTAGTAAATTCAAGACTTTTTTCATAAACAAGAATTTTGTGGTAATTAAAAAAATGTAAATTGATGAATGACAATTAAATGATCACATTTTGATAGACTGAAATAATTATGGATATATATATATTAATTAAAAGCTTTAAATCAAAAACTATCACAAGATACAAAGATCATTATATACTAAAGAATCAATTCATTATGAGGATATAACAATTAAAAATATACATGCACCCTTTGTTGAAGCACATATATAATGTAAGCAAATATTAATAAATCTGAATGCACCAACAGACAACAGTGTAATACTACAATGCAATACTCTATTTTCAATAATGGATAGATCATCCAAACATAAAATCAATAAGGAAATAATGGATTTAAATTTCACTTTAGACTAAATGGACCAAATAGACACATTCACACATTTTACTCAGTAGTAACCGAAGACGCATTCATCTCAAGTATGCACAGAACATTTTCTAGGATAAAATATACATTAGGTCACAAATCAACAAATATAAGAAGACTGAAATTATATCAAGTATCTTTTCTGACTACAGCGGTATGAAACTAGAAATGAAAACAGGAAAAAGTTGGACAATTCAGAAATATGTGAAAAGTAAATAATACACTCCTAGGCAGCCATAGGGCCAAAGAAAAAACTAAAAAGAAAATAAAAATATATCCTGAGACAAATTCACATATAAACACAACATATCCAAATTATGGGATACTGCAAAAGTTCTAGAGGGAAGTTTGTAGAAATAGATCCTTACATTAAGAAAAAGAAACATCTCAAGTAAATAAAATTCCTCAAAACTAGAAAAAAATAAGCCCAAATTTAACAGAAAGAAGGAAATAATACATATCAAAGCAGAAATCAATGAAATAGAAAAACATTACAAAAGATCAACAAAACTAAGGGCTGGGCTTTCTTAAAAGATAAAACTAACAAAACTTTACCTAGACTAAGAAAAAAAGGAGAAAGGTAATAAAATGAGAAATGCAAAAGGAGACATTATAGTGGATATCACAGTTTACGAACAAAAGTTCATAAGAGACTGTTACGAACAATTCTATGCAAACAAAGTGAATAACCTAGAAGTAACAAATAAAATCCTGGAAACATACAACCCACTGAGACTGAATCTTGAAGAAACAGAAAACCTGAATAGACCTATAAAGAGTAAAAATTTAATCATTAATCATTAATCAGATAACTCCAAAGAAATAAAACCCAGGACCAGAGGGATTCACTGGTTAATTCTACCAAACAGGTAAACACTTAACATCAATACTTCTTAAACGCTTCTTAAAAAAAAATTGAAGAGGAAGTTACACTTCCAAACTTATTTGATGGGGCCAACACCAATGTTACTTTGATACCAAAATTCAACAAGGACAACATAAGAAAATAAAATTACAGACCAAACTCCTAGATGAACATAGATGCAAATGTCTTCAGTAAAAGACTATCAAACAGATTACAATAGCACATTAGAAGTTCATACATATACGACAATCAAGTGGGACTTTATTCTGGATGCAAGGATGACTCACCATATTCAAATCATTAATGTGATATACTGCACTTACAGAACAAAGGATTAAAATTATATGATCATCTCAATAGCTACAGAAGAAGTATTTGACAAAATTCAATATTCATTATGATAAAAGTTTCAAAAATTAGATATAAAATGGAAATACCTCAAAATAATAAAGGCTGTGTATGACAAGCCCACAGATAAGGTCATACTCAATGGTGAAAGTCTAAAAGCTTTTCCTCTAAGATCAGGAACAAGACAAGAATATTTACTTTCATCACTTCTTCAACATAGTCCTGGAAGTTCTAGCTAGAGCAATTATAAAAGAAAAAGAAATAAAAGTCATCCAGATTGGTAAGGAAAAAGTAAAATTGTCTGTTTGTGAATGACATGGTATTACAGATACAAAATCCTGAAGACTCCATCAAAACACTGTTGTAGTTAATAAATTTAGTAAGGTTTCAGAATACAAAATCAACAGACAAAAATCATCTGTGTTTCTATAAGATAACAGATTATGTGAAAAAGAAATTTAAAAAACAGGGAGTTTTCTTCGTGGCTCAGTGGTTAACGAATCCGACTAAGAACCATGAGGTTGTGGGTTCGATCCCTGGCCTTGCTCAGTGAGTTAAGGATCCAGCGTTGCCGTGAGCTGTGGTGTAGGTTGCAGACGCGGCTTGGATCCCGCGTTGCTGTGGCTGTGGTGAAGGCCGGCAGCTATAGCTCCTGTTAGACCCCTAGCCTGGGAACCTCCACATGCCGCGGGTGCAGCTCTACATAAAAAGGCAAAAAGACAACAAAAAAAATTGAAAAAACAATCCCAGTAGCATCAAAACATAAAATACTTTGAAATAAATTTAACCAAAGAGGTGAAAGATCTATACACCAAACACCATAAGACATTAATTAAAAAAAAAAAACTTGTAAGAGACACAAATAAATGGAAAGATATCTCATGTTCATGGATTAGAAGAATTACATTTTTTTTTTGTCTTTTTGCCTTTACGTAGAACCGTACACGCGGCATGTGGAGGTTCCCAGGCTAGGGGTCTAACAGGAGCTATAGCTGCCGGCCTTCGCCACAGCCACAGCAACACGGGATCCAAGCCGCGTCTGCAACCTACACCATAGCTCATGGCAACGCCAGATCCTTAACCCACTAAGCAAGGCCAGGGATCAAACCTGCAGCCTCATTGTTCTTAGTCGGATTCATTAACCACTGAGCCATGAAGGGAACTCCTAGAATAATTACATTTTTAAATGTCCATAATGTCCAAAAAGATCTACAAATTCCATGTAGTTTCTATCAAAATTCCAGTAGTATTTTTCATTGAAAGAGAAGAAAACAATTCTAAAATTCATATAGAACTGTAGACGACCTCAAATAACCAAAGCAGTCTTAAGCAAGAAGAACAAACTTGAAAGCATCACCTTTCCTGATTTGCAAACTATATTACAAAGCTCTGGTAATCAACACAGCATGGTACTGGCAAATGTGGTTCATCAGAGAATTCTAGGGACAGCAAGACTCCTTTCCTATAGTAGTAACCTGCTCATTAATAAACTCCCTATAAGTTTTCTTCTTCCATATTTTATTTTCATATGGCTTTACAGTATGCACTACTAGCATTACTTTAGCTGTTAACCATGTTAACTGTCTTGTCAGTTTGGTGACTTTTTTTTTTTGTCTGCTTGTCTATCAGCAAAAAAACTCCAGTGTAGTCAGGTGGTTGGCAAAGACTTGATTCAGTGGAAGTTATAGTGTATTTCCCAATGAAAATGTTCTAATTCTGGCAAGTATAATTTTCAATCCAGCAAAGCTTGGAATTGCCATGATAGGAAACAAAAAATTCACAAGTAGATCACTAAGAATGATAGAAAGAAGGTACGATCTTAATTCTATTCCATATTTTTCAGAGCTATGTATTAGCAATTGGCAATACAGCATCACAATTAACTGTTAGTTCAATTATATCTTGGAGTTCATTGTCTCCAAGTAAGTATAATCATGATATGAGCCTATTTTCTAAGCCTTTGGTTGGGCATTCATTTTTCTTTGAGGCTAGAATTATTCAGGAAAAATTGATCTCATGGTTCTATGCCTGTTGCCACAATTTTTCACAGTAAAATGTGTTCCACACCACAGGCAATCTTTATGGAATCATAAATCAGACACTTTCTGAATCCTAGGATAGTGATCTTGGAAGAAGAACTGCAAGCAGAAAGGGAGAACTCTTATCTAGAGATTACCATTCCAATAAAGACAAATCACTACCACCTGTGGAGGAAGTGCTCTGATATAATTGACTTGCCTCTGAGTGGCAAGTTCCCAATATCAGTTTCTTCCGCTTATAGGTGAAGTTTTATGAGTAGTTGTAATAGAAGTATGAAGAACTTTAATAAAGGCCCAAGGCTTTGGGGGCACATCCATAGCTTAAATTCTAACTTCTGTTTCTGTTTTATTCATGTACTAGTTATGTAAGAACTGAGGTGATACAGAACAAAAGTTGACTGACAGATTATCCTTTTCCTAGAATTTGATCGCCTTCTCTGTGGAGAAGAACTCTGAATGATAGAAACTGTGATTTGTTATATGGGGGGAAAACTAGTTACATAGTCATTTGTTAACCCATGGTCAGTTTTAAATAAGGCCCAGTTTCATCCTAGGATCCTCTTTTCAAACAGTGGGTGGGGCTCTGCTGCAGAGTACTGAACTTTTCTCCAGAACTCTAAGAGTTAGCATTGCTACTCATCTGGCCTTGCTAGCGAATCCCAATAATGAACTTATTTCTTATGAATACCTCTGTTTAATTTGATATCATTGTTCATATGACCCAAGAGATAGGGAATTTTGCAGAGAAGAAGGGACTTGGTGTAAGAATCTCTTGAAAACTAACAATCCTATGATAAGTCACCAAACAAGTGGATAACAACAGTACCCAGGTGACAGGAGAGTAACCATGAAATGGGGCAAAAGAGAAACCACACATCACTATTCTTCTAATGTAAAAACATTTTTTAAAATAGTGTATTGCCTTATTTATATACAGTAAAAATATTTCTGTTGGTTGTGTTACGAATAATACATTTTCCACCCATAGAAGGCCCAATGTATTTAAACCTTATAAGTAAAAGACATGGTACCACTGACTTCAGGGTCAATATCTCTTTATCTTAAAACAAATTTAAATTTTAAAAATTAAGGATTAAAGGAAGTCAAAAGGACAAATATAATGGAAGAAGAGGTGGTTAAAATTGCTAAACTGCATTGTTCTATTCATATCACCATTAACCTTTAATTAAAGTTAACACTTCCCACTGATTTGAATGACTGACTTTAACATTACAGTGATTTTATTTGTGAATATCTAAAGACACAAGTTATAGTGGTAACAGTCCTGTAAATTTACTTTGTTTCCAGGAAAAGAATATTTCTTAAAACTGCAGAAACCTGGCCAGACTTCAGATAACGACTCTTCAGTTTTGCCATAGCTGCCTTCATTTCTTTGTTCCTTAGAGTGTAGATAACAGGGTTTAAAATGGGAGTAAAGATGGTATAGAACACAGCAAGGACTTTGTCAACTGAATAACCGCTGAAGGGCCACACATAGATGAAGATGCATGGTCCAAAGAAGAGTGTGACCACAGTGATATGAGCAGTCAGTGTGGAGCGGGCCTTCGCCATGCTAGCACAGGAGCGGTTCCTAACTGTGATGAGTATCACAGTGTAGGACACAACCAACAGGAGGAAGGAACTCAAAGAAAGAAAGCCACTGTCTGCAACTATTAGTAGGCTGACAACATAAATGTCTATGCAAGCCAGCTTGGTCACTAGAGGGAGGTCACAGAAAAAACTGTCCACTTGATTAGGGCCACAAAAAGGCAAATTCACAGTAAATGCCAACTGGCTGGTAGTGTGGATGAAGCCCACACACCAGGAGATAAGTACAAGAATAATACACACACGGCGGCTCATGATTGTCATATAGTGGAGAGGTTTGCATATAGCAACATAACGGTCGTAAGCCATGGATACAAGGATCACCATTTCACTGCCAGTGAAAAGGTGAACAAAGAAAATCTGGGCCAGGCAGGCATCAAAAGAAATAGTTTTGTGCTCAACTAGGAAGTCTGCAATCATTTTGGGGGTAGCAAAGGAAGCAACACATATATCTATAAAAGAGAGGTTTGCAAGCAGAAAGTACATGGGAGTGTGAAGACGGGAATCTGAGGTCACAGTGAGGATGATGAGAAAGTTGCCCAGCAATATGGCCAGGTAGAGCAGTGAAAATATGAGAAACAAGAAAGGTTGGAGCTCCTGGGAGCTAGAGAGTCCCAGCAGCACAAACTCTGTCACCCGAGAATGATTTGTCTCATTCATTGACCTTGAAAGGAACTTCTCTTCAGTTACCTAATAGGAGAGAAACAGATATCAATGAACTGAGTATGAGTTTGATTTCTTAATTTCACTTCATAAGATAGGGATTCTATAACTATTTACATTTAAGTTTTCACACATCAAAAATCATACAGACAGCATAACGATGCTATTGAGGAAGGATGAAGGAGAGAATTGTCAAGGAGATAGTCAACCAACTGGCATATCCAATTACATGAATTCAAGGATTGTCATCAACTAATTTAAAATGAAATAGAATATCTGAATTTTTTTCTTTGACACTGTAGAAATCCAGTCTAAGAATTTACAGAGACAAAATTTAAATAAATGGTATAAATTGTTTTTGAACTTTAAACAAAGGAAAATGATTTCACAGATTTAATGCTGACCAAAATAATTAGACACAAAGTGGGGTATACTGTGCAAACCTGTTTAAATAAAATGTAAATATATGTGAAACTATTTTATAGAGTTGAAAAATCTCCAGTAGTGGTTATCCTCAAAGGCAAATAGGGACAGGAAGGGGTTTCTAAAGTGCTAGTAATGTTCAGTTTTTTGATGTGGTTGATAGTTACATAGGCGTGTTCACTTCATGAAAATATCTAAATGTGTTTCTGCTCCGTGCACTTTTGTGTGTATGTCATATATTTATGAGTTAAAACAAAGAAGAAAGAGATAGCATTATGTTGTTTAGGAGAGCCCATAGGAGAAATCATTGCCTCGAGTAAACAGACCTTATTCTTTCTCTATTGAATTACAAATTGCATCAACTAAAATACAAAACAATAGCAAAACCTAAAGGTCCAGAGTTGGAAATCTTCCTAGAGCTATGATTCAGCTCTTCATGGAGTTCCGTTATGCAAGGAATCTGGTGCATTAGTTCGTTTCAGTTATTCCTGAAGACATGAAGCTTCTTTAAACTCAGCCATTGGTGTTAGTAATGTAAATATATTATTGAATTATGGTTGATATTTTATTTGATTTGGGCTTTAAAAATATAGTTACACTGCACAAGAGGAATTTGTACTATAGGAAAAATGTCTTTTCTATTCTGTCATCTTACATTCTGTTTTATTAGAACTTTATCCTTGTTAGGCTATTTTTACTTTTGTAAGCTATCTAGAACTAGAGAAGTTATGTAATGAAAGGTAATGAAGGATCTGATTTTGAAGAATCTTTCTGACATCTAAGTCAGATCTTGGGAGAGAGTGTGTTTTATTTTACTGATCTGTATTCATCTGCTATTTTTTATTTCATTGTCTTCTTGGATTATAATTTAAAATTGCCTAGCATCTCTTTGAGTTTCACTGGAAATGTTACACATAAAGGACAGGGCATGTGATGAATACTTTTAACTCCCATGAACCAATTTCAGGGACTCACTCATATTTCAAATCTCCAATTATCTAGAAAAGCTACCAAAGAATTAGTTAACATATTATCAGAGATTATATCAAAATATATGACTCCAGGATTTTCAGAAGACATAACAATTGGAGATCAAAGTCAGGGTAGGCTGCAGGTAAAATCATACACCAAGACAAGTTTGTATCTGAAGGACCACTGCATTCTCTTCAGTACTGTTCTCCCCTTCTCATCATTTCTCAGGGAACTCTTGTTAGCAAGTTAACTCCAGAAGCCCACATTGGCCTTTCCTGCCTGAGAAACACCCTTACTTTTAGACCCCGTGACAAAAATATTGCATTGAATCTCTAACTGCAGGGAAGGAATTAATATCTAACAAAATCAGCTCGTGGGGATTCATATGTGCCTGGTCAGAAAAAGCAAAGCTTTAAGCACAGGAATCCTTAAGCACAGATTTCCCAGGAATACCTTTTGGTGCTAGAACAGAAAGGAGCAGCAGGAAGTATTTGTAAGCAGAGAAGACTTTGTGGTATTTTTAGAATGAACTGTGTATTATGTGAGACAATGATAATAAGAATCATCTGCCCAATAAGTGTTCTGAAAACTTTAATTCTTCCGTTGTCATTGCTCCCTGTGGTGCCCAGAAAAGAAAAAAAAAAAAAAAGGACACTGCTTTTCAGGGAGCAAAACATGGTCAAATCAGTTCTATCAAGAGCTGAGTTTCTTAGTACAGACCATCAACTTGGTGAGCAACAGAAACTTAAATTACTTGATATAAATCCTTTACTCTAATATACATGCATTCTTTTTTAGTTCATTTATTCTAAAAGTATGTAAGTGCCTGTTTTTCCCAGGGCACTGTGCTATGAACTGGTGATAGAGCATTTAGTTTTATAATTTGCCTCCCCAAAGATCATTTATGAATATTCGTAATCCCTTGTTCATTTAGAGAAGTTGATGAATTTTCATTTCCCTTCAATCCCTAGCATATATCTTTTTAGATTAAATGAGCTGTCTTTTTAGCTCAGGTAAAACTACTGTATTGTAGTGAAAACGTAAAATTTATCACCATAAAAATTTATGTTAAATCACAATTGTCCTCAGGCAGCTGTATGACACTTTAATAGGTCACTTAGCCTTTCTGGGTTCATTATCCTCAAAAATGAAATGTTGAAAATGATACTACTCTCAAAGAGATACTCAGAATGTTTCTTAAACAATCATGTAGATGAGACAGCTTTAACTGATTGTGATGACTATCAATTAAATGTGCTTAATAACATATAATTTCAGATCAGAATAAGTGGTAATTTCCCAGTTATTTTACTGGCCAAGGATAGTGTTATCTGACTCATACAAGAATGAGTTTCTAATTAGTGTTTTCATGTAAAAATCAATTTTTCATTTCTTATAATATTTAATGCATGCATATAGGATGGTATTGGTGACTCACAGTTCCCTCCTATTTGAAATTCTATCAATAAATCTTCCCCCAATACTTCTATCTCAGAAATTACGACAGGTAGATGCAGTGAGATAACTGAGTATAGTTTACAGAGGCCACCAAACACTTCAGCTCAAACATATATCTTTCACAAGCTTCCCAACATTTCCACTGCCTTTACCTTCTCTCTCTAAATACAAATCAGAGATACAGCAGTCTCTGTGGAGACAAATGCTTATGTGTTTTCTACAGAAGGATACTGACAAAATGCTTTCACTTACCTAAGATGAAATGGAAAGTGTGGAGGTATAATCTATAGTCACTAATGCTTGGAAAAAATTTAGTTGTTACTTCTACATCTCCCAAGAAAACAGACCTTGCTCTGAAGAGATGAATTGTAAAGTTTACTTTAAAATAAGAAAGAAATAAACTCAGGGTATCTGTGCCAGGGTGGACTGTCTTCAAAGAGGTGAGATAGGGCTGAATGCTGTGTCCTAATGCAGATCTTGAGTAGCTGGGGGAGCCCAAGCAGTCAGGAATCTAAAAGAGGCAGAGGAATAGATCAAAGAGAAGAAATGCTGAAACAGAATCTTCTGTCTCACAGTCTTGCAAAAAAACTTATCATAATCAGCTATCTTATTCTGTTTTCAATAGCAGTAAACCAGATGAGTACAAATGACTTTTAAAGACCTCTAGAAATTAAAATCAATCAAATGTCCCTAAAGATAACATGAAGGTATTCATTTCCTAGTCTCCGCTGAAACTTTAAGTATAGAGTATTTACCCACATATTCTAGGAAAATGCTTTCTTTCAACTTAACCTCACCTGAGAGGTACAGAGAATGGATGAAATTCTTTAGGGGTCTAAACAGAGGAAGCCTTTAGGTAACTTAATCTACAATTTAATCTATAAAAACATTTATATATATATATAATACATATACATACACATTTTATTTTTAGGAACAGTCACCAGCGATTTTGATTATTATATGATTTGGGGCCTGTGAAGATATTGCGGTATCAATAATACTGCATCATTTTATCGAAACCATGTTTAGGGAATATTTAGGCTTTTTTTTCCCTTTACCTTACTTTCCCTTGATTCAAAGTATAGACAGTTTTTTTCCCCTGCTTCTCAGAAATATATGATCAACAAATAAATACCTGAATCAAACATTTTGTGCAATATTGAGAAATTCTCTTATGGTGCAGTAGGTTAAGGATCTGGTGCTGTCACTGCAGCAGCTCAGGTCACTGCTGTGGCGCAGGTTCAGTCCCTGGCTTAGGAACTTCCACGTGCTATGGGTGTGGCAAAAAATGTTGTGCAATATTGAATTTACCATTGGGTAAATTTATCATAATAGTGGTAGGATTCTAAAAGTTAATAATCATATATGAGGTACCTTTGTTTTTCACAAGTAGGATATATATTCGGCAAGATATTTTCCTTTTCCTAAGTTAATTATATTTTCTTGTCATGAATTAGCAGGAATAATTCTAAATTATAATCTTTAAAATAGCCTGAAATCCAAGTCAGTGGATCATGTGCAAGACATAACGGACTATAAGAGAAGTATTAGCCTGAGTTATAAAAAACGTATGTTCCAATTCTGCCTCTCACTAAGTAACTTTACAAATTTGAGCAAATTACACGCTTTTCATGGTGCACCATTTCTTTTCAAAAAATAGATTTCTCCCTCCTAATTTTTAATGTTCTATAAATATCTTTTGAAAACATAGTCTCAAAAAATCAAGTCAATTCAATGATAAAAATAATTATAAAATGTATTAAAATAAAAGTGTATTCATTCAAAAGAGTGAATCCATCCCGGTTTTAGCAGAAACAGTATGGCCATCAATTACTTCTTAGATTTAGATATTTGGACAACAATAATAGACAAAATGGACATAGAATATTCAAATATTGAAAGGGTGAAATATGAATGTATCTCTGTGTTCTCTACTCTGTCTGAAATAGAAAACTGAGAAAAATAGCACTCTTCCAGCCCCTAGTCTTATAATATTTGCACCTACCAGGAAAAACAACATTCTTTAGGATCCATTGGCTGGGGGCAAATGTAATGAACTCCTGTCTTTCCAGACTTTAGTCTTCACTGTTTATACTTTGAAGTTTTACTGTCTTCAATATGTACATATAAGAAAAGCCATCATAATTGTTAGAAGCTAATTAGTGACTTGACATCATTAGATCTTAGTGTCCAAGAGACACAGAGGAGACTTGTGCCAGCAGAAATTACCTTCATTAGGGTTAATTGCATGAGAGAGAGTTTGTTTGCTCACAAGAATTATACTGCATAATCTTGAGGATTCATAAATGGACAAAGCAGTAGGACTAATGGAAATGCTTTGTCCTGTTGGAGAAAATGTAACATGGTGGAACGAAAAGCAGTGACTAAGTTTGTTAGCTAGTCCTTTCTGCTTCAGCAGAGTTTTAGAACAGGGCCCCTGGGAGTTTCAAAAATTGATGAGGAGCCATTTTTTGCTTCTGCATACTACACAGCAGTACAACATCTTGGAATTTTAATTGCCCTACAAGAGCCACATGCATAGTTTCAAAGGCAAGAATCCTGGGGTAGGGAAGGGATAGATCTTTTACAATAAAAACACTGCATCCTGCCAAATAGATTCTAGTGAAGACACTGTAAGTAGTTTTGCAAAAATTTAAACTTTTTAGTTCATGTTTTTAGAAAAAACAAAAAAAGCCACTAAGTGAAGCTCTGATTTTCTCCTCTCCTGAGGAGAGAGGACAGAATGTAAAATGATAAAGAAAGTGGTTTCTTATTATAGGATGGAATTCTGAAATTGGTATGGACACTAGAAATCAACTAATTAAGTTAATTTATATGTCAGATCGGTTGAATGAGCTCTTGAAGAATTAGTTGCCTGACTCAAATGATACTGTCCAGTTCCATCGTCCAACCTCTTCTCTAACGCTCTTCCTACTCTACCATGATGCCTCTTCCACAGGTTGCAACATTTTGAATTTATGATTAGAGCTAAGCTGATTCTTAATCTCTTCCCAGATTCACATATTTAGAGCACTCCTAAACATTTCTTTGACCTATACTTCCCAGTACCCTTGAAGTCTGTCCTTTCTACTACCTTTTTCAAATAGGTAATCTCTAAAAATTTGTCATTTGGAATTTATTTTCCCTCTAGGATCTCCTGCTGCATAATTTAATATATACGGATAACGTTAAACCTGTAAGAAGGAGCCCTATGTATTACAAGTTTCCAAAATGTACCTAAGTGTATATCTCTAAGGTTCCAAATTGTACAACAGTGCCACAAATATAATATCAGCTAAATTAATATATTTTCCCTACATTTATCTGTATGGTAAATATGAATTCTGCTAATATCATCGTCATCGTAGAAAATATCCAGGCTCAATATAATGGGTGATGTCTACTTCTCTAATATCTCTACATTTAATTCCCAAGTTTATTGTGATAGATGGGATCACATTGTTTATGTAGTTTTTCTGATGTTTGTATTCTCTAAACATGAATCATGAACCTTTCCCATGGTTTTTACATATAATTTGTAAATTTGCTTTTTAACGTTTGCATTCTCTTCAAATTTAAACATTATTTCCACTTTGTAGAAAATTTTAAGTATTTTTTTTCCTAATTGAAGATAAATGTGATTTTAAATACTATATATAGGAACTTCCTTGTGGCACAGATGGCAAGGATCCATCACTGTCACTGCAGTGGCTTGGATCATTGCTGTGGTACAGGTTTGATCCCTGGCTCAAGAAGTTCCACATGCTACAGTCGCAGGCCAAATCTTAATTAATTAATTAATGTATATTTAAATTATTTAAAATTTTTCCAACTGCTTTCTCAGGATAAGTTTTTCTAAAACTATTTCAGTCAAGAATTTGAACATTTCTGAGTCTCCGGATTCTCACAAAACTTCACACTCTAGTATAATAGAATTTCATCACCATAAAATCTTCCCTTTATAGTTGAACACTTCCCCCTCCTTAACCCTTAGCAACACTAATGTGTTTTCTAGGTCTACAGATTTGCCTTTTCCAGAACATCGTATGTTCACTTTATACAATATGTACTGTGTGTAGCCTTTTCAAGTATCTTCTTTAATTTGGAAATATGCATTTAAGATCATCTATTTTTTGAATGGATTAATAGCTCATTCTTTTTATCATGTTATAATATTCCATTGTATATATGTATTTTTCCCTTCATCTATTGAGGGACATTTTAGTTGCTTCCATATTTGTTTTGGTTGGGTTTTTTTGGTAAAATAAAGTTTCTATAAATGCTCGTGTGCAGGATTTGTGTGTATATATCATCTCAAATCAGTTGAGACATCTAATTTGATAGGAAGCAATGTTTGACTCATATATTTTAAAGCTCAAAAAAAAAAACAGGTACAAATAGATTAGGATTATTATGTCTTATTGATGGATTAACCTCTTTACTACCATGACACATCTCTCTTTATCTTTGGTAATATTCCTTATTCTGAAGTCTTCAGAGTCAGATACTGATTTAAATTATTAGGTTCCCTTGTAATTACTGTTTGCATTGTATGTCTTTTTTCCATCCTTTTATTTTAAGCAGTCTGTGTCTTTATATTTAAAAAGGATTTCTTGTAGACAGCAAATAGCTGGGTCTTGCTCATGATTCATTCTGGCAATATCTTTTAGTGGAGTCCTTAGACCACTGACATGTAATGTAGTTGTTTAAAGGCTCTATATTTACTACCTTTTTTCTATTTATTTTATCTGTATATTTACTCCTTTTCCCACTCTTTCTGCTCTCTGTTGATTTTTAGTTTTCTGCTTCCACTATTTTATCTCATCTTTTAATTGCTCTCTTTTATTTTCAACTTATAAAACTATATTTCAATATCTTATTGTATAAAACACTTTTTTATATCTAGTGTTTCATTTAAAATATTTGCTAAATGTTATTTTTGAGACAATAATTGTAATAACTTTTATTAATCAGATTTGCTCTGACACGCTTTAAATTTTTGTTAGATATGGGGCTTTAATCTTAAAAAACATTTTCTTGAGGTATGATTAACATACAAAACCTATATAATTTACACAATTTGATGACTCTGAAGATAATTATACATTCCTGAAATTGTCACTGCAATCTGTGTATTAAACATATCTATTAACTCCAAAAGTTTCTTCCCATGTATTTCTTTTATAAGAAAACACAGCAGAGTTCCCATTGTGGCTCAGCAGTTAACGAATCTGAAAAGAAACTTCCAAAAACCATTGTTTTTAAAAAAGAATATTTTTATATTTAAATACCATTCCACATGACCCCAAATCTCAGGTAACCAGTCTCACAGAGTGCAGAAGCCAATTAAAAATGTTCTTTTGTATTGTTTGTTCCAGTTCTGTGAAGAATGTCATGGGTACTTTGATAGGGATTGCATTGAATTTGTAGATAGCTTTGGGTAGTATGGCCATTTTTACAATATTTATTTTTCCAGCCCATGAGCATGGAATATCTTTCCATTTCTTGTATCTGCTTTGATCTCCTTGATTAATGTTTTGTAGTTTTCTGCATATAAGTCTTTCACCTCCTTGGTCAGGTTTATTCCCAGGTATTTGATTTTTTGCGATGCTATTTTAAAAGGTAAAGTATTTTGGTATTCTTTTTCTAATATTTCATTGTTAGTATACAGAAATGCGATTGATTTCTGAAGGTTAACCTTATATCCTGCTACTTTGATGAATTTGTCTATCAGTTCATGTAATTTTGGGGTTGAGTCCTTGGGGTTTTCTATATAAAGTATCATGTCATCTGCATAGAATGACAGTTTTACCTCTTCTCTTCCTATTTGGATGCCTTTATTTCTTTTCATTTGTCTGATTGCTCTAGCTAGGATTTCCAATACTATGTTGAATAATAGTGGTGAGAGTGGGCGTCCCTGTCTTGTTCCAGATTTTAGTGGGAAGGCTTTCAGATTTATCCATCGAGTCTTATATTTGCTGTGGGTTTATCATAAATGACTTTTATTATGTTAAAGAATGTTCCCTGTATTCCTACTTTGGTAAGAGTTTTGATCAAAAATGGATGCTGGACTTAGTCAAATGCTTTTTCTGCATCTATTGAGATGATCATGTGGTTTTTGACTTCTCTTTTGTTTATGTGGTGTATGACATTGATTGATTTGCATATGTTGAACCATCCTTGTGCACCTGGGATGAATCCCACCTGGTCATGGTGTATGATCTTTTTGATATGTTGTTGGATTCAGTTGGCTACAACTTTGTTGAGAATTTTTGCATCTATATTCATCAAAGATATTGGCCTATAGTTCTCTTTTTTCGTGGTGTCTTTGTCTGGTTTTGGAATTAAGGTGATGTTGGCATCATAGAATGTCTTTGGGTGTGTTCCTTCTTCTTCAACCATTTGGAAAAGTTTAAGGAGGATGGGTATGAGTTCCTCTTTGTATCTTTGGTAGAATTCACCTGTGAAGCCATCTGGTCCTGGACTTTTATTTGTAGGGAGTGTTTTGATGACATACTCAATTTCATTTCTAGTGATTGGTCTGTTCAGTTGATCTATTTCTTCTTGAGTCAGTTTTAGCAGGGTGTAAGTCTCTAAAAAGCTGTCCATTTCTTCTAGGTTGTCGAATTTGTTGGCATACAATTGTTCATAGTATTCTCTCGGGTTTTTTTGTATTTCTGTAATATCCATTGTGACTTCTCCTTTTTCACTTCTTATTTTGTTTATTTGGGTTTTTTCTCTCTTCTTGGTGAGTTTAGCCAGAGGTTTGTCAATTTTGTTTACCTTTTCAAAGAAACAGCTCTTGGTTTTATTTATTTTTATTGATTTTATTGATTTCCTCTCTGATCTTTATGATTTCCTTCCTTCTGCTGACTTTAGTGTGTTTTTGTTCTTCTTTTTCTAATTCATTCAGGTGATGGGTTAGGTTGTCAGTTTGAAATTTTTCTTCTGTTTTGAGGAAGGCCTGTAATGCCATGAACTTCCCTCTGAGCACTGCTTTTGCAGCATCCCATAGATTTGGAGTGGTTGTGTCTTCATTCTCATTTGTCTCAAGGTATTTTTTAATTTCCTTCTTGATTTCCTCATTGACCCATTCATTTTTTAGTAGGATATTGTTTAGTCTCCATGTAGAACAAAAGACCCAGAATCGCCAAAGCAATTCTAAAGAACAAAAACCAAGCAGGAGGCATAACTCTCCCAAATTTCAGGCAATGTTACAAGGCCACAGTAATCAAGACAGTGTGGTACTGGTACCAAAACAGACATACGGACCAATGGAACAGAATAGAGAACCCAGAAATAAACCCAGATGCCTACGGTCAATTGATCTTTAACAAAGGAGGCAAGAACATAAAATGGGAAAAAGACAGTCTTTTCAGCAAGTATTGCTGGGAAACCTGGACAGCTGCATGCAAATCAATGAAAGTAGAACACACTCTCACACCATGCACAAAAATAAACTCAAATGGCTTAATGACTTAAATATGACAAGACACTATTAAACCCTGGAAGAAAACATTGGCAAAACATTCTCTGACATCAACCTTACAAATGTTTTCTCAGGTCAGTCTCCCAAAGAAACAGAAATAAAAGCAAAAATAAACCAATGGGACCTAATCAAGCTGACAAGCTTTTACAAAGCAAAGGAAACCAAAAAGAAAACAAAAAGACAACTTACAGAATGGGAGAAAATAGTGTCAAAGATGCAACTGACAAGGGCTTAATCTCTAAAACATATGAACAACTTATACAACTCAACCAACAATCCAGCAAAAAAGCCAACAATCCAATTGAAAAATGGGCAAAAGACCTGAATAGACATTTCTCCAAAGAAGATATACAGATGCCCAACAAGCACATGAAAAAATGTTCAACATCACCGATTATTAGAGAAATGCAAGTCAAAACTACCACGAGATACCAGCTCACATCAGTCAGAATGGGCATCATTAACAAGTCCACAAACAACAAATGCTGGAGGGGGTGTGGAGAAAAGGGAACCCTCCTGCACTGTTGGTGGGAATGTAAGCTGATACAACCACTATGGAAAACAGTATGGAGATACTACACATAGAACTACACATAGAACTACCATATGACCCAGCAATCCCACTTTTGGGCATATATCCGGACAAAAATCTCCTTGAAAAAGACACATGTATTCACATGTTCATTGCAGCACTATTCATTATAGCCAAAACATTGGAAACAACCCAAATGTCCACTGACAGATGATTGGATTAGGAAGATGTGGTATGTATATGCAATGGAATGCTACTCAGCCATAAAAAAGAATAAAATAATGTCATTTGCAGCAACAGGGATGGAATTAGTGACCTTCATACTGAGTGAAGTCAGAAGGAGAAAGACAAATACCGTATGATATCACTAATATCTAGAATCTAATATACTGCACAAATGAACCTTTCTACAGAAAAGAAAATCAAGGACTTGGAGAACAGACTTGTGATTGCCAAGAGGGTGGGGGAGGGAGTGGGATGGTAGGGGGTCTGGGGTTAATAGTTGTAGACTGTTGCCTCTGGGATGGAAAAGCAAGGAGATCCTACTGTATAGCACTGGGAACTATGTCTAACCACTTGTGATGAATCCACATATGTATGTGTAACCCTGTCACCATGCTGTGCAGCTGGGTATAATGGAAAAAAATAAATAAAATTAATTTAAAAAAATGTTCTTTTGTGAAGTGAAGTCATCTATCTGTGGAAGTAATTAACACACTTTGGGTTGTTTTTCTCGAAAACAAGATGGTGAATACATTTAAGTGGCTTGCCTGTACTTGAAAGTGAGTTTTACATCACAAGAGGGAAATGTAGTGACCTAGAAGCTTGCAACAGCATTTACACTCATTTAATAAGCTGCCTCCCTCTATGCACCCTCTTTTCCCTTGTTTAAAGTGACCTTGCCCATAAGGATTAGCCCATTTGCTCAGAGCCTGAAGGAAACCACATCATAAAAAATGTAAATCTGGCACTGGGCCTAAGAGTGCTAGAATTTTGTTTACTCTAATCCATTGCTTCTTTCTTTTCATGGAAATGTTTATGATAAAATTTTTCAAACTTCATACCATGTAATCTGCTGCCCCCTCCAAATATCAAAATTTTAATTGTCACTGGTCAGTACTTAAACAGACATTGGAATCACAAAGTGAGTTGGGCGTATCTGAGTAGAACTGCGTAGCATGTTCTTGAGTCTTGCGGATAGTTGTTTCAGAGCAGTGGAGGGACTGAGAAATTCTACAGACAAGAGCAAGTGACAAGGTGAAAACGTTAATGCTGAGATAAAGTATGTGCACCAGATACTTGGTGAGTCAAATAAAGAAGCCCAGGGTAATCTGAATTCTCTACTGAGAGACCAAGATTTTTCTTGACATCTCTCTCATTAGTATTTCATGTATATTTCAGTTCTTTTCAAAACCAACTCCTCCTTTACTTTGCCCCATCTCAGCTAATGGCATTTCTCTTGACCCAGTGATTCCAGCAAGCACTTAGCTCCTTCCTTTTCCTTACTTCTTTTCCTAATCCTGCTTTGAGTTCCTCCAAAATATTCCCAATTTATCAAATTATTATCAAATCTTTTATCAAATGATTTCCATTTAACTCTCTGCCTAAACCTTCATTGTCTTTCTCTTTAAGTGTTTCAAGGCATTCTCATAGTCTCTACCTTGTACCATTGACTTTTCCAATCAATTCCTCCAGTAAACTATAAATATAAATAAAATCATAATACGTTATGTTGACCTTTAAAATAAAATATGCAGTTATTTACCAGCAAAAATGGAATAGCAGAGATATTGCAATTCAGAGTATGTAAACTATAGTGTAAGCAACCATAAGCAAGTCTGCAAACAAAGAGGAATGTTACTTAATAGAAAAAGAAAGGAGGAAGTTGGGAGGTGCCTTGAACAAAAGTCTGTTGAAAGAAAGTGAGAGTTCAAAACGATAATTTCTCGTTGGCCGGGGCTATTTCTAGGCAAAGAGAAAATCTTTTTCCCTCCCACTGGGGTACTGAAATGGTGTTTTTTTCCTGTTGGAGATACAAAGAAAATTCTCTTTACGTTTCGGGACTGCAAACCACAATGAGTGGCAGTGCATGGGCGCTCCCTCTTCACAACCTCCCAAATCCATTTTAAATGTTTTCCTTTTATTAATCTTCCCAAGCAACTTTAAAATGGTGAATATGTTCCACTGATCTGGAAATAAAATCTAATCACCTTACTGAGTGCTTGTCATCTCATCTCTTCTCACTCTTGGCTCTGTCACAAAACTCCCGCTTTCATTTCTTGGAACACACCACCCCTTTCAACTTCAGAGGGTATCACTTTCTCCCTCTTCTGTCTGAATAATTTTTTCTTCTTCACAGGTTATAGTCTCACTTTTCAAGTATTGGTTGAAATGCCATTACATAGAGCAGTTTTTTCTAAGCGCCCTTCCCTCTCCCCATTCTAATTTTTTTTTATTTCTTGACGTTATTTTCTCTTTTCCTAATACTAATTACAATTTTTAAATTTTTTTTTTAGTTTACATGTTGGTGTTTGTTTCTCCTTTTCTCCTCTCTGCCCTAAGACAGTAGAGTCCATGCATGCAAGAACTGAGTCTCTGAGAACATTTTTATCTCCAGTACCTGGCATAGTACCTAGCAAATGATATGTGCTTAAATAATAATATTTATTCAGTGAATAATTGAAAATATAAAATGGCCATAAGGTGGTGACTTTTTGTTTTTAAGAAATGCAATAGAGCTTTGACTTTTTGAGACTATCATGTAAATAGGATCATACAACATATTTTGTCTTTATACTGACTTTTTTTACCCAACATAATGCCTGTGAGATTCATCCAAGTTGTTGAATGAATCAATAGTGTGTTCTTTTTTATTGCTGAGTAGTGTTCCACACCAGCTCCTGACTTGGCCTTGTGTCTTGTTCTTTTCCCAACAAAATAATAGCAAAAAAAAAAAAAGTGTTTTTGCATTGGAACTGAACTTTTCGCAACTCTGGAAATCTTGAAGCCACCATGTGAATAAGCCCAAGCTAGTATGCTAGGGGATAAGAAGCAATAGTATGCTGGTTAATATTTAAGAACTGATTCTGGGTGAAGATAGAGGGGTACAAGGAAGGCCCTGACTATTAGTGTTTCCCGGCATCTGTGGTATAAATATTCCTATCATGGTTGATTTCCAGCCAATAATAGGTTAACAACCACCTAACAAAATCCTTGATAATTTAACAAATAGTTCTCGTATAAACGAGTTCCAGCCAATCATAGAGGAGAGGCCATGTGGAGATGCCTCGGGTGACAGTTGGCTAGGGCTCCTGCTTTCAGCCCATCAACCACCAGATATGTGAGTGAGCTCATTGTGTATCTAATTTGCAGACTCATCAGAGAATCCAGCAGAAATCAGACATGCTGACCAAGACCAGAAGAAGAACCCACCTAATTTGTGAGTAAATACAGAACAGTTATTGTTTAAATTGATACGTTTGGGGTTAACTTGATATGAGACAAAATCTAATGGATACAGTTGTCTACTATTTTATTACAGATTACTGTCATGATATCTTAAGTAGTATAAACAAATAAAACCCTTTTCTAAAAATTTAAATCAAGATTTCACATTGTGGCTCCAAAGGTTAAAAACCCAACATAATATACATGAGGACGCAGGTTTAATCCCTAGTTGCACTCACTGGGTTAAGGATCTAACATTGCCGCAAACTGTGGTGTAGGTCACAGATGCGGATCAGATCTGGTGTTGCCATGGCTGTGGTGTAGGTAAAAGATCCAAAAGTAGCAGCAGCTATGGCATAGGTCACAGCTGTGGCTTGGTATTCAGCCCTGACCTAAGAACTTCCATATACTGCACATGCAGCCATAGCAATACATAAATAAATAAATATTTAAAAAGTGATAAATGAATGCCTTCTAGAATACCTACCCAAACAAGAAATCTGAAGGCCAATTTTGATTTCCCCTTATCTTCAAGTGGAGCCAATCCCTAGGATTTATCTTTAAATATCTCTGAATTTGTTCAACTCTAGCTATCTGGGCCTTCTCTCTCATTGCAGGAATTTCTCCCCTAAAAGGCAGAGATAATTTTTATATATATATATATATATATATATATATATATATAGTATATGAAAATAAAGATATATCCATCTGTATGTAGATAGACAAATACATGTATGCAATATATTTATATGTATATACAGTATACTTATATCTATGTATATATAAGTAAAGATATGTACATACATACATATATATGTATCTCATACATTTATATCATTAAACACAAACGGTAGTGTGCTTTGCACATGATTGTACATGCTGATTTTCTCATATGTGAATACTTAATGGAGATATTTTCTGTTAGCATAAAGAGCTCCCTAATTCTTTTTTTTAATTTTTCATCATAAAAAATCATTTATTTCTCATGGTTTTGGTGTTTTAGGGATTCAGCAGTGATTTGGCAATTCCAACTCGTTGTCTTGTTCTCATGAAGCTACAGTCATTGAAGGCCTGACTGGGGCTGGATGATGTGATTCAATGGCTGGCAGTTGGTGCTGGAGGTGGGAGGGAGGCATTGGTTCCTCTCTGTGAACTTGCTTGAGTGTCCTCATGGCATGGAGACTGGCTTCTTCCAGAGGGTCCATCCAAGAGAGCAAAGTTTTTATGACCAAGCCTCAGAAGTACTACATAGTGATTTTCATGATATTATGTTGGACACACAAGCCAGCTCTAATTTAGTGTGGAAGGGACACCACAAAGGAATGAAAGCAAGGAGGTCTGGATCATTGGAGGCTAGCTGCCACAGTTGAAATAAATAGTGTTGGCAAGAATGGGAGAAAATGGGTGCCTTCGCGTGTTATTGCTGGGAGTATAAATTGGTGGATGATGTGTGTAGTAGTAAGATGAAAAATGCACGTCTTTGAATGTGTTCTATTTGAAAAAATATGTATAAAGGTGTTCATTACAACAGTGTTTGCCATAACAAAAAAGTGAGGAAAAATCTAAATATCTGTAAATTGGGAATGGATTAATAAATTATACAACACTGAGGAGAAGTTAAAAATGATGTGGCAAATCTATGAATTAGCATGAACTGATTTCTAAGACAGTGTTAAGAAAACAAGCAGAAAGTATACTTCCATATACTTAAAAAAAACAGACACATGAAAACAAATTTTGCATGTGCCATTGCACAAATGAATATTCACAGGAAACCTCTTAACAATACTTCTAAAAATGTCAGCAGTTACTTCTGAACATGGTGTAGACAGTGGGGTGTGAAGGCAGCACTTTTACTTTATAATATTCTGTCTTGTTTGGATTTTTAACAAAATGGCTTTAATGACTTAAACATTTTAATTTGGTAACTAGCAGACTTTGAGTGACAACCCAGGGTGGTGTCCTCTTATAGGAAAGAATGTGAGTGTTAGCGGTTAGACGTCTTGATATTTATTTTAGTTTTCAGAAACCTGTTTTGGCTTATGGATTTCTAATTGCTGCTACAGTTTTGTTGATCTCAGGGAATATCTTTAGAAAATTAAGAGAGCAAGGTCTTAACTTAGGAGTTTGTGTTCATTTGTGGTGTTGTAATGAATAGAAAATGGCTGTTAGATACATAGACTTTCAAATATTGGCTCCCATTAGTCTCATGGTTTCGTGATCTATATTACAATAAGGATAAGATACACTACTATACAATGTCACTATGATCAGATGTGACTCTAAAAGTCATTGATACTTATTAGATATTCAAAAAGTGGCCATAATTAGTTTAGATCCATTCAAAATCTCATATCAGAAATAAAGCAACTTTTTGGTTAATATAGAGGATGTGACTGAATACATGCTAAGTTGAATGAAACCAGTCATGACTTGTATTGGTCTACTCTTATTCTTCCCCAAAGGGTATGTAAAGAAGGAACACCGTCTAAAGCAGGGCTATTAGCTTATGAGAGTGTGTTTGCTTGGACTATAAATCAAAACAATATTTACTGTGTTGCAAAGGAAAAAAAAACTTGAAGAATTATTATGCAAACATTAAAGCCTCTACAACTAGAATAGGTCTTCAAATTATAATGCATTTATTCTCCAGAAAATCTTAACTATATAGTTAGAGAAATCATTCATTCTAATATTAATTATAATGCCTCTTCAGCTTGAACATTTCTATCAAAATATCTATATTCATGAAATACCTGCTAAAACAGCAACTCACACACAGGGCTATAATTCTATGACCCTGCAACTTGATAGAAGGAAAAACTGAGTATATAAACTAATCTCGCCTGTGTTACTAACTCATTAAATTATTTGGGCAAATTGTTTATATTTTCTGGGTTTGATTTTCTCAGTGAAAAGTGAGGAGTCTGGGTTAAGTTTTCTCGAATAACCCTTCCTACACTGAAAATCCATGATAAATGTTTTTCTAGCCCTCCCTTATTCTGGGGCACTTCTTTTCCTTATAAATTGACCAAAGCATCAGATAATTCCTAATTATTTTTAAGAATTTCATAGCATTCTGTTTTATGTATGTACTAATAATATATTTCGGGAGTTAACTTTGGTAGATATGGGTTTTTATATTTAGTTTTTTCAGCACTTTGTTGTTAAAATCAATGCTTGCAAAAAGTACTATGTACATTTCTTTGCATGTGTGTGGGTATATCTATAAGATAAAATACTAGCAGTATTTGAATTTCCAGTTCAATTTTTTAAAATTTTAATAGTTATTGAAATTTTACCTCATATAATCTACCAATTTAGAAGTAAAATAACAGTATTTGAGTTTTCCAATTATATCAAAATCTTCTCAACACAGTATACTCTCAGACATTTGGATCTTTGCCAATCCTAGATGAACAAAGGAATCTCACTGTACTTATACTTGCATTTTCATGTGACAGTTTAAGTATTTATTAATATATTCAAGAATCACTTGCATTTCGTTAATGATAAACTGCTTGTTAATATACTTTGCTAATTTTTTGATGGTGTTATGGGTGTATATTGACCTATGAAAGCTCTTTAGAAATTAAAGATATTACCCCTATCGCTAATATTGCCTTTCAGCTAGTTTTTTATTTGGCTTTATGTGTGATAGGGTTTAAAACAAAACAAAACAAAAACATGAAATCCTTTGTGGGAACAAAAGTAGTCAGATTTGTCAACCTGTTTCTTAAACTTTACAAATTTTGAGGTTTTTTTTTTTTTGGTCAAGCTTAATGTGATAGATTATGACTGATCACTGAAAGCCAAGTAGACTCAATGATGAAATAAGAAATAGAAAGTGGAAGAATGTGTCTTTGACAGTACAAAGAATTGGCCAAATCAAATAAACACTCATAAATTCTGATTTTCCTCCGTTTTCTCTGCTCTCCCTCTCTCTCTCCATTTTTTTTCCTGGTGCCCCCAACCCCTCTACTCCCTCAGTACTATAATACTGAGGAGCAGGGCAGTTAAATGACAGTTTTTCAAGGGCAGAGTTAACACCAGTCCATTCTCACCAGCAGGACAGAGTTCAAAGGAAAAAAATATTACTGACAATATCATGAATGCATAATATATATTTTAATTGTTTTGGCACTCTATAAAAATATGTAAAAGATGTTCAAGTTTAAAAGAACATTAACATGTAAGATATTGTTCAAATGAAATTGACCAAAAGTCTAAAGATCAAAGGATCCTTAGCTAATTAGTATCATGGTTTTAGACATATCTATGTCTAACTTATCATGCAAAGTTAGTATCTATGTTCATAGACACTAGCTTATATCTTATATATTTAAAATACTGAATCCATTGTGATGACAGTTGTAGGCTTTCTTCTGTTAAGCAATTCTTTTTATCTTTGTTAGACTATATTTAGTCTTTTTCACAATGCAATTCACAGGGAGAATTACATAAGGAATCTTCTGATTAGTGACTGAAACAGTAATTAACAGATTTTTAAAATATTTATTATTACATATACATGAATTTTACTTTCTCTCTTCTATTTTCCAAGAAATATGAAAGAATAGATCTCAGATTTGGTGCTCAGGGGTTCCCGTCATGGCTCAGTGGTTAACGAAACTGATTAGAAACCATGAGGTTGCTGGTTCAATCCCTGGCCTTGCTCAGTGGGTTAAGGATCTGGCGTTGCCCCGAACTGTGGTGTAGGTTGCAGACGCAGCTCGGATCCCATGTTGCTGTGGCTGTGGTGAAGGCCGGCAGCTACAGCTCCTGTTAGACCTCTATCTGGGAACCTCCATATGCCGGGGGTGCGGCCCAAATAAGGCAAAAAGACCAAAAAAAAAAGAAAAAGATTTGGTGCTCAGTTGCAAAAAAAATTTTGAGCTATTGTGCATATGTATGTTTTAGGTTCATATGGAATTAACATTTTTGGTGAATTTAAAGATTCTACACCCAGCATACTGCGAAACAATTTCAAAAGTATTCGCTATTTTCTATTAATAATGTAGAATTCATTATAACCAATTTGTTCTACTTAAAGATAAGTAGATTTGGGAAACAGGTATATATGCTGGTAATAACGCCAAACATAGAAAAGTCCTATAATGAATAGAAATGCATTTCAAATAATCCAGAAAAGACAGAAAATTAGCACTGGAACATAGTAGTAGTTAGAAAAATGTATCTAGTCACTTATGATGGAGCATGATGTAGGATAATATGAGAAAAAGAATGTATACATGTATGTGTGACTGGGTGACTATGCTGTACAATAGAAAATTGACAGAACACTGTAAACCAACAATAATGGAAAAATAAAAACATTTAAATAAATAAAAGTAAAAGAAAATTATAATCAAAATTTCAGTATATAATGAAAAGATAATATACATCACTGAAATCTATGTTGTAAGCACAATATTTTTCCACTATGTCAATTTATAGAAAAAATATTTTGAATTAAGTTGAGAGAAGAATAAGAAACTCAGAAATTTATTTATTTATATGTTCTGATTGCAAGGCTTGAAAATAGCATGTATTCAATTGAAGAGAATCACAAGTTTAGTAACATGAATAGCTTTTTATGTAGATTACAATCTCTAAATTCTTTATAAAGTATTTAAAAGGATTACTAAATATTGTAAAGAAAATTTATACTTTAGAATTATAAACAATGAAAAATTGCCTAAAATTATATTTAAATAGAAAACCAGGAACTGATTTTGTGCAATTCTCTTGCACTTAGGACAAAAATCCTATAACTTGATAACCCCTCTCATTACAAAAAATAATTCGCACGATGCTGTGATCCAGCCAGGGCTCTGCATTTCTATTCAGGGTTATGTTCCTTCATGGTGGTCCTTAGTTTTTCCAGGAGTTCACGTGATGGTTTCTCCACTTTCGTATAGCTGATTTAACGTCTTCATTCCTCAGAGAGTAGATGATGGGGTTCAACAGGGGTGTACAAACAGTATAGAACACAGAAAGGAACTTATCCACAGAAAGTCTGCTAAAAGGCCATATGTAGAAGTAAATGCAAGGCCCAAAGAAAAGAATCACCACTGTGATGTGGGCCGTTAATGTAGAAAGTGCCTTGGATGACCCACTGGAGGACCGGCGGCGGACAGTGATCAAAATGACAGTGTAAGAAACAATTAAAGCCAGGAAACAGCCCAGGGATATGAGGCCACTGTTAGTTAGAGTCAAAATTTCCATTTCATAAGTATCCATGCAAGCCAGCTCTATCACCAGGGGGAGGTCACAAAAGAAGCTGTCTACCTCATTGGGGCCACAGAAGGGGAGATCCAC
>PVHT021183630.1:4450420-4473859 GCA_004024745.2 Catagonus wagneri | reverse complement strand
AGCTACAAGCAACATCATCTCACTCCCAACAAAACTGTGAAGAAGGAACACCTGGGCCATGCAGCCCTCAAAGGAGATAGTTTTGTGCTCCACAAAGAAGTCCACAAGCATCTTAGGGGTGGCAAAGTTTGACTGGCAGATATCAATGAAAGAAAGGTTGCTGAGCAGGAAGTACATAGGAGAGTTCAAGCGGGAGTCAAAGGCAATGATGACAATAATCATGGTGTTGCCCAGCACCGATGTCACATACACTGTAGAGAAGATGGCAAAAAAGAAAAGCTGAAGTTCCCAAGAGTTAGTGAGTCCCAGAAGCACAAACTCAGACACCACGGATTCATTTGTGTGAGCCATGTATCCAATCTACTGTTTCCTAAGAAAAAATCAGGAAAATCTCACAAAGATTGAGCTACATGTAGTAGATATACAAAATAAATATGGTAAGTTTTCAAATAAATGTCAGCTGAAGTAAATTATGTAAATAATCAATTGAGTAATATTTAACATCTGTGACTGCTTGTAAAGTGGGAAAAATGAGAAAAAAGGGATTAAATATGGATCTTATAATTAGAAAGATAAGATACACCTATTAGAGAATTAAAATACAAAATCAGAAAGTAGCAAATGTAAATAATACATTAATATCATAAATATTAGTAAAATGAAATATATTAGGCCAAAGTGGTAGGGTAACATGTCATGGAATAGGTATTATTTAAGCTAAAACTTATGTAAAATTTTCGAATTTGCAAGCCAAAACTGAAGAAAAAGACTATTTCAAGCCTGGGCAGTAACACCAATAAAGATACAAAGATAACAATATGAAAAACATACAAATGAGCCATGAGACAAGTGGCCTGGCTGGAGGAGGGGTTCTGAGGAGCAATAAAAAAGATGTAGGGAATGGTAGATTGAGGAACAAGATCATGGCTGCATTAGTGTTGAATGCAAGACTAGTAGATTAGATTGATGTTATTAAAATTGAGAATCTTAAAGTGCTTGACAGTGTTTTAAGAAGCTTAATAGAAGCAGTTTGCCCCATTGTGGAAAGAAGAGTCAGTGTTCATACTCTGAAAGTTTCTGTGAATATCAAGAACATTTCTTTCATTCTTTTAACAATAGTTAATCAGAGCTTGCCTTCTGTCACATAAAGACAGTAATGAACGAGCCATCAATGTGTCTTCAGTCTTTTCTGACTCTGCCTTTTGTCTCTTCCTAAACACACCTGACACAGCTGGATTTCTCAAAATCTATAACACCGTTCAGAAACTCTCCTTTTGGAAATATGTTATATGATTTTACATGATGTATTTTAAGTACACAATCAGTTTTCAAAAGGGAAAGTTTAAGTAATGTGTACATTGCCTCTAGACTGCTTTTATTTATTTATTTATTTATTTATTTATTTATTTTTTGTCTTTTGTCTTTTTAGGGCTGCACCCGTGTCATAGGGAGGTTCCCAGGCTAGGGGTCGAATTGGAGCTGTAGTTGCTGGCTTACACCACAGCCACAGCAACACAGGATCTGAGCTGTGTCTGCGACCTACACCACAGCTCATGGCAATGCCAGATCATTAACCCACTGCGTAAGGCCAAGGATTCAACCTGCATCTTCGTGGATGCTAGTCAGGTTTATTAACCACTGAGCCATGACGGGAACTCCTAGACCGCTTTTTGACATTTTGCTTTAACACATTGGGCACCCTGTGGCTACCTGATCCCGAAAAATCTCTATACTACCTCCAGTGGATCAGGACACATTTTTGGCTTTAGCCTTATGTATCCAACAATACACAGTGGGTACTAATTTGTCATCATCCTGATTGGAGCTCTATATCTTATAACCTTCAGTGGAAAATATAACTAATATGAAAAATATTTAAAACCTTAAGAGCAAAGTTATACAGGTAACAATAAACTAACCAATGTTTAATTTAAAATGTTTAAACTGACACAAGTTTTAATTGTGTAATTTTAACCTGATTGTTGAAGCATGAAGTCCTACCCTTCCAAGAGCTTCCATCTGTGCATTTGAGTTATGATATCAAGATTTAAGAAAGATGCAAAAATTTAAGTTACTCAAGAGTAGAAACAGATTGGTGAGGCATGAACTGCTCTAATTAAACATTTCATCGTGGGATTCTCGTCTCCATGTGGAAAATTAGGGCCAATGCTGCCATGGCTGACATGTGCAAGACAGAGAAGAAGATAAACAAACATTAGAAAGGAAAGAAATTCTGTCTCTAAGACTAAAAATGATCTCAAAGAGCTACAGTTACTAATTTTAAAAATATAAAAGTGGAGTTCCTGTTGTGGCTTAGAGGAAACTAATCCAACTAGTAACCATGAGGTTGCGGGTTCGATCCCTGGCCTTGCTCAGTAGGTTAAGGATCTGGCATTTCCATGAGCTGTGGCGTAGGTTGCAGATTCAGATTGGATCTGACATTGCTGTGGCTGTGACGTAGGCAGGCTGGCGGCTACAGGTCCAGTTCGACGCCTAGCCTGGGAACCTCCATATACCATGGGTGTGGCCGTAAAAAGCAAAAAAAATAAAATAAAAATAAAAGTTAAGGCCATGAGGGGGTTTCTTACAGCATTCAATACCTTATGTAAATCCTGACATATATCATGGTAATTTAGTGGGATAAAATTAAAAAGAAAAAAGGGAGAGAGAGAGAGAAAAGGAAGAGAGGAGGAAAAGTACGGGGCAGAGAAGAAAGAGGAGGAGGGGAAGGCATAATGGTTAACAACCTGTTAAATAGAGTTAGTGGTGTAATACAATTTTTAAAGGTTCTCTCATCTTTAAAAAAAGGATTTCTGAAACTACATAAATTTTCTACAAAGTCACTCTTTCCAATATCTAACAGATGATAAACTTTGTCAGTCTTTGTTTTTCAAAATAGAGGAAACAACTAAAACTCTTGCAACTAATTTCCTGTGATTTCTTAGTCCAAGGAGACTAGACCAGTGTCAATGTTGTATCTCATTTTCTTCTTAATAATTAAGGTGTTACCCATTAATAAAGATAAACAAAATGTATCACTCACTAGTTGGGTGACTGACTTCAGAATGTAGAAACAGATTGTCTGTAAAGCTATTTTCATCTCTGAAATTCCAAGTGCAGAGACATTAATGTTATGGAAACATGTGGGTTTATAAATGTCACACAAAATTCCTTGTCCTATAGACAGAGTAACCAGAAGCTTCTTTATTGACGAGTCATATAACAGTGTACATGAGATAGGAATATTTTCAGAACCCAAGATACCCCATGAGAAAATTTGCTTTTTTTTGGTGTAAGACAAAAATAGAAGTTGATGTTACATTAAAATCCATCTCTAAATTATGCCCATTGATCTCCAACACCATAAGCATGCATAATTTTTCTTTTTATTATTTTGTTTTATAATAACAAATTACCTATTAGCCTAGCAGCAAAAGCAGTAAAGGATATCTTATTGACTGTTACTTTATGTAGCTACTCCTTTTCTCTTCCAGGCAATTTCTGATAGCCAGTAAATATTTGTTTAATAAATGAGCATGTATCCTCTGAATAAAAAGCAGGGAAGGGACAGCTAACAGTGATAGCAGGAGTTTATCAGATACTGATACCTCAGAGGGTCATATCCACAGAGAAGTGGAGAACTGGGATGTGCCTCTTCCAGATGGAGTTTCCAGTTTGACTAAGATAACCATAATCTCCCCCGTGCTATCTTCTGTTTCCTGATTTTGCATCTGGAAGACAGTTTCCTAATTACTTGTCTAGTCTGGAGAGTATATTCAAATGTATGTATAATACTTACACTCTTAATAAATAATTTCTTTCAGCCCTTCAATTCTTCCTTATTTTCTTCAATTTGGTGTTCCACAGTTTACTTCTAAGCTTCCTGCTTTCCACTGTGGGTCTTTATATTGAAAATATTTGCAGTATACCATTGACCTGATGCATTCTAACTTGGTCCCTGCACTAAGCTATGGCAGAACAACAACCTTGGGTCTTGTCCTCAGGTCATGATGGCCCTGCTCCTCTTGCCCTAAGACCATACAATTACAGTACCTAAGGTAAGGCAATATACGGCCTTCCATCCTCAATCCAGGAAACTGATATCACTGGGGAAATGAGAAGTCACCCTTTAGAGACCAGATATCATCCTGCAGTGGGAGTAATTATGTTTTACAAAATAATTTTTCCAGGAATGGAAAAGAAAAGAAAAAAGTATATTGTCAACTAGTAGACATGCATGAAAGAAAATGGTTATTTAATTATCACTAACACCCAGTCAGCAACGTAATTTTTCAATCCCTAACTTTCTGTCGATGAAACAATCATGCCATCTAACAAATGATCACCTAGCCTCAGGGTTGTTTCCTCCCCTCACAAGGAGCCTACTACTTCACAGGACCTCCTAGTCTATGGTCAGCATGCTCAATTGGTTCTACCATCTGAAGTTTCATAGAAGAAATCTTTCCCACATAGTATCATGATTTTTCAGATATTTGAAGGTGTTCTCATTTCTTCTCCATGACAAAGCTATATTTCTCCTCCCCAAATATATCAACAATCTTTCAACTGTATTTTATATAATTCATTGTCTAAATTTTCAAAGGTCGTGTTATAGATGTGAGTTTAAAATGGTCGTCTGTATTTATTTATTTATTTATTTATTTATTTATTTATTTATTTATTTGTTTACTTACTTTTTAGGGCTGCACCTGCAGCATGTGGAATTTCCCAGGCTAGGGATTAAATTGCAGCTGCAACTGCAGGCCTACACCACAGCCACAGCAACACCAGATTCGAGCCATGTCTGCCATCTAAACCACAGCTCACAGCAAGGCCAGATCTCCAACTCACTGAGTGAGGTCAGGGATCAAACCTGCATCCTCATGGGTACTATTCAGATTCATTTCTGCTGCACCACAACAGGATCTCCCTAAAATGGTTGTCTTTAAAGAAGTAATTGAAATAGGTTCCCTCTCACTCAGCATGTATATATGTTAAGTGTGTGTGTGTGTGTATATAATAACCTTAGTAAAATATTCACATAAAAATGCATGAACAATGACATTCATTGTAGCACTGGTTAAAAGAGATAGATATTGAAAAAAAAAAAAACTAAGTATAAATTCAAGAGTAAAGAGATATAATATTTTAGTGATGTAGAATACATTTAATGATTTAAATTATTATTTTTGCAGATGGATATGGATAAAATTAAAAAATATGTCAAGGGAATATATAAGATTGGTTAAATTATTTTGTGCATATACACGCTCACACATACATATATATATATGGACACACTTGTCACCTGAAATAAAAATGTGCAACGTAAAGGTTGTGAGCAAGTTAAGCTTTATTTAGGGCACTCCCTGAGGACTATAGCCTGGAAGACAGCCTTTCAGATTGCTCTGAGGAACTGCTCTGAAGAAGTAAGAGAGGGGCCAGGACATATACACATAAATTTTTTTGCTGAGAAAAACATGTAGTCAAGTAAAAAAGGATTACTGCTAATCACAAAGAATAGATCTCAAGTTAATGATTTTAGTGCTTTTCTATGTATGGGAAAATGCAAGAATCTGGGGTCACTGAAATGTTTCCTCAGACTATGCATCTTATCTGTTTAGGGGTCAGTATCCAAGCACAGAAGGCTTCCTGTTTTTTCCATCATAAATACCCCTCAGGTGCACCGTTAGCTGGTGACTTCAGTGGCTAAGGGCTTGATTCTTTTTGAATTGGAGTGCAGAACACCATTTTTTTTTTTTTTTTTTTTTGGTGGGAGGAGGGGGCTGCATCCCCTGCATGTTGAAGTTCCCAGGCTGGGAATGAAATTGGAGCTGTAGCCACTGGCCTGCACCACAGCCACAGCAACACAGTATCCTAGCCACATCTGTGACTACATCACAGAGCAAAGCAATGCAGATTCTTAACCCACTGACTGAGGCGAGGGATCGAAACCTCGTCCTCAAGGATACCAGTCAGGTTTGTTACTGCTCTGCCACCAGGGGAAGTCCCAGGAATTTTTTTTTTTTTTTCTCTACCAAAACTCCTTGTACTAGTTGCTTTCTGCTTAGGTTGGTCAGAATTCGTTTCTTTTGCTTGCAAAAAATAGAAGGATTATTATAATCAAGGTAGTTGTAGGGGAGCAAAATTTGCCACCCCAAAATGTTTCTTGGCATGTGGATTATCTTGAGATGAAAACAGTTAAGATACAAAGGACTCAGGAAGAAACTTTTACTTAACTGCCTAGAGAATGTTTAGAATCTATTCCAGGAAGGGTGCTTTCATTGTAGATAATTTAGGTGTGTAGACAGGGAGGACATAGCGAACTCTGTTTATTAAAATTTCTCTCAATGTCCCATTGCCTCTACATGCCCCTGCAAATATATGTTTACCAAAAATTTGCTTTTCCATTTCCATATGAGTTGCCTTCCTCCCCTTTAAAGTCCCAAATCACTACTCCCAACAATCTCTTTTGTTGTTAGCTGAGGACAATGTTTAAGTATGGGTTTCAGCCATTTGGCCAAGTTTCTTGCAGTTATTAACAAGTTAGGATTTCTGGGCCTGTATGTCGGTGAGCCAAACACTTAAACTGGGGTAATTCATAAATTAATGTCAATTATGAGGTTTTCCAGTGGTTGGCCAGCTAAAAGTCCTCTTCTTGTCATACCATTCTGCAACTCTAATACAGACTATGCCTTTTTCATGTAAAACCTCTATGATTCTAAGCTTCCTTACTATTCAGTCATTTATAGGAGAACAGAGATCTTTCTTAATTGCTCTATGTGTCCACAATATCTACATAAATTAAGATTAAAATTGCTGAAATGCATTGGGTTGCTTTGAATTAAAGTTGACATTACCACACTTACATTATCAACATCACGATGCTTATTATAACATACATTATAATGTCCACATAAAAGCAAAAACACTATTACATCTTCAGTTTAAAAACCACAAGTTTGGAGTTCCTGTTGTGGCTAATAGGGTTAAAAACCAGACATAGTGTTCCAGAGGATGCAAGGCTGATCCCTGACCTCACTCAGTGAGTTATGGATCCTGTGTTGCTGTAGGCTGCAGTGTAGGTCACAGATGCAGCTGACATCCAGAGTTGCCATGGCTATGGTGTAAGTCTGCAGCTACAGCTCCAATTCAGCCCCTAGACCAGGAACTTCCATGTGCTACACGTGTAGCCCTGAAAAGATTAAAAACAAAACAAAACAAAACAAAAACACAGGTTTGAATTGAAAGCTAACACAAACAGAATAAATTCCTCCTTGCATGGATACACAGTGATACAGTGATGGCAGACTGATCTGTAACTGATAGGAACTGAACTGTGCTCATCTTCCTTCTATTCATTCCGGATTTGGTGGGATGCTTCTGAAGTTTCCCTTAAAGTTTTAAAGAAAATAAGTAGGGGATGTATTTTCTAATTACTAATATATGTGCTCTCTGTGGCTACTTGAAATTTAAACTCTAAAAATTAACTTTAAAAAGTCAATAACTATTCAGATATCCTATAGTCATTTTCAACTAATGGCAGGTTTATTATCAGTGATATAAGAAAACTGTGTAAAGTGCTATGGCATTTCTCCCAGAAAGTATTGCGTATTCTTATAATTTGAACTACGGGTTTGGTGATATTTCTGACATGGTATTTGTTTCAGTCAGAGCAGCAAAACTCAGTCCTAACATTGATATTATAGTATTTTGGCTATTAAAATTTAACATTAATAATATAATAGACATTTTATAAACACGAATACCCTATTTGTGAATGTGGAATGCTTGCAACTATTTATCGGAATCAAGTTATTAGCTGAAATAATTATGAACTATAATTTATGAAAGTAGAGAAGTCTTCATTCAGCCTGAAATGTCAAAGCCGATTATGTCTTTAATGTTAAATTGCTTTCTGTGCTACCCCAATAAAGTTATATGTGTAAAATAATTTGCCTTAATATAGAAATGACTTTAAAAGGCTGCAAGATTTTTTAACTATATATATGTGTGTGTGTATATGTGTGTGTGTATATATATATATGTATATATATATATATGTGTGTGTATATATATATGAAAAAATGTTTGGGAATTTTAGTATATGTAGTTGCTGTTTCAGAGAAGATGAGTGAGCTACAGAATATCAGGACTGATAACATAATATGAGATTCTGCACAGAATTTACCAACAGCACCAGATTCAGGCCCTATAATCATGAAAGACTAATTGCGATAGAAACACATTAGTAACAATTATACATGTACATTGCAAACAGCAAGAAGGAAGGACTTGTGTTACTTCTTCACACTTGTCTAAAAGGCTTACTTGGAACCCACATTCCGGCTCCTCAGCTTCTTCATGGCTTCCTTTACGTCTTTATTTCTCAGCGTGTAAATCATAGGGTTAAGGAAGGGAGTGAAGACAGTAAAAAACACAGAGATAAATTTATCAATTGGAAAGCTTTCAAAGGGCCAAATATAGATAAAGATTAATGGGCCAAAGAACAAAACCACGACAGTGATGTGGGCAGACAGAGTGGAAAGGGCCTTGGATGTCCCACCAGGGGATTGGCGGTGGACGGTGGTGAGGATAACAGTGTAAGAAATGAGCAAAAGGAGAAAACAGATAAGTGAGAGCAGGCCACTGTTTGTGAGCACAAGGATCTCTAAAACATAGGTGTCTAAGCAGGCAAGCTTGATCACGAGGGGAAGGTCACAAAAGAAATTGTCTACCTTGTTGGGTCCACAGAAAGGAAGGTCAACCGTGAATGCTAGATGGCTGGATGAATGTAGGATGCCAATGGCCCAAGAAACCCCCACTAGAATAGCACACACCTTTCGGCTCATGATGGTCATGTAATGCAGAGGTTTGCAAATTGCAATGTATCTATCGTAGGCCATGGCAACAAGAAGCACCATCTCACTGCCCCCAAAAACATGCAAGAAAAAGATTTGTGACATGCATCCCTGGAAGGTGATGGTCTTGTGTTCGCTGAGGAAGTCTGCAATCATCTTGGGAGTGGCAAAGGTAGCCTGACACACATCGATGAAGGAGAGATTGCTGAGAAGGAAGTACACTGGGGAATGTAGTCGAGAGTCTGTAATCACTATGAGGATGATAAAGATGTTTCCCAATACCGCAGCTCCATAAAACACAGAGAAGATTAAGAAAAGGAAGAGTTGCAGTTCCCGAGAGCTAGACAGGCCCAACAAAATGAATTCAGTAACCACTGACGTATTGCTCCATCCATTAACTGAATCTGGGCTGCTGAAGTTATCTAGAGGGAAGAAAAGTAATTAAAATGAATAAGGATAAGCCCTTCATCATTTTGCAAATCAAGTAGATCCTTCCAATTACTATACTATAATACTATAATAGCAATATGGCAAAGTTATAAAACACTGGTTATTTACATTATTATTAGGAATTGATTTTTTTGTTAAATAAATGCATGAATTTTTCTTTACTTTTGCATTTATGCATTAACTAGATATAAAGAAAGAGATAATGGGTTTATCTAACTAACAGATAAAGTGGTATGGAAGGAAGGGAAAAGTTGACTTAACGTTATGTTCTAACGTACTATTGTAGAACAGTGCGAAATTTCAATAGTTACTTTGAAAGTCACATATACCATACTTACACATTCAGTTTGTAAATTTGGAAAATGAACCCGATGCCTTTTACAGAATCTTGGAGAGAGAGATAATTTAGGCCAAATATAAAGAAATGGAAATCAGCCCAGTCATTTTGGTAATGGCATCAGAGAAATAAGTGAAATGTGGCCATGCATTTCAGATAATCTGCGGTAATAATAAGAGAGATATTAATATGTAGTAAGTTAAATTAGTGTGATTGACAAATCTCCTTCTCTTGTCTCTGTTAAACAATTTGAATTTTACAGAAATAAGTTATATGATTTAGTAGTCAAAGTATGTCCTTGAACTTTAGAAGCACACTTTTTTTCAGTCTCTCTTTACCTTTCTCAGTATAATTTCCCTTCAGAATCAGTTGAATTTAATACTGTTTAATCTGACCAACTATCTGTTCTTCAAAGCTGGGACTGAAAGCAATTTTAATTAGCATGATTAATTTTCAATTAAATTTATATGCTAATCGTATATATGTGTATATTTGCTAATGATTTTATAACCCCTTCTTTCTCTAATGAGGTTAATATCACAATAACAAATACATTTTTTCAAAATCAAGGGAAAAACATAATTGATGTAATTAATCCACTCAACAAATAATATAGATTGCCTTCTCTGCATCATGCAGTGTTACAGACTCTGGAGATAAAGCAATAAAAAAAAGGAAAGTATGTCCTACCTTCATCTTCTTATATCCTAATGCAGTGGTGAGGCTGGCAGAAGGAATGAAAATAAATATATATTATGTCAGTTAGTGTTAAGTGCTACTGAGAAAATAAAACAGAGCAAAGGAATATGGACTAACCAAGTGGTCAGAAACAGCTTCACTAGGCAGGTTACATTTCAACAAGAACTAAGGAAAATGAAGAACAAGCCTTGAAGAAATCTACTTCAGACAAAAGGAATACAAACAGGCGCAGTAGCTCATTGGTGTGAAATAAGCATTCTGTTGAAGAACATCGGTATAATTTTGGCAGGTGTATTAGAGCGTAGATGGATAGAAATTTAGCTTTTAACCTTATTGAATTGGCACATGCATAATTGGCATTTCTGAACAATACTCTGCCTCACAGACTTAAATAACTACAACTTAAGGAAGCTCTAAATTCAGCCTTAAAGTGGGGACACGTACTAAAAACCTAGCCTTCTTTTATTTCCTAGAAATAAATATGGATGTAATATTGATTTCTAAATTCTATGTATACTTCTGTACATAGAATTTTGAAAGCAGTTTATATACTTTGAAATAAATGCATACTGCTAATTTTACCATTCAAAATAAATTGAAATAATCTATGATTTCCAGGATGAATCCTTTGAAATGAAGCTCATGGCCAGATCAGAGAAGCTGGGAAAACTTTTTATGTGTCTATAGTCATACTCTATGACAGCTAGCTGAGATACATTATTCATTCAAGTCAATATTTTCACATATGAGACCACTAAGAAATATAAAAATTACGAATTAATCCCTTATATTACTTCATAGAATCTTGTGCCTTTTAAAACATCTTCCTAGACTGTATCTATGTGTATACAAGGCCTGACAAGAGTTTACAAAGTGATAAATGCATGAAACCAACATTTTATGAACTTTACTGCATTTTGTCTATAGTTAGTTTTATTGACTTGACTTTATTTCTACAATTACAGGCAGAATTTCTCTAAAGCCATTTTAGAAGTACTTTTTTCCATATTAAGGGATAATCATATTCACAGTTGTGTGATCAGCCAGTCTTCACAGAAAGGCGAAGAGTGAAAATTTGCACAGGAGGCCATACTGTAAAGAGCATACATTTGAGATCAGATCTAAATTTAATTCCCTGCTTCACGATTTATTCTTTGTGATAATGTTTTTGTTCATTCATTTCAACTTATTGAGCACCTGCTATGATTACAGGATAAGCATTCTGTAGGCATGAGGATAACAGTGACATGTCCTCATGCAATTCATCACAATTCTTTAAACTTTAGATTCCTTATTTGTTACACTATAAAAGAGCTATGTAAAATGTAGTCACAAATACACATTTGTTGTGTTAGCACACTATTATATTATAAATTTAATTATGATTATAATTAAAGTTTCACCTCCTTACAGGTAAAACCAATCTGAATGGAAAAATATCTGCTGATCAGATTAATAATCTATGAGACTTTAAAAGACAAAAATAAGGTTAAAATAAAATACTAAAATGAATTTTTTTCTAAGGTAAGCTTCTACTTTGTTGAAATGATGAAACAAAAATCTGACAAAAAGGGAAGCAGATACTGAAAAGAAGCCAGGTAGTGTTCTTTACTGAACTCTCTGTATTCACCTATAGTTATTTCCGGTCTTTAGAGTTCTTTAGTTCTCACCTGTAAAAAAAAGAAACAAGAGTAAACCAAAGCTAGAATTTTGTTTAGCAGTGGCTATGCTGCAAAAGAGAGGAGGGCATTCTTTGATGTTTCATTATGAAATCTACTTCAGGTTTCAGATACAAGTAGTAGCCTCTCTTATACATCAGAATCCCTAGGGGTAATTTTTCCTTGGTCACTGACTTTGGAAAGCAAGCAATTGCAGGTCTCTACATTAGATAAAAATAAACTTCATGTGGAACAACCCTTTCATTTAAAAAGAAATGTGACATTCATAGGTGGTACTTTCTGGACCCAGAAATTGATTTTTCTTAGCCATGAGTTTTATCTAAAGAATTCCCATCAAATAGAGAAAAGTGAGGTTTACAAGGCAAGAGTTCATATCATGCAAGCTTTTCCTTTGGATCAAATTCTAGGTTGCTCAGCTCAGATTCACAAATACAATCATCTAAAGTTTTTTGTGCCAGGCAGATGTGATCAGTGAAAAATGGTCAATTAAAGACACAGAAGAGAAAGAAGATATCTTGACAAAGAAGATAACCATATTTATATGAGGAAATTGGCTTCTTGTCTCTGTGTAGATAATCGGAGTGGATAAAAGCTTTTGGACATGAAGGACTTTAGTTGTCTGCATTGAGATGTGACTAAAAATGACATAAATATATGGAACTGATTCAAGAGAGTGCAAAAGAATAGAAGCTAGGAAAGGTCTTCAATAAGTAAAAAGGTCAAATTACAGCATTCTACAGTTGTAAAATGCTGAGAGAAAAGAACTTCTACTAATATAACTAAAACCGCCAGTATTTTCATAGTCAGCTTGGTACAAAGCAGTGTGTAAACACTTCACCCATTATCTCACTTATCCTTACAACAGTGTTACAAAGGAAGTACTGTTATTATTCTAACTTTATAGTAGAAGAAATTAAATCTTTTTTTTTTTGTCTTTTTTTAGGGTTGCATCCACAGCATATGGAGGTTCCCAGGATACAGGTTGAATCAGAGCTATAGCTGCCAGCACAGGCACAGCAACGCTAGATCTGAGGTGCATCTGCAGCCTACACCACAGCACACAACAACGTGGATCCACTGAGAGAGGCCAGGGATAAAACCTGCATCCTCATGGATACCAGTCAGATTGGTTTCCACTGAGCCATGGTGGGAACTCCAAGAAATTAAATCTTAGCAGTAAAGTTAGCGTCAAAAGGGCATAGTGCAAATCAATTGGGTTTTGCATACTCAACACATTTAACTACTACTGATTGCTTAATTAAGGACTTGATCCTAAGAGCCTATATCTGAAGAAGTCTACCTGATCATTAAAATGGCAATCTTATGACCCATCCTGTTGCCTAGCATCATCTGTTCTTTCAAAATGAGATTTCAGTGTTCTCACCTTTGCCTGCATGCTTCAGCCCATCTAAATGTTAGCAGTGACAATTAGACATATTATATAATAAAAATACATGTTATAATAATTATAGTATGATAATATATAGTATGTATAATATATAATAATAAAATGACATTATATTTCATATTTTAGAATCATATATAAACATCAAGTTCTCATGCTCAAGAACCCAAGTCATTTTAATTCTATGATAGCTTTAGCCCAGAATCTCTTTAACTCTCTGAATGGTACCATTTATGTTTAATTTTTTGCTTGATGTGATTAAATTCCACATACCAGTTTTAAGAGAAGCAATAACAGGTTGAAGTAAAGAAACCTCCAAAACCCATTTTTTAAAAGATTGAGTCACAAGAGCCTATAAAACAAATATTTAAATACCATACCACGTGTCCCCAAATCTCATGTAATCAATTCGATGGATTGCAATAGCCAATTATAGAACTTCTTTGGTGAAGTGAAATCGTCTTGCTATGGGAGTAATTAACACACTTTGGGTTGTTTTTCTCAAAAATAAAATGGTAAAAACATTTAAGTTGTCCACCTATAGCTGAAAGTGAGTTATTCATCACAAGAGGGAAGTGTAGAGATGTGACCTAGAAGCCTGCAATAGCATTTATTCTCATTTCACAGTCTGTCTCCCTGTGCTTCTTCTCCCTTGTTTAAAATGACCATGCCCAAAGTGCTAACCCATTTGCTCAGAGCCTGAAGGAAATCATACTATATGAAATGTAAATCTGGCATTGGGCCAAAGATAATTAGACTCTTTTTTTGTTTGGTCATTTGCTTTTTCTTCTTTATAGAAATATTTACTATAAAGTTTTTCAAACTCCATACCATGTAATATGCTAACAGCCCTCCAAATATCAGTGTTTTAATTGTCACGCTCAGTACTTAAATACACATTAGATTCAGCAAAAAGTTTAGTTGGCCATAAGTGGGTAGAACTGCGTAAGTATGCACATGGCTTGCTTTTGGATGTTGTGGAAAGATTTTCAGAGCAACGGAGGGACTGAGAAGGTATACAGAGAAGAACAGGTGACACGGAGAACACGAGGCAGAGTATGGGCCCCAGAAACTTGGTGAGCCTAATAAAGAACCCCAGCTTCTCTGAATTCTCTACTGTAAGACAAAGTTCTTTCTTAACATTAATATTTTACAGACATTTCATTTCTTCTGTTTCCAAACCTACTCCTCATTTACTCTGCCCCATTTCAGCTAATGGCATTTCTCTTGTCCCAGCGATCCCAGCCAGAAACTTAGCACCTTCCTTTTCCTGACTTCTTTCCTTAATCTTTCTTTGAGTTCCTCCAAAATATTCCCAACTTATCAAATTATTTTCAAATCATTTATCAAACTATTTCCATTTTAACTCTCCTGTCTAAACCTTCATAATCTTTCTCTTTAAGAGCTTCAGAGCCTTCTAATGGTCTCCACCTTATACCATTGCCCTTTTTCTAATTTTTATTAACGTACAGTTCAACATCATATATCTCTTTCTGTTTCTTTTCTCCATGGTTTTCCTTGCTGTGCAGATGTTTTCAAGATTGAAAAGATCGCATTTGTTTATTTTTGGTTTTACTTCCTTTGCTTTAGGAGACAGATCAAAAAACATTGCTACAATTTATGTCCGAGTGTTCTGCCTACTTTTCCTCTCGGGCTTTTATGGTTTCAAGTCTTACATTTAGATTTTTAATCCATTTTGAAATCATTTTTGTGAGTGGGTTAAGAGAAAGCTCTAATTTCATTATTTCACATGTGACTTTCTGGTTTTTCCAATGCCTTGCTTTCTTAATGTATTCTCTCCCAACTAAATGTCTCTCTTCCCATTTATACCCAAAATTCCTGAGAGAGATACTTGCCTCCCTGTCCCCACTTTGTTATCCCCCCTTAACTTCTCTTGCTATTTTTCTTTTTCTCCACTTGCTGTATTTTATACCTTTTTCTGTTCTGTGTCCCTGTGGGCCGACCCTCTTCCCATGGACTACATTAATCAGGCATTTTTTTCTCTGATCTTTATAGAGACTGGATAGTGAATGGAACTGGCGGGAGATTAGAGAGAAGGAGGAAAAGGTCTGGATATTTCTTTCACTTCTCCTCCCTGCCACATCACTAAAATTTTGGCATAAATACATCCCTGGCTACTATTTATCTTGTGTTCCCCTTCTTGGCTCAAGCTCTCACCAGTTTCTGTTTCCTTCTCTTGTCCCTTCAGGCTAAAGCTGGTAAAGTTTTCGGCCACTGGTCCCTGGATGCCGCATTTAATTCTGACAAGAGTTACTTCTTATATTATACCCTTGTATTAGCTGCCTGTCCAAAACTTTAAAAATCTTGCCCAAAATGTAGCCTGCCAAGATACTTCACTAAATAAAAGGCCTATGGTCTTAAGAGGACTTATATCATTTCCTTATAAGAAAAAAGTGCTAAACGTAGTTATAATTTTAAATAGCATACTTGCTCACTAGTATATATCTAAATTACCTAGCGGTTATGTCCACTTTAAATCTTTTATATGCAATAATTAATGATCATCCTCCCCGTATTTGACATGTAATGAATGTTTTAGAAAACTAATGAATGGAGTTCCCTCTATGGCACAGAGGTTTAAGAATTCAACTGCAGCAGCTCAGGTCGCTGAGAAGGAACAGGTTCTATCCCCAGCTGGGCGAGGCTGCTTAAAGTATCCAGCAGTTTTGGCAGCTGCAGTGTAGGTCACAGCTGTGGCTTGGGATTCAAGCCCTGATCTGGGAACCTCCATATGCTGCATGTGCAACAATAAAAATAAGTTAATATTAAGAAGTAATGAATGAATGCTTTTTGGAGTACATATCTTCTTGCTAGTTCCCCAAACAAGAAATCTGAGAGCCAATCTTGATTTTCCCTTATCTTCAATGGAGCCAACCACCAGGGTTTATCTTTAAATATCTCTGAATTTACTCTACTATATATGGCCCTTATCTCTCGTTGCAGGCATGCAGTTTCTCTCCTAAGAAGAAGTATCCTTCATCAAATTATTTAATACTTCCAGAGATAATTTATGTATATATAAGTAAAAATATATGTGTATGTACACATATATATCCAACATTTATATCACTAAACACAAATGATAGTATGCTTTGCATGACTGTGCCTGCTAATTTTCTCATCTGTGAATACTTAATGGAGATATTTTCTGTCGGTATAAAGTACTCCCTAATTCTTTAGTTTTTCTTTTTTCAACTTATGAAAATCGTTTCTTTTTCATGGTTTCAGTGCTTTAGGAATTCGGTAGTGATTTGGCAATTCCAACTCGGGATCTTGTTCTAATGGAGCTACGGCCATTGAAGGCATGACTGGGGCTGGATGATGTGATTCTATGGCTGGCAGTTTGTGCTGGAGGTGGGAGGGAGACATTGGTTCCACTCTGTGAACTAGCTTAGTGTCCTCATAGCATGGGGACTGGCTTCATCCAGAGGGAGCAATTCAAGAGAGCAAAGTTTTTATGACCAAGCCTCAAATTATTATGATTTTCACCATATTCTGTTGGACACACAAGCCAACTGTAACTTAATGTGGAGGGGACACCACAAAACCACGAAAGTCAAGAGGTTAGGATCGTTGGAGGCTAGCTACCACAACTATAATATTTAGTTTTGGCAAGAATGGGAGAAAATGGGTGCCTTCATATGCTATTGCTGGGTGTATAAATTGGTTTAACCTCATTCAGAGGGTGAAATTTGATAATAGTAAGATGAAAAATGCACATATCTTTGACCATAATTCTATGTGGAAAATACATATAAAGATGTTCACTGCAACAGTGTTTTCCACAACAACAGCAAAAAAGGAATGAAGACCTAAATATTTGTAAATTAGGGAATGGATAAATAAATTATAGGATACTGAGGAGGAATTAAAAATGATGTGGCAGATCTATGACTTACCATGAACAGATTTCCAGGATACAGTGTTAAGAAAACAGGCAGAGGGAATTCCCGTTCTGGCTCTGCGGGTTACAAACCTGAGTAGTATTCATGAGGATTCCGGTACAACCCCTGGCCTCACTCAGTGGGTTAAGGATCCAGTGTTGCAGTGGCTGTGGCATAAGCTGGCAGCTGCAGTTCAGATTCAACCCCTAGCCTAGGAACTTCCATATGCTGCAAATATGGCCCTTAAAAGAAAAGGAATAAAGAAAACAGGCAGAAAGTATACTTGCATATACTTGAGAAACCAAACACATGAAAACATTTTGCATATACCTATGCACAAGTGACTAAATATCCACAGGGAACTCTTGATGAATACCTTTAAAACTTTGTCAGTCACTTTGGAACACAGTGTAGAGACTGGGGTGCAACAACAGCGCTTTTGATTTATAATATTTTCTCTTGTTTGGATTTTGAACAAAGTGGCTTTAATGATTTAAACATTTTTAATTGGAAACTGACAGACTTTGAGTGACAGCACAGGATGTCCTCTTAAAGGGAAGAATGTGAGCTTTAGTGGTTAGACTTCATGATATTTATTTTAGCTTTCAGAGACCTGATCTGGCTTATGATTTTCTAATTGCTGCTACAGTTTTGTTGATCTCAGAGAAAATGTTTAGAAAATTAAGACAGCAAGGTCTTAAGGGTATGTTTTCATTTGTGGTGTTGTAATGAATAAAAAAATGGCTGTTATATATGTAGACTTTCAAATATTGGTTCCTATTAATCTCCTACTTTCTGATCTATAACCTGGGAATAAGATACACTACTGTACAATACTACTAGGATCAGATGTGACAGTAAAAGTCATTGGTGCTTTTTAGACTTTTAAAAAGTGACCATAATTAGTTTCAGCTCATTCAAAATCTCATATCAGAAATCAAGCAGTGTTTTGATTAATACAATGGATACGACTGAATACATGCTAAGTGGAATGAAACCAGTCGTGACTTATATTGATCTATTCTTATTCTTCCCCAAAAATTATATAAAGGAGGAACACCATCTAAAGCAGAGTTATTAGCTCATGAGAGTGTGTTTGCTAGGACTATAAATCAAAACACATTTTACAGAGTTTCAAAGAAAAAAAACTTTAAAGATTTATAACTAATGTCACCAAATTATAATACACTTATTCTCCAGAAAATCTTAACTACATAGTTAGAAGAGTCATTGGTTCTAATATTAATTGTAATACCTCCTCAGCTTGAACATTTCTTTTTTTATAATGATTTTTATTTTTTCCATTACACCTGATATACAGTGTTCTGTCAATTTTCTGTGGCACAGCAAGGTGACCAGTCACACATACATGTATACCTTCTTTTTTCTCACATTATCATGCTCCATCACAAGTGACCAGACACAGTTCCCAGTGCTGTACAGCAGAATCCCAATGCTTACCCATTACAAAGGCTACAGTTTGCATCTCTTAACCCCAAATTCCCAGTCCCTTCCCACTTGGCAACCACAAGTCTGTTCTCCATGTCTATGATTTTCTTTTCTGTGGAAAGGTTCATTTGTGCCTGCATTACATTCCATATATAAGTGAAATCATATGATATTTGTCTTTCTCTTTCTGACTTTCTTCACTTAGTAGGAGAGTCTCTAGTTCCATCCATATTGCTGCAAATGGCATTATTTTGTTCTTTTTTTATAGCTGAGTACTATTCCACTGTGTATATATACCACATCTTCCTAATCCAGTCGTCTGTAGATAGACATTTAGATTGTTTCCATGTCTTGGCTACTTTGAATAGTGCTGCAATGAACATGTGGGTACATGTGCCCTTTTCGAGGAAAGTTTTGTCCAGGTATATGCCCAGGAGTGGGATAGCTGGGTAATATGGTAGTTCTATGTATAGTTTTCTAAGGTACTCCATACTGTTTTCCATAGTAGTTGTATCAGCTTACATTCCCACCAACAGTGCAGGAGGGTTCCCTTTTTTCCACATCCTCTCCAGCATTTGTTATTTGTGGACTTATTAATGATGGCCATTCTGACTGGTGTGAGGTGGTACCTCATAGTAGTTTTGTTTTGCATTTCTCTAATCATCGTTGATGTTGAGCATTTTTTCATGTGCTTGTTGGCCATCTGCATATCTTCTTTGGAGCAATGTCTATTCAGGTCTTTTGCCTATTTTTCCATTGTGTTGTTGGCATTTTTGCTGTTGTATAAATTGTTTGTATATCTTAGAGATTAAGCCCTTGTCAGTTGCATCTTTTGACACTATTTTCCCCCATTCCGAAAGTTGTCTTTTTGTTTTTTTTATGATTTCCTTTGCTGTGCAAAAGCTTGTCAGCTTGATTAGTTCCTGTTGGTTTATTTTTGCTTTTATTTCTGTTGCTTTGGGAGACTCACCTGAGAAAACATTTGTAAGGTTGATGTCAGAGAATGTTTTGCCTATGTTCTCTTGTAGGAGTTTAATGGTGTCTTGCCTTATATTTAAGTCATTAAGCCATTTTGAGTTTACTTTTATGCGTGGTATGAGGGTGTGTTCTAGTTTCATTGATTTACATGTGCTGTTCAGTTTTCCCAGCACCACTTTCTGAAAAGACTGCTTTTTTCCCATTTTATATTCTTGGCTCTTTGGTCGAAGATTAATTGACTATAGGTGTCTGGGTTCTTTATTCTGTTCCATTGGTCTGTATGTCTGTTTTGGTACCAGTACCACACTGTCTTGATTACTGTGGCTCTGTAATTTTGCCTGAAGTCTGGGAGAGTTATGCTTCCTGCTTGGTTTTTGTTCCTCAGGATTGCTTTGGCAATTTTGGGTCTTTTGTGATTCTGTATAACTTTTTGGATTGATTGTTCTAGTTCTGTGAAAAATGTTGTAGGTGATTTGATAGGGATTGCACTGAATCTATAGATTGCTTTGGATAGTATGACCATTTTTATAATACTAATTTTTCTAACCCAGGACCATGGAATATCTTGCCATTCCTTTTCACCCTCTTCAATTTCCTTGATTAATGTTTTATAGTTCTCAGTATATAAGTCTTCTGACTCCTTGGTCAGGTTTATTCCCAGGTATTTGATTTTTTGAGGTGGAATTTTAAAAGGTATTGTATTTTTGTATTCCTTTCCTAATATTTCATTGTTAGTATATAGAAATGCGACTGATTTCTGAATGTTAATCTTATATCCTGCTACTCTGCTGAATTTGTTGTTCAGTTTGAGTAGTTTTGGGGTTGAGGCTTTAGGGTTTTCTTTATATAGTATTATGTCATCTGCATACAGTGACAATTTTACCTCTTGTCTTCCACTTTGGATGCCTTTTATTTCTTTTGTTTGTCTGATTGCTGCGACTAGGACTTCCAATACTATGTTGAATAACAGTGGTGAGAGTGGGTATCCTTGTTCCAGATTTTAGTGGGAAGGCTTGCAGCTTTTCTCCATTGAGTACTGGCTGTGAGTCTGTCATAATGGCTTTCAATTATGTTTCCTTCCATCCATATACTCTACCAATTTAGAAGTTCAATAACAAGATTTGAATTTTTCTCATTTTATCAGAATCCTCTCAACACAGTATACTATCAGATTTTTGGATCTTTGCCAATCATAGATGAACAAAGGAATCGCACTGTACTTATATTTGCCTTTTTATGTGACAGTTTAAGTATATATTAATATGTTCAAGAGTCACTTGCATTTCATTAATAATAAACTGTTAATATACTTTTCTCATTTGTCTATTGGCTTATAAGTATTTTCTTATTTACCTGTAAAAGCCCTTTAGAAATGAAAGATATTACCCCTGTGGACAATACTGCTTTTCACCTAATTTCTTATTTGGCTTTATGTGTGATAGGGTTTAAAACAAAACAAAAGCACAAAAATATTTGTAGGAACTAATGTAGTCAGATTTGTCCACTTTTTTTTAAAGCTTTATGACTACTGAATTTTTTGGTTAAATTTAATGTGATAGATTATGTCTGATCACTGAAATCAAAGTAGACTCAATGATGAAGTAAGAGTTAGAAAGCAAAAGAAGGAGTCTCTGGCAGTATAAAGAACATTCCAAATCAAATAACCACTCAGAAATTCTAATTTCCCTCTTTATGCAGCTCTCCCTCTCCCTCTCCTACATTTTTTTTCCTGGTGCCCCCTACCGCTACATTCCCTCAGTATGAGAATACTGAGGAGCATAGCAGCTAAATGACAATTTTCCAAAAGTACAATTAACATCTCTCCATTTGCAATAGCAGGGCAGAGTTTAAAGGAAAAAATACTACTGATGATATCATGAATATTTTAATGTTTATTATATATTTAAAGTGTTTGGGGACTCTATAAAAATATGCAAAAATAGTCATGTTTAAAATATCAACATGTTTGATATTACCAAAAGTCTAAAGACCTAAGAACTCTTAGCTAATTAGTATCATGGTTCTAAAAGACTATGTCTAAAACTCAGCTTGCACTGACTTATCATGCAGAGTTAGTATCTATGCACATAGCCACTAAATTACGTCTTGTATTTAAAACAGTGAATCCAGTGTGATGACAATTCTAGGCTTTCTATTTTCTGTTAAGCAATTCTTTTTCTATGTTATAGAGTACATTTAGTCTTTCTGTTATATGGCCTTTTTCATAATGCAATTCACAGGGAAAAAGTACATAGAAAACATTTGTCTAGCAAATGAAACAATAATTAATAGTTTTTTAAATCTTTAATAACACATATACATGGATTTTACTTTTCACTTCTGTTTTCCAAGAAATATGAAAGAATTGAGCTCAGATTTGGACCTCGGTTATAAAACTATTTTTGTCATTTTTGCATTTTAACGTTTTTGGTTTATATGGAGTTCACCTTTTCTGTGAATTTAAAGATTCTACACCTGCTATATTTGAGGATAATTTCAAAGATATTTGCAATTTTCTATGATTTGTATGCCATTCGTTGCAACCAATTTATCCTACTTAAAAATAAGTTGACTTGGAAGACATGTATATACGCTGCTGAGAGCACCAAATATAAAGCGAAGTTCTGTAATGAGTACAAATGCATATCAAATAACCTAGGGGAAAAAAAAAACAGAAAACTTTCATTGGAACAAAGGAGTAGATAGGGAAAATTATAAATAACCAAAATTTTCAATTAACAAGGAAAGGATAAGCTAACAAATATACATCAATTAATGCTATCTTGTGAGCACAATATTTTTCACTGTCAGTTTATAGAAAAAAATGTTTGGACTAAGTTAAAAAAAGATATCATAAATGCAGTTTACTTATATGTTCTTATTGCAAGGCCTGAAAATAGCATATGTTCAATTGAAGAGAATCACAAGTTTAGTAACATGAATAGCTTTTTATGTAGATTACAATCTCTAAATTCTTTATAAAGTATTTAAAAGGATTACTAAATATTGTAAAGAAAATTTATACTTCAGAATTATAAACAATGAAAAATTGCCTAAAATTATATTTAAATAGAAAACCAGGAACTGATTTTGTGCAATTCTCTTGCACTTAGGACAAAAATCCTATAACTTGATAACCCCTCTCATTACAAAAAATAGTTGGCACGATGCTGTGATCCAGCCAGGGCTCTGCATTTCTATTCAGGGTTATGTTCCTTCATGGTGGTCCTTAGTTTTTCCAGGAGTTCACGTGATGGTTTCTCCACTTTCGTATAGCTGATTTAACGTCTTCATTCCTCAGAGAGTAGATGATGGGGTTCAACAGGGGTGTACAAACAATATAGAACAAAGAAAGGAATTTATCCACAGAAAGTCTGCTAAAAGGCCATATGTAGAAGTAAATGCAAGGCCCAAAGAAAAGAATCACCACTGTGATGTGGGCCGTTAATGTAGAAAGTGCCTTGGATGACCCACTGCAGGACCGGCGGCGGACAGTGATCAAAATGACAGTGTAAGAAACAATTAAAGCCAGGAAACAGCCCAGGGATATGAGGCCACTGTTAGTTAGAGTCAAAATTTCCATTTCATAAGTATCCATGCAAGCCAGCTCTATCACCAGGGGGAGGTCACAAAAGAAGCTGTCTACCTCATTGGGGCCACAGAAGGGGAGATCCAC
>PVHT021183630.1:4436790-4449420 GCA_004024745.2 Catagonus wagneri | reverse complement strand
AGCTACAAGCAACATCATCTCACTCCCAACAAAACTGTGAAGAAGGAACACCTGGGCCATGCAGCCCTCAAAGGAGATAGTTTTGTGCTCCACAAAGAAGTCCACAAGCATCTTAGGGGTGGCAAAGTTTGACTGGCAGATATCAATGAAAGAAAGGTTGCTGAGCAGGAAGTACATAGGAGAGTTCAAGCGGGAGTCAGAGGCAATGATGACAATAATCATGGTGTTGCCCAGCACCGATGTCACATACACTGTAGAGAAGATGGCAAAAAAGAAAAGCTGAAGTTCCCAAGAGTTAGTGAGTCCCAGAAGCACAAACTCAGACACCACGGATTCATTTGTGTGAGCCATGTATCCAATCTACTGTTTCCTAAGAAAAAGAAAATCAGGAAAATATCACAATGTTTGATGCTAAATGTAGTGTCTATACAAAAGAAATATGTGTTCAATCAAAAGTCAATTTAAAGAAATTATTTAAATAATTTAATATTTAACACCTGTAAGTGCTGTGGAACATGAGAAAAGAAAGAAAAAAATTAAATGAGTCTTATAGTTAGATGATACACATTAAAAATTAAAATACAACTTCAGAAGCAAGCGAATATAAATGATTCATTAATATCATAAATAAGTGTTGAAATAAATTATATCAAAGTGATAAGGTAATGTGTCATGGATAGCAAAAACATTTTTAAAAGTTTGGAATTTGCTACCCAAAACTGAAGAAAAAGGCTATGTCAGTCATGGTTAGAAATACCAATAAAGGTATAAAGGTAACAATGGAAGGCATATTGAGCCATGAGCTGAGGAGAGGTGTTGAGGAGCAATAAAAATGACATAGAGAATGGTAGATCAGGAGCATGATTATGGCCGCATTTAGCATTGAATGCAAGGCTAATAGACTAGATTGATATACTTGAAACTGAGACTATAAAGTGCCTGTCTGTTTTAAGAAGCTTCTTAAGAGAGGCAATTCACTACTTTGTATGAAGAACAGTTAATGGTCATACTCAAAGTTTCGTGAATATTTATTTCATCATTTTAACAATAGGGTTCACCTGTCACTTAAAGACCAGTTATTAACAAACCACCAGTGTGTCTTCAGTCTTTTCTGACTCTGCCTTTGTCTCTTCCTAAACACACCTGACACTCCTGGATTTATGAATCTATAATATCTTTCAGAAACTCTCCTTTTGGAAATATTTTATATGACTCTGCGTGGTGTATTTTTAGTCCATAATAGATTTTCAAAAGGGAAAATTCACTCAAAATTCCTTGTGCTATGGACAGAGCACCCAGAAGTTTCTTTATTAGTGAATCATTCACCAGTGTACTTCAGAGATTGTAATATTTTCAGAATGCAAGATACAAACACCATAAAAGATTTCCTCTTTCGTGGTCTAAGACAAATCTGATCCATAGAAGTTGATGTTACATTAAAATATATCTCTAAATTATGCTTATTGATCTCCAACACCATAAGCATGCATAATTTTTATTATTTTGTTTTATAATAAATAATTGATCACCTATTAGCCTAGCAGCAAAAGCAATAAAGTATATCTTATTGACCATTCATTTCTGCAGCTACCTGTTTTTCCTTCCAGGCAAATTTTGATAGCCAATAAATATTTGTTTAACAAATGACCATATATCCTCTGAATTGAAAGCATAGAAGAGGACAGAGAAGGGACAGATAATGGTGATAGCATACTTCCTTTTGTTTATCAGATACTGATACCTCAGAGGGTCATATCCACAGAGAAGTGGAGAACTGGAATGTGCCTCTTCCAGGTGGAGTTTCCAATTTGACTAAGATAACCGTAATCTCCCCTGTGCTATCTTCTATTTTCTGACTTCACATCTAGAAGACAGTTTCCTAATTACTTGTCTAATCTGGACAATATATTCAAATGTATACATAATACGCTCAATAAATAATTTCTTTCAGCCCTTCAATTCTTCCTTATTTTCTTCAGTTTGGTGTTCCACAGTTTACCTATAAGCTTCCCACTTTTCACTATGGGTATTCATATTGAAAATATTTGCAATATACAATTGACTTGATGCACTCTAACTTGGTCCCTGCACTAAGCTGTGAAGAAACAAGAACCTCAGTTCTTGTCCTGAAGTTGTGAAGGTCCTGCTCCTCTTGCCCTGGACCATACAATTACAGTACCTAAGGTAAGGCAATATACAGCCTTCCGTCCTCAATCCAGGAAACTGATGTCACTGGGGAAATGAGAAATCACCCTTTAGAGAACTGATGTCATCCTGCAGTGGGAGTAATTATTTTTACAAAATAATTTTTCCAGGAATGGAAAAGAAAAGTATATTATCAACTAGTAGGCATGCATGAAAGCAAATTATTATTTAATTATCACTAACTCCCAGTCAGCAAAGTAATTTTTCAACCACTAACTTTCTGTGGATAAAACAGTCATGTCATCTTACAAATGATCACTTAGCCTCAGGGTTGTTTCCTCCCCTCACAAGGAGTCTACTACTTCACAGGACCTCCTAGTCTACGGTCAGCATGCTCAACTGGTTCTGCCATCTGTAGTTTAATAGAAGAAATCTTTCGCACATAATATCTTGATTCTTCAAATATTTGAAGGTGCTCTCATTTCCTTTCCATGATAAATCTGTTTCTGCCCCCCAAATACATCAATACTCTTTCAACTGTATTTTATATAATACATTGCCTAGATTGTCAAAGGTTGTGATGCAGATGTAAGTATAAAATGGTCATCCTTAATGAAGGAAATTGAAATAATTTCCCTACCACTCAGCATGTATATATGCTAAGTGTGTATATGTGTAACCACATTTTAGTAAAATGTTCACATATGTAAAAACATATGGACAACAGCACAGATTACAGCACTGGTTAAAAGAGATAGACACTGAAAGAAACTATAACTTTGAGAGTGAAGAAATATAATATTTTAGTGAGGTAGAATACATTTAATGATTTAAATTATTAAATATTTTTGCAGATGAATATGGATAAAATTAAAACAGCATGTCAAGGGAATGTATAAGATTGGTAAAATTATTATGTGCACATTTGTACAAACCAAAAATAAAAAAATAATGACACACTTGTCACCTGAAATAAAAATGTGCAATATAGAGGTTGTGAGTGAGTTAAGCTTTATTAGGGAACTCCCTGAGGACTATAGCCTGGAAGACAGCCTTTCAGATTGCTCTTGAGGAACAGCTCTGAAAAGGTAATAGAGGATCCAGGATATATATATATGATTTTTGCTGAGAAAAACATGTAGTCAAGCCTAAAAGGATTACTGCTAATCACAAAGATCTCAAGTTAATGATTTTAGTGCTTTTCTTTGTTTGGGAAGATGCAAGAATCTGGGTCACTGAAATGTTTCCTTAGAATATGCATCTTGTCTATTTAGGGGTCAGTATCCAAGCACAGATGTCTTCCTGTTTTTCTCCATCCTAAATTCCCCTCAGGTGCAAAGTCAGGGGATGACTGCAGTGGCTAATGGCTTGATCCTTTCTAACTGGAGTGAAAGGCAGCATTTTTTTTTCTCTACATTAACTCCTTGTACTAGTTACTTTCTGCTTATGTTGCTCAGAATTAGTTTCTTTTGCTTGCAGAGGAAGAAAGGAAGGAAGGGAGGAAGGAAGGAAAGGAGAAAAGGATTATTATAATCAAAGTAGTTATAGAAGAGCTGAATTTGCCATCCCAAAGTACTTACTTGGCGTGTGGATTATTTTGAGATGAAAACAATTAAGATGCAAAATACTCAGAAGGACTTTTACTTACTGGCCTAGAGAATGTAGAGGATCTCTTCCAGGAAGAGAGCTTTCATTGTTTATAATTTAAGTGTGTAGACAGGGAGCACATAGCAAACTCTGTTTATTAAAGTTTCTCTCAATGTCACATTGTCTGTACATGCCCCTGCAAATATGTGTTTTCCAAACATTTGCTTTTCCACTTCCATGTGAACTGCCTTCCTCCCCTCTGAAGTCCCAAATTACTAGGCCCAACATTCTTGTTTGTCTTTAGCGAAGACAATATTTAAAGTGAAGGTTTCAACCATTTTGGTGAGATACTCAGTTTTCCTAGGTCTCTCTCGTGTATATATGTTATTAAAATGTGTTTTATTTTCTCCTGTTAATCTGCCTCATGTCAATTTAATTCTTAAACCAGCCTTAAGAACCTAGAAGTATAGGGGAAAATTTCTTCTTCCCCGACATAGTCTATAAAACTTACCAGGAGGACAAATTTTTTGAGTATACAGGAATAATTATTTCAAAATAACCATTTAAAAATAATGTTTATATCACATCAGCTCCTTTAAATAGCCTCTGAACTATTAAGTTTCTGTTCCTTGTCTGAAGTATGGCTCATCCACCCAGCTTATACACCTAGTAGAGGTATTAATTACATTGAGACATGAGGAGACAAATAAGTCTGATTGGGCTTTTGCAACATCCCTTCTTATTTTTTCAGTATTCAGATTATCAAAAATATTTAAGAACATATTTATCTTTACAGACATATTACCTATTTTCCCAGAGTTTATTTCAGTCAGAGAGAAATAGGTTTTCAAACGATGGTATGTGTTAGTGTGGCGATTTAAGTAGGGAACCAAATCTTACACAGGCTTGTTAGCCAGGTTAAAGAGGATTTTTTACACTTTTATCTTAAGAACAATGAATAGGAATTGAAAGACTAAAGATAAAGAGCTTGGTGATCTGATCAAAAGCAAGTGATGTATTCAGTCGTAATGCAGTCAGTTTTCAAACCCGTCATTTGATAAGCAGCTCAGAAGTTATTTCACATTTACCAAAATTTCCACATCTTTTTTTACCATTTTTTGTACAGTTAAATATATTTCCTTGTCTGTGGGCAGGAAAAACCTACATAGATCTGTGGACCAGACAAAAATGAAAGATTTTTTCATATTATTCTATTATTTTTAAACACCTGATAAAAATTTATTACCAAATGAATTTAGGATTCATTTTATTTTAAGCAAAATATAACATGTATTCTACTGTGCAGAATGTCTCAATTCAAGCTAAAATATGATTATATCATTTACCTTAAATAGTTGCCCAAAGGTAGAAACTAAATTGAAAAATTTTTGTTGTGTTTTAGATGTCTCCCTTTGGATCACTAAAAACTAGAATAATTTGAAATATTTCATGAAAAAAACTTCTTAAAGTCTATGAACTCTTGGCTTTATTTTTGTTTGATTTCATCATTGAATATATGACACAACTTTAGTAATACAAAGTGATGCTGCTTCTGGTTTGGTAAAGTTCTTAATAGCAGTGGGTAAAGACAAAAAGCAGACTTCTCTTTTCAAAGTTGAAAGTTCCTCAGTTTAGATCATTTAATGCAAAGCAGACTTTTAATTAAAATTTTAATACAAACTTTAAGGATTAAGTGTTATATATGCTTTTAATCTTCCCTCATTATATCTAAGGCTTCTTACCACACTTCAAAAAGAAAAGGTGTGAATGATGTGGAAAAACAAACAAAAATTTTTGGTTAATCTATGGATATTGTCGCACTGGTTTAGAACAGAGAAAAAAAAATTAAATAGTCGATAAATGATCCCATCCACTTCATAGATGCCAGACTTTGTTCTGTTTTGAAGCATATCTTAGATTAATTTCACTTTAGTGTATAAATACTGGGTACTGCTGACATTTTTTGTCAGCTAGATCCTAGATATTTTATTAGACTTTTTTTGGATGCTTCTGGTTCTTTTGCAGTATCTTCAAAATGCTTAAAACTTCTGTATCTGTCAGAGTCTAGTCAGGTTACAAAAACCACAGTGGTAATTTGAACAGGGTATATTTACTGTAAAGACTTAGTAAATAATAATAAGTATTAGATACTGATAGTATAAAAGAGAACTCCAAAGAATACCTGAGGGCTTAGGGTGAGAACCCAAGGAAACAATAAACATGGGTGAGTTTCAGAACTCTTTGGAGAAGATAACAATGTAGCCCTCTGGATGAAGTGTTCTTCATTGAGCTCTTGCCCTGGGCTAACTGGTCTACAGATGGAGAGAAAATGGGAAGCAGGGAAATTAAAGCTCAGGCTGGCAACAAAACTTACTGGAGGATGAGAGCTGATGGGTTTCCTGAACTGTTGGCAGCTGCACTGTAGGAACAAAATTAGAGTTCCTTTGTGGCTACAGCTCCAGTTCGATCCCTAGCTTGGGAACTTCCATATGCCACAGGTAGGACCCTAAAAAGAAAAAATAAAAGAAAGAAAGGAAGAAATTAAGCACACTGGAAACGGAAAGAGAAGTGCATTCCTTCTTAAATGTTCATCCTGCACCCTAATTACAAAGAAGAAAGGTTTAAAGTTCAGTTCCAGTATTGTTGCTGAAACTCAGCCTCTGTCCACTGGTGCAGAATAGAAACGTGAAGAGAAAGTTTGGGGTGAAGGAGAAAAAAATAGCTTTTATTGCTTTGCCAAGCAAAGGAGGCCACAGCAGGCTAATGCCTTAAAGACTGTGCCCTCCATTGGGAAGATTGAGGGGAGTTTTATAGTAAAAAGAAAAACAGGCTTTCAGATAGGAATCAGTATGGGGCAAACATGCATTCTTCTTTTTTTGGGGGGATCTTAGTTATCAAAACTGGCACCAGGAAATCTTGGTATGATCTTGTGGGTTATTGCCTAGAATAACAGTACTTGCAAAAAGGGCATATCGATCAGAGATTAGAACAAACTAGGAAAGTTGCTGAAAAACATCACATGCTACTTAGTAATCTTCAAGCCACAGGCAATTATGCTCAGGGTGCCTGATTTTTAGTTTATAGGAGATTGTGTTTAGGGTACAATTAAGCCAGGGAGAAGGACAAGGAAGGACAAGTTTTAAAGTATTCACTTTTAAAAGAAGCATAAGTAATACAGCTTTACTCTTAGGTGTTTAAAATACCTATGTTGTCACGTGCATCCCTTGAGACAGAACCAGGACCCTGCCCCAAGGCTGCACTATTGTTTCTTGACTATTACTCCCTTGTCTCTACATTCCCTTCCTTTTCTGATCAGCAGCTGTCCGAACCTGTTTCCTTGGAACTCAGGGAAGGTCAGAAGGCTGAATAATGCCCATTTCCTAAAAACAAGAGATGTGGGACACAGAAAGGCTTTTATGCCCAGGAGCTCCATGGGGCCCTGCTCAGTTACAGTATCACAAAGCAGGCCAGTGAAGGTGAATTTGATGTCAAGAGGCAATAAACTGATAACTGATGTAGTTACTTGTCAAGAAATACACAAAGGAAAAGTGTACTTCTTATTAAGTGAAATACTTGTAATTTTCTTCAGCCAAAGTAAGTTTCTTGTTACATTTTTGCTGAAAAGAAGCACTACATGTTGTGATCATTGCTCTTTTTCTTGGTATACATTGGCTGGAAATTCTTCTAATGGCTCTGAAATGATATCTACTTACTGCTAAGAAAGTTGTCAACTTCAGCATTGAAACGTAGGACCTCAAATATCCAGCCTGTAAAGAGATTACCTAAAGAATTAAGAATAAAATGTGTTTTCCTATACTGCAAGAAAACTTGCTGGCTTTCCAGACAGTCTTTGGAAAAACTCAGTAGAGATATAGATAGTACTTTATTTCTTCTTGGAAGAGACCTCACAAAGATATTTCATTCATTTGGAAACAATGTAAGTGAGGCCATGTGAAAAAATTCAGAGTCTGGGAAAATTTGGAGTCCTCTGAGACAAGCATTTGCTCTTCTGTAAATTAGCTGTGGGAGTTCAGATTCCATTTCTTAATATTTATCATTTTATTTCAGGAAGTCATTAAGATAAAAATTTAAGATTAATTCAAGATTAATTCATTATCATAAATGGCACATAGATTTCAGTGTCAAAGATCACTCTACAAAGTCATCTTAAACTAAAAACTAGCTGCCTTCACATTAAAATGTACAACTGGACAAAATTTAAATTAACTTGCACAAGTTTTATTTATATTATTTTAGCAAAATTTTATTAATTTTACATAAAAATCCTAAAAATAAAAAAGGAGAAGAATTTCCCATTGTGGCTCAGTGGGTTAAGAACCCAACATAGTGCCCATGAGGATGCAGGCTTAATCCCTGGCCTCGCTCAGTGGGTTAAGGATTTGGCTTTGCCACAAGCCGCAGTGTGGCAGTGCTCAGATCTGGTGTTGCCATGGCTGTAGCACAGGCCTGCAGCTACAGATCAAATTTGACCCCTAGCCCAGGAACTTCCATACACTGCAGGTATGGCTATTAAAAAAAAAGAGAGAGATAAAAAAGATAATTTTTTAACACTTTGTGTATATTCAATTTTAAAGAATGAAATCAATTTCTGAAGTAATAAATATTCTGTATATGAAATCCTATGTGTGTTTATGATGTTTGGGGGGAAGGAGAGCTGTGATTAATCATATTTGCAAAATCATCTCTGAGCAAAAGAAAGTGATGAGTGCCTAAGTAACTAATAACTAGTATAGTTGACGAGGTTACATAATTTCTGAAATTTTTAGTACGTTGACTCTCAGCTCCAATTCAACCCCTAGCCTGGGAACTTCTATATACAACAGGTGCGACCCTAAAAAGACAAAAACAAACAAACAAAAAAACAGGAAAAAAAGGATGGCATTAATAAGCTTTTTAATGAATCCTACCTCCCTAATACTTTAGTACTATAGGCCTACTAAGAAAAAATCGTACAGTGCACAGCCTTTTATTCAAGAAGAACAATCATAACACCAGCCCTCATTCTGTGAACAGAATATGAGGTGGCCTGCATGGTATAAAGTCAGGTAACATTGGTGCCATCTGTTCTTGTTCCTGTTCTAGATCCAGTCTACCACCTCTTTTCTATAGCTATGGATGGACGTATTCTAGAATTAGAAAGAAATCAACATGTACACATTCCTGGAGAAATGGTAACTTATGGATTCAAATTTTATAAGTTACTGTTACTGGAAGGTAGATTTTGAGAGTAGAAAAGAGCAAAAAAATCAGATCTCAGAAGAACTAGAATGCTAGAAGAGAGAGCAAAAACTGAGTGGGATGGGAGAAAAGGAAATTTCCAAGGTTTCTTCAAGTTTTACTTAATGATGATTCTATTAGGAACAGACTCAGAAAAGATTCACTGGAAATGGGAAGATAAGAAAACAAACAACAAAATGCAAAACTAGAGTTTTCATTCTTAGCATAGAAAAGAGGCTAATATTTTCATAAATCTATCTGCCTTGTATGAATTGAAAAATTTTGGAAAGTAAATATAGAAACTCTAATCAACATTAATAACTCCCCTAATTATCCCTAGAGTCTAAAGCAGAGATCTATCTTTGGGGTCCTGGTTGCCAATTTAGTTGTATATTTAACATTGATTATTATCATTACGACCATATTATTTGGCCCAAATGGAAGACTGCTACACAGCTCCTTATAGCACAGATTGAAAAGTCAGTGTTGAATTGGTCAGCTTTAAAAATTCTCTTCTACAACTCATAACTTCAGAGGAACTGGAATTATCTTAACTGATCAGAGAAAGCCCACTAAATGAAATATTTGAAAAGCAAACTTCTGAATACATATAATCTGATATGTTAGTGAACTGTTAGTTATTGGAAAATAACCTGGGATAGGCATAAATGATGTTGGGGAGGGAATCTCATGACCTAAGAAACTTCATCTTACATCTATGCGCTTATTTTAAATCACGTACTATGCACTTACCTTGAATCAGTGCAGTGGCTATCCCCTGGTTGGGAAAATTTAGTTTCAGATTCTGAAATACCATCCTTGTATATAGATTTTTAGGCATACAAATTAAGAAACTCATATGAGATCAGGAGAATGTCTAAATTTATCCTCAAAAAAGAATCAGGTGCACATTCTTTTTTTTCTATCACATTTCTGTTTATCTGTAACTAAAGCAGTCAGTGAATCTATACTATCCGCACAAAGTCATTCCATAATCTATCTCCAAAACCAGGAATCATGATATATTTTTTTATATTTTTGGATATTTAACTTCTGCTTAGATGATACTTAGAAAAAGACTTGTCAATATCAATTAAATAATCTCTATACCATCTTCTTTATTACTTTCACCACAGTTAAGATATGCCACATGAACATATAATGAGACTATTGATTTGAAAAATTTAAATGAATTTTGTCTTAATAAAGGGAATTCCTCACTACTAGTGGCATTTCAGAAATTTTCTTGGGCCTCAGGTAATAGGTTATAATTTTCCTCATGGCAGTCTTCATATCTTTGTTCCTTAGTGTGTAAATAATGGGGTTTAGAATGGGAGTAAAAATGGTGTAAAATATAGCAAGCACTTTATCCACAGGGTACATGGTAAAGGGCCACACATAGATGAATATGCAAGGTCCAAAGAATAATATTACTACAGTGACATGGGCAGCTAGAGTAGAAAACGCCTTGGCCATCACAACAGAAGACTTAAACCAGACAGTGACAAGAATAATGATATAAGAGCTGACCAAGAGAGAGAAAGTGCTTAGTGAAAGGATTCCACTATTGACTACAATGAGTATTTCAATGATATAAGAGTCCAGGCAGGCAAGTTTGGTCACTCGAGGAAGGTCACAAAAAAAGCTGTCTACTACATTTGGTCCACAAAAAGGTAGGTTCACAGTAAATGATAACTGGCTTAGTGTGTGCACCAAGCCCACAGCCCAGGAGATCATTACCAGTATAGTGCATGTCCTTCGGCTCATGATGATGACATAGTGTAGAGGTTTGCATATGGCTACATATCTGTCATAGGCCATGGAGACAAGTAGCACCATCTCCCCTCCAGTAAAAAGGTGAATGAAGAAAATCTGGGCTATGCAGCCACTGAAGGAGATGGTCTTGTGTTCACTCAGAAAATCAACAATCATCTTAGGAGTAGCAAAGGAAGCCTGACAGATGTCCACAAAGGAAAGGTTTCCCAAAAGGAAGTACATCGGGGAGTGCAGTCTGTTATCAGAAGTCACCGTGAGGATAATAAGAAGGTTTCCCAGCAAAATAACCACATACAGCACAGAGAAGAAAACAAAATAGAAAAGCTGAAGTTCCTGAGAACTAGAGAGTCCTAGCAATACAAACTCAGACACCACTGAAGAATTGACTTTATCCATGGATCCAGGCTGCAGGCTTGCTCTGAAACAATCCTGAAGGAGGGGAAATAGGGAAGGATCAGAATTAGGAAATAAAAAGACTTTTAACGTAAAGGATTCTGAGATCCCAGATATAATGCATATTTACTGAATGAAAGATTTTAAAGAGGCCATCATAATGTATCTTGGGATTTGGAAGGAGCTTATGAGAATGTCTAAATCATTTGATCAGTCTCAGAACTCCTTGGGTTTTGGGATAGTCTTAATAATCTATCATACAATAGTAAGCAAGCTCACCCAGGAGCTGACTTGTGATCACAAGATTAGAGAGGAGATTTAACGCTAACTTCAAAGGGTTTGTAGGTTGGAAAAAATAATTTAGATCTGTTGGTCTTGTCATTTTCCATCATTAATTTCAACAAATCTTTGAGTACCACATTATCTTTCCAAGATCTGTTAATGGCTTGATATTTATATGTGATGTCAAGTCATACTGATTGTTTGACTTCAGGCTAAGTAATTTTTCTGAACTTTAATTCCACTCAAAAAAGATGAGAGATGGTCAAAATACCTACTTTAGGGAATGATTTTAAGTTTAAAGATATAACTCATAATATTCTCCTATCAAAGTAGTTGTAATACAATATATGTTCTTAATATGTTAAATACCCCCATGTTAATAAAAATTTTCCTTACTGCTATTACAAGAATCATACACAATTTGAATAGTTCCTACTAAGGAGACACTGTGGAATATATATTATCCAGGTGTACAGTTGAAACACAGTTTGTCAATTACTCCATATGTATAGTTTCTTAAAATGTTTAATTTTATCGTATTTATCTCAAATTCATTTTTGCTTGATTATTTAAAAGCAGCACCTAAAGTTTCCATTTCCCTTGCCTATCAAAATTAGATTTAGGATAATTTATGGTCACTCTGTTTAGTGTTCTCCATGACCATTATTATTAATACATCTTTATAATTAATGAAAGAAGAGAGAAGTTGTTTTAGCCTAGAGAAATAAAAATAATTGAATTTAAATGTCTCATGCTTCTTAAAATATATTTTGTTTAGAATCAGAATAACCCTGATAATTAGTTCAAACTTGCACCTCCTTTTTTCCTGTGAAAATACAGGAAAATTCTGCTGTATAATCCTGCTATGTAAATCCTGCTGTATAAATCCAGTTCCATTGAACTGAAAAAAAAGAAAAAAAACCTTTCAGGAAGTTCTATTTTATTTTATTTTTTTTTTTTTGCCTTTTTGTCATTTTAGGGCCGCACCTGCGGCATGTGGAGGTTCCCAGGCTAGGGGTCTTATCGGAGCTGTAGCCACTGGCCTACGCCACGGCCACAGCAACGCAGGATCCGAGCCGCGTCTGCGACCTACACCACAGCTCACGGCAACGCCAGATCGTTAACCCACTGAGCAAGGGCAGGGACCGAACCCGCAACCTCATGGTTCCTAGTCGGATTCGTTAACCACTGCGCCACGACGGGAACTCC
>PVHT021183630.1:4403541-4435790 GCA_004024745.2 Catagonus wagneri | reverse complement strand
GCTAGGGGTCTTATCGGAGCTGTAGCCACTGGCCTACGCCACGGCCACAGCAACGCAGGATCCGAGCCGCGTCTGCGACCTACACCACAGCTCACGGCAACGCCAGATCGTTAACCCACTGAGCAAGGGCAGGGACCGAACCCGCAACCTCATGGTTCCTAGTCGGATTCGTTAACCACTGCGCCACGACGGGAACTCCCAAGGAAGTTCTATTTTAGAACTATGTTTGTTCTGACAATTAACTGTTGATCACAATCATAGTAAGGAACCTAAGAGTGAGATGTGATCTTAGCCCCATGTAAGAGCACATATATCTTCCACTGCCTATTTATTTCATACAAGAAGCTTTAGTCTTCCTCCATCCCTGGGATACAACCCGTTGTGAAATTATTACCACAATCAAGCTAATATTAACACAACCACTACCTCACATAGTTACCTTTTTTAAAAACAATTAAAATGTACTCTCTTAGCTGAATCTAAACATATGACAGTGTTATTAATTATAGTCACTATGCTGCATATTAGATATAATATATCATTATTAATTATAGTCACCATGAGACACATTAGCTCTCCTGAATTTATTCATCCCAGATATTTGAATCTCCTTACTCTTTGGTCAGTTCTCATTTAGATCAAGATGCAATTGCAATCCACACAGGGAAGCCTTCAGGTAGAAAATAATTTCCTATTTTTTATTGGAAGAGTGTTCAGAGAAACATCTCAACTGGTCCACATTTTCTATATACATTATTGTGGACTTCTGGAGACAGAGCAAACTATTAAATGTCCTATAAAAATTAAATGTATGCATTAGTGACAGTTAGCCAGCGATTATAATAATATATGAGAGCAATAATTGAGATTATTCTGAAATATACCATAAATTATTTTATTGCCTTTCTCATGTGTGACTCACTTTCTCTGTTGCCCTAAAGTTGTTCTTGGTAAAGCTATGATTTTATTGCATAAAATGATGAACAGCACCTAATGAAAATGTTTGTTGTGTGAATGTAATGTAAATTAAATGTAAATTAAAAGCATTTTAATGTAAATTAAAAGAATGAAGTAGATTTCGAATGAATGGTAATAGTAATTTTACATTATGAGAAAGAATGGAAAAAAATCACGGATTTGTTGAGACCCCGTAGGTAGGTAGCATCTACTATGTTAGTTGTTTTATGTGTTGTATCATGTGATCTTTACAATAGACCTGTAGAACAGGTGTTATTATTTCTGAGCTGCAGAGGAGAAATTGGAGCATCAGACAGGCTTAGTAACCTTCAGACATTCAGACATAGTAAGAGTTGCAAAATCTTAGAGGAGTTTGAAATCAGATAATAAAAATAATAGTAAACACTCAGGAAGTTCCCATTGTGGCAAAGTGGAAATGAATCTGACTGGTATTCTTAAGGATGCAGTTTCGATCCCTAGCTGTGAGCTGTGTAGGTCCCAGACGTGGCTCAGATCCTGCCTTGCAGTGCCTGTGGCATAGTACGGCAGCACTAGCTCTGATTCGACCCCTAGCCTAGGAACTTCCATGTGCTGCAGGTGTGGCCCTAAAAAGCAAACAAACAAACAAACAAAAAACTCTCAGAGCAAGCAAAGTGCCAGGCACTGTTCTAAGCACCTTCTGTACGTAATTGAATCTTCCCATAAAACTACATGGTAATTATTTCACACTAGGAAATCAGAGTTACAGAAATGATAAGGAGCTTCCCTAGTGTTAACATAGTTGGAAAATCAACGAGCTAGAATTTGAACTCAGACTTTTCACTCTAGGGCTAGTTTTCTCCAACATCACATTATACTGTTTTAGAACTGAATGTTATGAAACTCATAGCATTTACACTGTGCTGCAATTGGAATTGATTCTAATCTTTCCGTCTACTGCAAGACACTGGTTCTTCTGCTAAGTCAGGGTTTCTCAGCTCTGGCACTATGACATTTGGGGTTGGATAATTCTCTGTTTAGCAGAACTGTCCTGTACCTCACCCTACTTGTATCATTAGGTACCAGTAGCACTTTCCCCCAAGTTGTGACAACCAAAAAGGTATCTAGAGGTTGTGAAATTTGGGGTGGAAGTAAGGGGGAAGTAAAATGACCTCTAGTTGTGAAGCACTGAGTTAAGCCATCTTTAGCTTGTATTTTCGGTCTCTCTCTTTCACTTAACATTATCATCTGCCAACAAAGTGTTGAATCTACCTCATTAGAGAAATAAGCAACAAATAACAAAAAGAACTCTGCTAAATGTGTCTACTCTCTTCCTTTTTTTTTTCTGAATTTATATTTTTTTCAGTAAGAAACTTTTTGAAGGATATCCATGTTTCCCCTCCAGCTCTCTTCCCGATCTGTTCAGAACTTAACACAACTATGCCTTTTGCTTCCACCATAAGGGAAACTTTTAAATCAGATTCTTCAAAGACCCGTTATAAAAGCTAATTTTGTTATACTCATAAGTAAAACAGCCCCTGCTTTTTCTCTCAGATTTTTTTTTCTTTTTAGGGCCGCACCCACGGCATATGGAGATTCCCAAGCTAGGGTTCCAATTGGAGCTATAGCTGCTGGCCTACGCCACAGCTACAAAGGATCCGAGCCGTGTCTGCGACCTACACCACATCCCGCGGCATGCCGGATCCTTAACCCACTGAGCAAGGCCAGGGATTGAACCCGCAACCTCGTGGTTCATAGTTGGATTCATTTCCACTGCACCAGAACGGGAACTCCATCTCTTAGAATTTTTAATACTGTCTTTCTTCATCCATGCATTACCCCTCACAATAGCTTTCCCTTGGTTTCCAGTCCGTCCCTTCCCCACTGTGCATCTTGTACTTTTCCATCGCTTACTCTATACCCTTCTTAATCTCTCTTTCTTGCTCCTCCACGTTCCTTCACTACCTTGGGTGCTCCTTTCACCTCTGTGGCATCCATCATCACCTCTCTGGGATGACTTTGGATTTTATAGCACCATTTCTCACCATACTCCCATATCCCAATGTGTTCTGACAGTTTTATGCATGTGAAAATTAGATAGCTGTCTCAGACCTCAACTCACAATTTTTCTCCTCAATTCAGCTCTTTTTCCCTTTAAATATTTTTATTGTGTAATAGTCACTATTATTTTCTAAGTTGTAAACCTTACTTTTTCCTGGACCTCACTCTCCCACCTGTAACATCTTATAACTACTTAAAGCAAATAAGTAAATAATAAACAAACAAAGTCTTCAGCCTGACAGCCAAGTAGATATGGTCTGATCTGGTTTTACCTACACTACTCTCTAGCCAAATCAGATTCTTATGCCTTTTTGAAGCTGGTAAACTGCCTATTTGTTTTCTCTTGTCCTTCACAAATAGATGGTCTATTCCAATGCAAGTGTTATCTCCTCCAAAAGCCTTCACAGAGCTTAAGCTGAAATTTCTCTCTTCCTAATGTTGTTGTAATGCTTTGCTTGCTTGCACGTATGTGCTTTCTCAAGGTAGAATTTTTCTGTAAATATCACTTCCCTACCACATTGAAAGATCCCTGAGTTCTTGTGCTTCTTGTACACCACTCACAGGATTTAGTATAGATAATACAGATATTTGCTTGGAATAGATTCTACATAAATTTCTTCAGTGCTAACTGAAATATGTTTCACCTCATATCTATCATTTTACCCAACATTTCTATGTTCTAATCTTATTGTGTCTAGAGGCCTTCCTAGTGAATGTCAAGTCATAAACCACCTACATAAACTTCATCTTTAATAGAACAAAAATATTTCATCTCACTAGTAATACAAGCCCATTTTTGAGTCACCAAAGCCAGTGTCCATAATCATGCCAGCAAATGCAAAGGGAATAAAATAATCCTTTTGCAGCACAGATAAAATTGTTTATTTGTTGTATTGGAAATAAACCATTTAAAAGTGATCAAAATAATGATAATTTTAACAAAGAAAAAATTTGCACTTTATAGAGTTAAATAAATCCTGTCTTGCCCAATAAAGTAAAGTAAATCATTGATGCCAAGATATTCAGCTACAAACCTACAACCTGAGTTTGGTATTTAACATTCCCATGATTTTTTTATAGTTTTACCTCATAGGCCTGTGTCCACAAAGAAATATATAGCTTTGATTTGCATGTTTATTTGATTTCTCTGGGTGACAGGTAAACGTGGCATAATGCATTTTTCTAAGTACAGAGTTTGTCGTAATATGCCCAAGAATACATCACCTTCTTATATAATTTCCCACAAATTGCCCCAAAACTGCTAAAATACATGAACATTCTCACTTTGGCTAACTTTCTTTCACTTCTAGTGTATTTTTCTCCTAATTGTGAGTTGTAAGGCACATTGTAATAATGCAAGACATAACTGGACACAATCCATTTTTAATGTATATCTTTGTTAGATATAGCCTACCTGATATAAAGCATTTCAGAAGTGTAAATTGAATTCATCAGTTTTTCTGTTGTGGAATTAATCTTTTCCACTTAGTGACACTTAGAGATGCCTTTTTTCTTTTGTCAAAGTGGAATAGTGCATCATTTTATCTAAGTGACCAACTGAAGCTTTGGAGTTTAGTAATAGCCAAAATTCATCTTCCAATGGGAATTATAATATCTTCCACTACATATTCCCATTGGAACAAAGTAAACAGCATCCCACATTATTGACAATTACAATGAGGGCCATAGGATCATAGGAGAAAAAGGAAGGGTCATTTAGCTCTTGGGCAGTATGTAAAGTATCTTGTGTGAATTCTACGTAATTGAACCTATACTCTAGGGAACATATGTGAAAAAGTACGTTCTTTTTCCAAAATGAGATACACTTTGACTTGGAAATGAAAAGACATATTGTGTCCTTGCTACTAGAGCATGTGGTGACGCTGAGGAAAAGGCAGCTTTTGCATATCAAAATTGTGAGGAGAACCACTAAGATAAAAATAGAATATAGTAATTTATTAACTAAGAGGGGAAACAAAAGGGAGACAAAACTCAATCCATTTAATAAGAGGCAAGAACGAAGAAGAGAAAAAAACGTAGTGAAAGCAAAACGTAAGATAGGATAAATAAAGCTAAGTGGTAGTAGTTGTCACAGTAGTAGTAGAAGAGGGTGGCAGGCAGGGCGTGGGGAAGAGAATTAATGAGCGAGACTAACTTTACCAGGTTTTGTTTTTGAACATGAAGTTTATTTTTTAATTTGTTCTAAATTGTTTGACAATAAAAAATTGAAAAGGAAAAAGAAAAACATACAAGAAAACTAACAAACAAGCAGGTATAGGTGTATCAGGCTAATTAATATCAATCAAAAATTAGAACAGAAAGTATTATTAGGAAAGAGATTTAGGTGTGAATGGTCTCCAGGATTATAATACACTCCTAAACTTGTATAAACTTAATGGCATAGCCTCAAAATGTATAAAGTGAAGAATTACAAGAAAAAAGTGGAAAATCCCATAATCATCATCAGAGATATTTTGCTAAGTCTCTAGAACAATTGAAACACAATAATCTGTGTCTAATGTACATGTGGGAAAAAGACGATGCATAATCCTTAGACATGTTAGAGTTTATATCCAAAGATGGGGATACTTCTGACCAAAGTTAACATGGGTTCTGTGAAGGAGGAAGACCATTATTAATAGTTAAAACCTGCCACTTTTAAAAACTGGTATTTCACAGAAGAACTCCAAATGCATAATAAACTTAGAGAAATTAGAGCTCATAATAACCAGGAAAAGCCAATAATAACCCCATGTTTAGGGAATTATGCATCATAAATCCATAGTTTCTGGGTTTATCTATTATAAGTAATGATTTATCAGAGGCATCCTATTTTAAGACTCTGAATCTTGTTTAAACCTTCTGTGTAGCTGGCTTTTCTATACATTGCTCTAACAAGTACATTTTATAAATTCCCTCTAAAGACAGAGGAAATCCTGCCTTAGCATGGCCAGAGGAGGGTATAAGTCCAGTTTCTTAACACCCAAGGATGGGTGAGGAGGCTTCCTACTCCCTGCCCTTTTTTAAACATGCATACAGGACATACCAAGTCAAAATTAATTAATGTCTTTAGTCCCACACCACCACCAAAATACAAGAACTTAAAACTCTGCAATACAATTCTTCTTATCCCCCTAGCTGAGCTAACACAAAAGACTGGGTTATCAAGTCTGACTTCCATGAATCCAAGGTCTTGCCCAATATTATACTTTGTTAATACTTCCAAAGACATGGGCAATTAAAAGGCACAGGCAAAAACAGGGGGAGGCCTGGAACATCACAGATGAATCAGGTCCTTGTTTCCATATCTGACAGAACCTCTTTGGTTCAGAATAATAAATGAGGTCACCAAATCAAGTTTTGCAGAATTACCTGACATAAAGGAGCATTTAGTTTATGAAACATCTCTATTTCATACCCCATGTTTAGGGAACTTTGCTTCATAAATCAATCCATAGTTTCTGGGTGTACTTCCCATAAGCAATGATTTATCAGAGGCATTCTCTTTTAAACCTCTGTTTAGCTGGCTTTTTTATACATTGCTCTGATAGGTACATTTTATATACTTTTTCTGAAGACAGAGAGAACCCTGCCTTGTCATGGCCAGGTAAGGGGTAGAAGTCCAGTTTCCTAACACCCAAGGGTGTGTGTTACTGCTGGGTGTGAGTGAGAGTTCTGGCCCCTCCCTAGGCCTCCATCAGTACCTCCCCAGCAGGAAGGGATGGAAGGCTGTTACTGCCACCCGCTTACACCAGGATGGAGGTATTGATTAAAGTCTGACAAAGACAAAAGTTCTGGCACCCCACGGGGCCTTCTCTGACACACCTTAAGAGGTGGGGGGGAGATGTTGGGTTTCATTTTCACACCTTGGCTTGGGATGAGAGTGTAGGCTATGCATTTGGCCTTTGCAAGTGTGAGTGAGATGGGACTAAATATTTTTGGTATGGTGTTTGGCTGGAGTAGAGAAATTATTGCCTGAAAGTTTTCTGCCTTGACAGATGCCCCTTTTCTGGTCCTTTGCCGGAGAGAACAGACTTTTGTTTAGACAGTTGGGTTTTTTTTGGTCTGCTCTTATTAGTGTTTCTGAGTTGTTGGCTTCTTAGTCATGTCCTGTCATTCCTTGGGTCATTATCCTGCCCACCTTCTTCTCTCCAACTCTCAGAGTATTCTAATGTTTGGTTTATAACGTTCACTGTTAATAATTGTATTTAACGGGAGCAATATGGAAAATTATGCCTACTCTTTACCCATGAGCAGAAGTCACCTGATTCTCTTTTTTTTTTCCTGTTTTAATTTTTTTGTTGTAATTGATTTACAGTGTTCTGTAAATTTCTGCTGTACAGCAGTGACCCAGTCATACATATATGTAAACATTCTTTTTCTCACATTATCCTCCATCATATTCCATCACAAGTGACTAGATATAGTTCACTGTGCAGGACCTCATTGCTTATCCACTCCAAATGCAATAGTTTGCATCTACCAACCCCAAACTTCCAGTCCATCCCACTCCCTCCCCTCCCCCTTGGCAACAACAAGTATGCGTTTCTTTTATGGTGGTAATACTTTATCCTTTTTATTTGCTATGTATATTTAGTCACTTTGAATATATTTGCTTCATGATATTTATCCAAGAGATTTATTACTTATTTGAGGAGGAAGCAGGAGGTTAGTCTGTTTATTCTGTCTACTGACTTCTGTTCACTGTGGTTGGGCTCCTTATGGGTTTTGTGAGTTGGACTGTGAACTCAAATTCAACAGGCCTTCGTGTGCCTAAATCCCCTGTGATCCTTCAGAGGCTTTAGTCTTTGCTTTTCCAAAAGCTCCCAAAACTTCACTGGCCCCTTGAGTTCCAAATATTGTATGTCACTTTTTCAGGTTAATGCTCTTTTGATTACGCACAACATGTAAACGCGAATTCTAAACGTATATGTAGGTAATCCCATGATTATAATTTCCAAGAGAAAGAATTTTTTTTCTATCTGTAAACTAGCAGTGAGGACAAATATTTTGGTCTTTTTCTTGTGCTCTTTATTACCCTCCTCTAGTCCACACTTCGACTGAGAGTTCTACAACTAAGAGGCCTAATTCTACCTCACACTCTTACACAGACAAAATTTCCCCCTAAAGCCAAGCACTGCCCATTACTTTCATGACCTGCAGTCACTTTCCATCAGCTTTCCTCTCCCAAAGCTTCCACTATTTCAGATAACATGATGTCATTTGTTTATTGTAAAGAATGCATCCAGAATTCATAAGTATTTTTATAGGAAGAATTTTTTTTTAATTTCAATATTGTTAGCAATAGATGTGTAATCTTGGTTTTCTAATTCATGGATATTTTGTGAGGATCAAATGAAATGCAATTTATAAATTTCTTGTTGTCATTGAATATATGTTTTGCCTTGTCATCACTATTATTATATGACACAGTCCTATATTAGGTTATTATCTTTTAATTCTATGTTGTACAGAAGAATCAACAGATGCTTATAGAACAGTGAAGTTATGAGGAAGAAAATGAGTCAAAAACTGTTCAAAATGTAATTGGTATTAATTCCTATTCCATACTATTATTTCTTCTACATACTCTATTTCAATAGCATAACTTGCCTTTGGGGCATGGCTTTACTTTCAAATACTAGAAGTCAGGAATTCCCGTCGTGGCGCAGCGGTTAACGAATCCGACTAGGAACCATGAGGTTGCAGGTTCGATTCCTGGCCTTGCTCAGGGGGTTAACAATCCGCCGTTGCTGTGGCTACGGTGTAGGCCGGTGGCTACAGCTCCGATTCGACCCCTAGCCTGGGAACCTCCACATGCCGTGGGTGCAGCCCTAAAATGACAAAAGGCAAAAAAACAAAAACAAAAAATCAAATACTAGAAGTCAGAAGTTGAATTTACTTGCATCATTTCTTTTACTTTTTGATTATGATTATGATTCTAACATAACTTCCATGACATTCACTCTCAGTTTCTGACTGGTGAAAAAAAGCAGTTATACTGTGATGAGAATTAAATATTAAATTTAAGTATGAATATGTAGACTTCTTTTGAAAAGACAAAACAAAAATTTTATACTTTCAGAGAGTCTTGAAAAATGTATTTTCAGTTATGTTTTACTGGTCAATGTAGATTAGAGGGCATGGCATGGAAATAGGCAAGGGAATACACAGAGAAAAATCACACATTTAACACTGTTAGAAAAATCCTCTGCTTATATATGGAGAGATCCATTTTTGTATGTTCTCATGAAACCACTAACTTCGAGTGTCAATTCTGAACTTCAATTTAATATACCGATATAAGTAAACATTATTTGTGGGTCAGATTTTGGTATTTGTAGCATAACAAATATGTGAATCTATTTGGTTTCAGAGTTCAGATAAGAAATTCTACAACATAACCTATTTGCTTTTTAGTCCCTAAGTTTGGATAGTTTATAGTGAGAGTCACATTGCAAGAAATACCATTCCTATATACAAAAAAAAATGACCTCCATCTATTTAGTTCCTTAGTTCAGATGAAAGTAGTTTGAATAGCAAGGAATATGATTGTTTGTATTTGCATACATACACAGAGAAAGGACAGAGAGAGAGGTCTGCAGTAAGAAGTCTTACTCTCTCACCTAAAAATGGTGAGAACTGTGCCAAGTTTTCCTCATTTAGAAATTTATGGCAATAGGTAACTCTAATTTGTGATCCCAGATAAGATGATGACCATAAAATAACTGTAAAGTAATTGCTATTCTGAAACTTTAAAATATTATTTAAAAATCAGATATTATTTAATATTTTGTACATTTTCATATTTACCAGGCTGTTGGAAGAAGCATAAATGAATGTAATAGACACATTTTATAGGAAAAGAAGACTTTTTATTGAAGTACAATTGATTTACAATATACATTAGTTTCGAGTGTACAGCACACTGCTTCAGATTTTTTATGGATTAAACTCCATTGAAAGTTATTACAAGCTAATGGATGTAATTCCCTGTGCTATACAGTGTATCCTTGTTTCTTATCTATCTTTTACATAGTAGTTTGTATCTCTTAATCCCATAGCCTTAAAATTCCCCTCCCCGCCCCTCCTCTGGTAAGTACTAGTTTGTCTTCTATACTTGTGAGGCTATTTCTGTTTTGCTGTATGTCTTTGCATTTTTTTTTTCTTTTTCAGCTACACCGGTGGCATATGGAAGTTCCCAGGCCAGGGCTCGAATCTGAGCCATAGCTGCAACAGCTGCAGCAACGCTGGATCCTTAATCCACTATACCAGGCCGGGGATCAAACTCAGCAGCGACTGGAGCTGCCCCAGAAACAATGCCAGATTCTTATCCCACTGCACCACAGCAGGAACTCTTGTATTATCTTTTCAGATGCATTATAAGTGTTATCATACAGTATTCATCTTTCTTGGTCAGACTTATTTCACAAAACATAATGTTCTCTAGGTCCATCCACATTGCTGCAAATCTAGCCATCCACGTTGCTGCAAATGGCAGAATTTTCAGTCTTTTTTGTGGCTGAATAATAGTTAATTCTGTATACATACACCACATCTTTTTTATCTCTTCATCTGTTGATGGACAGTTGGGTTGTTTACATGTCAAGGTTGTTGTAAATAGTGCTGTTATAATTGAGGTGCCTGTATCTTTTCAAATTAGTTCTTTAATTTTTTTCTGGATATATACTCAGGAGTGGAGTTGCTAGTTATATTTTTATGATGATAGTTATATATTTTGTTTTTTGAAGCACTTCTGTATTGTTTTCTATCCATTTATATTCCACCACAGTGTACAAGGGTTCCGTTAGAAAAATAAAACTTTTATTATTATCATTGAGGTCCGTAGCAGGCTGCCCCAAAATGTGCCTCAATGGCATATCGATTATTTTGAATTAAAGTTATTTAAGAAATTGCCAATGCAAGAGGGACACTCTGACCCTCCTTTCTGTCTCCCTGTAAGCAGGAAATAAATCTCTCATATGAACGGTGCACTTCCTGGATCTGGAAGTAGATGGACACCCTTATTGCCAAAGATAGGGAATTGGGCCAAGAAGCCTATATGAAAAACCTTGTTAGTTGTTCCACTTACAACCCCAAGCCCAAACTCAGTTTTTATTCTTCACTAATTGGGCACCCCAAACCTAAGTTTTTTTGTCCTGTCAGTGCCTCAAAAATTTATCTTTTTTTTTTGTCAAAAATGTATAAAAGCTGCCTGCTTTGGCTGGTTCTTAGTTTTCATTTCTGTGAGACTCCAGGAACATGATTTAAAATGTGTTTATTTTTCTCATGTGAATCAGTTTTATTATTCATCCAGCTATAAGAACTCACAAGGAGTAAAAGAGGAAATACTCCCCTCCCCAACATTATAAATAATTTTAGTTTGAAGTAAGAATTATATCAAAGTAAAGAAAACAGGGTGTTCCATTTGCTTATCATCTAAGATGGTTTGTTTACTGTTATAATCGCTATGAAAAGGAAAAAAAATGTGTCCTGTGGTATTTGAGACATAACAATAATTCATAGAGGAATATACATTAACTTGGTTATTATTATGGACTGCTATTGATCACAAGGGAGAGGTGGAAAACCATTATGAACTCACCTGTCGATGCCTTAGTTTTTGCACGGCTGATATTACTTCCTTATTTCTTAAGGTATAGATCAAGGGGTTTAAAAGAGGGGTAAAAACAGTGTAAAATATTGAGAGAACCTTATCCACTGGAAGGTTGCTAAAAGGCCAGGCATAAATGAAGATGCAGGGCCCAAAGAAGAGGGTCACCACAGTGATGTGGGCAGTCAGGGTGGCCCTTGCCTTGGCCATGCCCACTGAGGACCGCCGTCGCACAGTGTCCAGGATGACCGTGCAGGAGACCAGCAGGAGCACAAAGCAGCTCATGGCCATTAGACCGCTGTCTGAAAGCATCAGGACCTCAAGAGTGAAGGTGTCTGTGCAGGCAAGTTTGATAACCAGGGGCAAGTCACAGAAAAAACTGTCCACTTTGTTGGGTCCACAGAATGGAAGGTTTACTGTGAAGACCAACTGACTTACTGAGTGCAGAACCCCAATAAGCCAGGAGCCCACCACAAGGCTGGTGCACGTGCGCACATTCATGATGGTCAAATAATGCATGGGGCGACATATGGCTACATATCTATCATACGCCATGGCCACAAGGAGCATCATCTCACCACCAGCAAAGACGTGCAGGAAGAATATCTGGGCCATGCAACCCTCAAAAGAGATGGTCTTGTGCTCCACAAGGAAGTCAACAATCATTTTGGGGGTGGCAAAGGTTGACAGACAGACATCAGTGAAAGAGAGGTTACTGAGTAGAAAGTACATGGGTGTGTGCAGGGCAGGTTCAAAGATGACTGTGAACACAATAAGGAGGTTCCCCAGCACAATGGATAAATAGAAAAGTGTAAAAAATGCAAAATAGAAAAGTTGAAGCTCTCGAGGACCTGAAAGACTGTGCAATACAAATTCAGTCACTCCTGTTTTATTTTCTTGATCCATGATTTCAAATTTCTGGATCAAGAAATGGATCAGAAATGTTCCTGTAAAATGAAATGGAAAAGCATCATTAGATTGGGAGAGTAAATGAGCAAAGCGAAGCCAGGTATCAAATTGCATTTAACATGCTTATTATGTTCCTCATTAGAACACAAAACACACATTGCATACCATCATTTATTTTGTAATAACTGGATAACCTTGGCTTTCATCTCTGGATCTGAGCATGATAGTTTTATTCTAAAAATAGAAGTTTACCCGTCATCTCTACAATTTTTAAATTCCTGAAATTAGAAAGAAAGTCTAGAGTCATACTGACGGGTTCCAAATGCTATCTCTTCTAATTCTTAGAAGTATGACCTTGGGCAAGTTAATTAAATTCTCTGTGCTTCAGTTTTTGTACCTGTAAATTGGGAGAAATAATAGAATACGGTTCAGAGGATTGTTGTAATGATTAAAAGTTACAGGTATTCCCTGCTTATTCAAAGTTTGCTTTATACCACTTCACTTTCACTAAAGACTTACATTAGTACCCATTTTCAATAACTGAAAGAAATCCAAAGAGGGGTTTTGCTTTTATGAAAAAAAGGTGAAAAGTAACCATAGTGTTCAGTGGTTTCTTTTTTTTCCTTCAGTGAGCTGTTAGAGCAGGAAGGAAGGGAGGGAAGAAGGAAGGAAGGAAAGGAGGTAGGGTAGAAGGGAGGAAAAACGTTTATTTCTTCCTCATAACTCTGCTAATCTGTTGAGCATAGAGGAAGTCCTCCACCTCTAAAACAAAACTTTCCATTTGATTCATTTGTCTTAACATTCATCAGCAAGTCTTCCTATTTTTGTAGCTGAGAAATAGTATAAAAGTAAATGCAAGAGATACTGAGGGAGTTCCCTTCATGGCTCGGTGGTTAACAAACCGATTAGGATCCCCGAGGATGTGGGTTCGATCAGTGGCCTCACTCAGTGGGTTAAGGATCCTGCATTTCTGTGAGCTGTGATGTAGGTCACAGACATGGCTCGGATCCCGAGTTGCTGTGGCTGTGGCTCTGATTTGACCCCTAGCCTGGGAACTTCCATATGACACAGTTACAGCCCTAAAAAGCAAAAGCAAAAACCAAAACCAAAAAAAAAAAAAAAAAAGAGAGAGAGATATTGAAAATCTTTAGAGCTAGGCTTAGAGCTGTTTACTTAAGAATCTATTTTAAATGGAGAACTTTGAAGATCACAAAAAAATGGCAAGCTATTAATTTGAGTGAAATTTTATAAATTATAAGGACCAAGAAAACACTTCAGTGTTAAAAGAATTCCTGGATTACTCAGTCCTATAACTCCTAAGGAAGACACACAGTGCTTAGTGCATAGAACTAGGAACCAGATCAAATCTTAGAATCAAACTCTGAATCCTATAAACTAATAGGAATCTTATGGAAAAACATATGGATATGTCCTTCCATCCCAAAGTTATTAAAAAGTAAATTAAAGGTAAGAGAAGCAAACAAAAATCCTTAAAGGGGAAAAAAATTCATGAGACAAGCCAAAAAGCTTGTACGGGAGATTATAGACTGTCAAACTTTTCCTGATGAAAGTTTGAGATTTTTAAGTGTGTGACTGTCTGAGAACTAAAATGCAGATACTTTATTCATCAAGTAACTGAGTCCTGAAGACTGTACACATATATAGGATCTCTGAAATGATAGAACCAAAATAATCACTGTAGTTCACTCTAAACTGAACATGGCACAGCACAGAGTAAGTGTTCATAAATTATCCATCAATAATTTTTATTAGAATAACCAAATGAAATTAAAATAACTGAAATAACTGAATATAATAATTTTTTCATTTCACTGATTTGTCCACTTGCAAAACCTTTTTTGGTTTCATCCAGTTACTTAGAAGTGATGTTATGGGTATGTGTATGTGCGTATGCAAATACACATATATGTGTATGTGTGTATATAAAATGCTTAATTCAGAAATGTCCAAAACAGATGTTTGTAAAAATCTAGAAACTATTAAATACAGAGTATAAATGGATTGTTATATGTACTTCTGTGACTTTTATGTGATCTTAATTAGCCTCCATTTCTTGTGTGCTCATGTGTGCTAAGAATTCTATAAGACTATAGATAGAAATGTAGATATATAGATGCATACAGAAGTATAAAGTATATATCCTGCTAGATCATATACACACACAATCTTGAACAACAGCTACGTGTGTGTATGTGTTTTAATGCTCACAATAGCATTTCAAGTATAGTTCTGTTCTTATAATACTGCATCTCAAATTAAATAACTGGACTGGCCATATGGCAAGGAAGTGACAAAGCTGGAATTTTCATTGTAGAAACTATACACTAAGCATCCTGTATAGGTGTATCAGCAGAATTATTTGCATGAACATCAATGTAACAACTAAAAAAATATATGTGCTTATATGTATAAAGGAGAAACTGAATTTAGTGATTATTTGGCCATTCATTGTGGCACACTGCATTACATGCCATATGACTGTTAAGAATAAGCTTAGAAATAAACATGCCTGAGTCTGCAGAAAAGGTCCTGAAGTTCAATACCATATAGGAAGAAAAACTCATTTCAGAATATTAAGAAGGAGTTCAAACATGGAGAAACAAATTCAGTATCATTAACAGAACTGAAAATAGCAGAAAATATTAAGGCAGTTTTTTTACAGAGAGCTGTTTGAAGCACGGGAATATTAAAACTTACATGAGTCACTATTCATTTGCCATATGGACTCACTAAGCAAACTGGAATTTGTCCAGTCTTTTCAGTTCATAAGTTCCACATGAAGACACTGAGGTATCATGATGATACAAGAAATATGTTCTTCTCAGAAGACTTACAGTACTCCTTGTACTTTATACACTAAAGGGAGGAAAAAGTGAAAATGTATTTCTCATTGATGAGCAAACTTTGCCCCAGTGGGGCCATTTCTAACAAGCCCTTTCATATTACGGACTAGCAAATATTATTTCTATCTAGGGATTCGCACTTCCAAAACCATGCAGAAATTACCATATTGTAAAAGTATAAATCACTTAAGGCAAGAGAAAATATATCCTCTTTTTTCTTCTTTTCCCAATTAAACATAATTCAGAAATTTGCGCAAATTGATTTTCTATTATAACAAGAATTTTAAAATGAGCAAGACAAAGTGCTATTCTGTAAGTAGCCTGCAATTTAGAAGGGCAAGTAGAAATAAACGGTGAAAACATACAAAGGAAATAGAAGAGCATGAATATTATAAAAAAAGTAACGAAATTACATAGGTGTTCAACCTTGGGACCGACTGTATTCTGCTGGAAAGATTAGGCAAGGAAGAAGTACAAAGAAGGAAGAGGAGGGTCAAGGAAGATGAGATAAATACAAAAGGCACAGGAGATAAAATATGTTAATTGTAAATAAGATTTTGAAAGCAGAGATAATGAGTAAAGGAAGATTACACAGCTCATGTACCAAAATCAACATAGGTGTGAGTGAGGAAAATTAAAAGTAATCCAATAAAAACTGCTCCAGTTTGACTAGAATATAGCATATGTCAGAGAATTTTACTGGATCGTATTTTAGAGGATCGTAATGCAAGCCTTAGGATTCCATAATTAATTTTTTGGGAAGTGGAATGCCACAATTTCAGTGCAGGAGAATATGGTTTAAGAGTATGCATCTGACAATAGTTGTGGAATTGACTAGAGGGAATAAAAGGCTAGAAGTGAGTAGTTGCAGTACCTCAGAAGTTCCTTATATGTTCCCTGAAGTCGACTTGGGTATGCAGAAAGAAGGATAAAGGGAATAAGCATTTCATGGATAGGATATTCAGACTTATTCAGTTGATTGCAAGAAAGGACCAAGAAAACTCCAAGAGAGAGGGCGGGAGATGAGAATGAGAAGACTACAAATCAGAATCTAGAAATCCTAGAAGAGCAAGAGTGATTTTCCAGCCCAGGTAAATTCAAACTTTGATCTACAGAACCCTGGATGTATTGTGCAGATATCCCCACATATTCCTAAAGGTGACTAGAGGCTCTAGATCTTACCCACACAAATCTGCTAGCTTTATATTTATCATACTAGCTTTATATTTATCAGTTTGCTGCAATTTCATATTTTAACGAAAAAAGGTGTTCAAGTGCTTATTTTTGTTGAGAAAAAAAATATTAGCTTCCCTTCTTCTGCACATGAGAAAATGCAATTCAAGAAAGTTAAACTGCGGGAGCTCCCATTGTGGCTCAGTGGTAACGAACCTGACTAGTATCTATGAGGATGTGGGTTCAATCCCTGGCCTTGCTCAGTAGCTTAAGAATCAGCAATGCCGTGAATTATGGCATAGTTTGCAGATGCAGCTCAGATCCTGTGTTACTATGGCTGTGGTGTAGGCAGGCAGCTGTAGTTCCAATTCGACCCTTAGCCTGGGAACTTCAATATGCCTATATGCTGCAGGTGTGAACCTAAAAAGCAAAGGGAGGGAGGGAGGGAAGGAAACCTCACTGTAGCACAGCAGATTTAAGGATCCAGCATTGCTGCAGCTACAGCTCAGATTCAATCCCTGACCTTCCATATGCCACAAATGCAGACCAAAAAAAAAAAAAAAAAAGGGGGAAGAAAAAGAAAAAACTAAAAGAAAAAGAGAAAGAAAATATATACTTATACAAAGATTTATATTCAAATGAACATCTATATTTATAGTAACCAAAAACTAAGCACAATACAAATGTCTATCGGTTATGAATGGATTAAATAAACTATAAATGTGTACATATCCAATACAACGGAAAACTACTCAGCAATAGAAAGGGACAAACTATTGATATGTGTGACAAAAATGAATGAAATTAAAATTATCACACTGAGTGAAAGAATTCTGACAAAAATGAATAAAATTAAAATTATCACACTGAGTGAAAGAATTCAGACCAAGAAATAACAAAATATAATAGATTGGGGAGGAACAGAAGAAAACTTCTGGAAGCTATGGGTATGTTATTTTATTGTGATACAGTTTCACTGGCATGTGAATATGTCAAAATTTATCAAATCATTCATTTTAAATATGTTCAGTTTATTGTATATCAGTTATACCTTAATAAAACTATCTTTAAAAATATAAACCATAGGACTCAATAATCTCCTAGGAACTTATTCAAGATAAATGAAAATTTATGTTCATACAAAACTTTAATATGTGTGAAAGTCTATTGCAACTTTGTTCGTAATCACTAAGAATCAGAAACCACTCAAATATCCTTCATCTGGTAACGAATAAGTAAACTCTTTACATTTATACAGTGGAATACTGTTTATCACTAAGGAACTATTTATTCATGCAGCACTGATAAATTATAAATACATTTTTCTAAGTGAAAGAAGCTAGACCCAAAAATGATACATTCTTTTTAAAAATTTTTTTATTGGACTGTAGTTGATTTACAATGCTGTGTTAGTTTCAGGTGTACAGCAATGTGAGTCAGTTTTACATATACATATATCCATTTAACTTACATACACTACTATATATAAAACAGATGACCAACAAGGATCTACAGTAGTAAAACACTGGGAACTCTACTCAATATTCTGTAATAACCTATATGGGAAAAGAATTGCATAAAAGTTATATTCTGTGTGATTTCATTTGTATGCCAATCTGAAAAAGGCAAAACTATGGGGAGGAGAACAAATCAGTGGTTGACAGAAGTTTTCGGAAGGAAGAGGAGAAGTTGTTTATACAAGGGTAGCACCAGGAAACTTTTAGGGTGATGGAACCGTTCTGTATGAAACTGTGAGGATGGACATATAACTATGCACCCAAAAAATTCCATAAAAACAGAAGAACAAACTAAACATTACTCTTTGTTAAAAAAAAAATTCACACAAATAATTACAGAAAAAAAGGTTTATATTTCATAATATATCAAAAGTACAAACAAGCTGGTTGAAATAGTAAGAGAATATATTATTCTATTAATATATTCTATGCTCCTAATTAAAATATTCTATGCTCCTAGTAGCAGATAAAATCTGAAGACAGTCTACATAGTATAAAATATTCATTATAAATCAAAGAAATACAAATTAAAACATACTAAGAAATATTTATTTTTTCATTAAATTAGCAGATTAAAGGTTTATGCTAGCAAAAAAATGAAACACAGGAATACCATGCCTTTATGAACAAAATTATTTGGAATTTAAAATATTTGAGGAAGTGTTTATGATGTATCATGTGAAATATATCAGTATATTTATGAGGTCTGAATGACCATGGTTGGCTCTAATGCCAGCCAGTTGCAGATATCAGGTGTTCTAGACCAGTTGCCAGCTCTCTGCTGCTGTCACCTGGCTGTATAGTCTTGGTAGAAGCACACATTGGTTCTCCTGCTATACCTCCATCCCCTCAGCCACCAGCACCTGTGAGCTGCACTATTCCTAATCATTTCAGTGCCTGATCACATACCACTGTGGTAAAAGAGAAATTTTCCAACCAGAACTTGACCAAGTAGAAGCTCTTCATCTATAACAGGACTAACAGAAAGCCCTTGGGAGACTTCTGCCAGGAGCTGGGAGGTGGGAGTCCCTGAGATGCCATTTTCTCAGAATCACCTGCTCCTATCTAGGTCAGTAAATGGTCTACTTGGGAGGTGAGACTCTCCATTCTCATCTTTGTTTTCTATGAAGGAAAGGGCAATAAATGAAGGCTAGTGATGTGCATATTGATGGCAACAAGAGAGAACATTTTGAGCCATGACCCAAGGAGACAGTACTTCCTGGACTGGTAGTGAGAGGGAGAGAAAGATTTCATGTTGCTTTTCTGTTTGGTCTTCTCTGGGTTCCTACCTGCACTGTTCTTATTCACAATGTGGGTTATGCTTCAGATTCTGAAAGACGAGGTTCCAAAACATCATGACCAGCTTCCTAGTCCAGGACTTAAAATTATTCCAAAACAAGTGACTGCACTGGATACACATTCAGTATGTCTGATTCAAGCTCCTATAAAGGGTTTTTTGCAGACCTTTATAATTTTCTAAAGATATATTAGTTGAACAGAATAATTCCATAGTATGTCCTGATGGTGTACTTTTTGAATAGAAGGTCCGAGTTTATTGTGCTTGTCATTTTCCTGCTACTGTACTTGAAGCATGCAGTAGCACCAATGATTTTGGTGTTTCTAAAGGAAACCCTGTAATCTTATGAAAATAAGCAGAATAATTGGGTGAAAGCAAGAAGAACCAAGGGTAATTGTGTTTTAAAAGAAGAACCCAGGACTATTCTGATAACTTTCCCTCACCCTGGAGATATGGACTTTAGTTTCTACATTATGAGGAGCAACTGCATGTGGGATATCTCTAGCAATCATTGTCGTCTGGTAATCTTTGATCATACTGCTGATACTAGGAAAGAAGCATTAATATAGTACAGAATGAGTGAAATATCCAATTTAAAAATCCAAGGTGAGGAGTTCCCATGGTAGCACAGCGGGAGCGAACCTATTCATGAGGATGCAACTTTGATCCCTGGCCTTGCTCAGTGGGTTAAGGATCCAGTGTTGCCGTGAGCCGTGATGGAGGTTGCAGATGCAGCTCTTGGTCTGCTGTGGCTGTGGCTGTGGTATAGACCAGCAGCTACAGCACTGATTTTACCACTATCCTGGGAACATCCATATGCTGGGGGGGGGGGGGCGGCCCTGAAAAAGACCAAAAAATAAAAAATTAAAATCCAAGATGATGCTGGCAAGTTCTTGGGACACATTATGTTAAAAATCACAGTGAATGCATAACATGAATAGGAAACCTCTGTAGAATAAATGTTTTATTGTCTATCTTTCTTTGCATCAGCTGGACCTGACATTCTAGAATGAGACAAACTTTAAGGAAGTTGGGGTGATTATAATACTGTGGTGACACCAAGATGTTATTCTAGGAGTTCCTGTGGTAGTGCAGAGGAAACAAATCTGACTAGGAGTCACGAGGTTGCGGGTTTGATCCCTGGTCCTACTCAGTAGGTTAAGGATCCAGTATTGCTGTGAGCTGTGGTATAGGTCACAGACGCGGCTCGGATCTGCCTTTGCTGTGGCTTTGGCCTAGGCCAGCAGCAACAGCTCTGATTAGACCCCTAGCCTGGGAACCTCCATATGCTGCCCGAAAGACAAAAGATGGGAAAAAAAAGTGATTCTAGATCATAACGTTCAATGATTTGCAAAGTAACTGCCTTTAAGTTTGCTGCCCTTTGTAAAGCAGTGTACAGACACCATATTAGGACCCAGTAAGTGCCTGATTCAAAACACGTATGATGGGGGTCTTGTCCTATTTTATGTAGTCATATGGCGAGGTGTCTAAAGCTTCATGTGCTGTGTTATAAAAATATTTTCTGGATTTAAAAGTGGTTAACTCATTTTTTTCAATTATACTGATTTCTATTTTTTCCATTATAACTGGTTTACAGTTTTCTGTCAATTTTCTACTGTACAGCAAGGTAACCCAGTTACACATACATGTAGGCATTCTCTTTTGTCACATTATCACGCTCCATCATAAGTGACTAGACACAGTTCCCAGTGCTATACAGCAGGATCTCATTGCTTATCCATTCCAAAGGCAATAGTTTGCATCTATTAACCCCAAATTCCCAGTCCATCCCTCTCCCTTTCCCTCTCCCTCTCCCTTGGCAACCACAAGTCTGTTCTCCATGTCCATGATTTTCTTTTCTGTGGAAAGGTTCATTTGTGCCATATATTAGATTCCAGATATAAGTGCTATCATTTGGTATTTGTCTTTCTCTTTCTGACTTACTTCATTTAGTATGAGAGTCTGTAGTTCCATCCATGTTGCCACAAATGGCATCATTTTGTTCTTTTTTATGGCTGAGTAGTATTCCCTTGTGTATATATATTAAGATATGTTCCACATCTTCTTAATCTGTCAATGGACATTTAGGTTGTTTCCATGTCTTGGCTATTGTGAATAGTGCTGCAGTGAACACGGGGGTGCATGTGTCTTTTTCAACAAAAGTTTTATCTGGATATATGCCCAAGAGTGGGATTGCTAGGTAATATGATAGTTCTATGTATAGTTTTCTAAGGTACCTCCATACTGTTTTCCATAGTGGTTGTACCAATTTACATTCCCAGCAACAGTACAGGAGGGTTCCCTTTTCTCCACACCCTCTCCAGAATTTGTTATTTGTGGACTTATTAATGACAGCCATTCTGACTGGTGAGAGGTGGTACCTCATGGTAGTTTTGATTTGCATTTCTCTAATAATCAGTGATGTGGTGCATTTTTTCATGTGCTTGTTGGGCATCTGTATATCATCTTTGGAGAAATGTCTATTCAGGTCTTTTGCCTATTTTTCCATTGGGTTGTTGGCTTTGTTGCTGTTGAGTTGTATAAGTTGTTTATATATTTTAGAGATTAAGCCCTTGTCAGTTGTATCATTTGATACTATTTTCCCCCATTCTGTAAGTTGTATTTTTGTGGGGCTTTTTTTTTTTTGTGTGGTTTCCTTTGCTGCGCAAAGCTTGTCAGTCTGATTAGGTCCCATTAGTTTATTTTTGCTTTTATTTCTGTTGCTTTGGGAGACTGACCTGAGAAAACAGTTGTAAGGTTGATGTCAGAGAATCTTTTGCCTATGTTCTCTTGTAGAAGCTTGCATATAAGTCTTTAAGCCATTTTGAGTTTATTTTTGTGCATGGTGTGAGGGTGTGTTCCAGTTTCATTGATTTACATGTGGCTGTCCAGTTTTCCCAGCACCGCTTGCTGAAAAGACTGTCTTTTTCCCATTTTATATTCTTGCCTCCTTTGTCAAAGATTAATTGACCGTAGGTGTCTGGGTTTATTTCTGGGTTCTCTGTTCTGTTCCATTAGTCTGTATGTCTCTGTTGGTACCAGTATCACACTGTCTTGATTACTGTGGCTTTGTAATATTGCCTGAAGCCTGGGAGAGTTATGCCTCCTTGGTTTTTGTTCCTCAGAATTGCTTTGGCACTTCTGGGTCTTTTGTGGTTCCATATAAATTTTTGAATTGTGTGTTCTAGTTCTGTGAAACGTGTCATGGGTAATTTGATAGGGATTACACTGAATCTTTAGATTGCTTTGAGTAGTATGGCCATTTTTATAATATTAATTTTTCCAACTCAGGAACATGGAATATCTTTCCATTGCTTTGCATCCTCTTTAATTTCCTTGATTAATGTTTTATGGTTAACTCTCATATTTTGATATCAGCACAGTTTTAGGGATAAAATGATAAAAGAATAAATGATACCTGACCAATATGTAACAATTTTATATAAGCTGCAGAAAATGTAGAGCTTTTAAGTGAAGTCCCTTAAGTTCTGTATGTGAGAAAGAAAAATAAATGTGGATTTTATAAGTTTGAGTTTTTATAAAATTATTTTTACATGCTAAATTAGTCTATGGATCTTTTTGATGTAAAATGTATCAAAAAAAGACTAATGGGATTGTTTTTAATCCTGAAACTAAATCTTACATATTATTTGAAGTATTTTAGGTCATAAAGGAAATGGAATTTTTAGTTTAGCTGATATGAATATGCACCTAAATTTTACAAAATTAATTTCATACAATATAAATTGTACAATAGTTTATAAAACATCTTGTTACTGATATTAGGTAGCAAATATAGCAAATTAACTATGAACTAGAAAACTATACAAAAAATAAGTGTAGTTAGAGAATGTATAATTGCATGTAAGCTTCTTTACTACAAATACTTAACAAGAACTTACATTTATCACTTTAAACAAAATTATTTTAAAAAACAATGGTCGTCACAAGAAAAAGGTTAAGTCCAATTTTTTTTTCTGTCAGCTCAACAACTATAATCTTGAGAGAGACAGACGAGAAAGCAGCCTAGAATTTACATACTTGGTCTTTAGTTTATACATTGCTGATTTCACCTCTTTGTTTCTCAGTGTGTAGATAATGGGGTTCAATATAGGTGTGAAAACCGTAGAGAACACGGAAAGGACTTTATCTACTGGAAAGTTGCTAAAAGGCCAAGCATAGATGAAGATACAGGGCCCAAAAAAGAGGGTTACTACAATGATGTGGGCAGTCAGAGTACTTCGAGCTTTGGCTATGTCCACTGAGGAACGACGCCACACAGTGACCAGGATAACTATGTAGGAGATCAGCAAGAGCACGAATGAAGCCACCCCCATAAGCCCACTATTCAAAAGCATCAACATTTCAGGGACATAAGTATCTGTACAGGCAAGTTTGATGACCAAAGTAAGGTCACAGTAATAACTGTCCACTATGTTTGGACCACAGAAGGGCAAGTTTACAGTGAAAGCTAACTGGCTCAGTGAGTGCATGACCCCAGTCACCCAAGAGGCTACTACTAGACCTGTACATTTGTACAAGTTCATGATGGTTGCATAATGGAGAGGTTTGCATATGGCTACATACCTGTCATATGCCATGGCCACAAGGAGCACCATCTCTCCACCAGCAAAGACATGGAGTAGGAATATCTGGGCCATGCAGGCCTCAAAGGAGATGGTCTTGGGTTCATGAAGGAAATCATGGATCATTTTGGGGGTTGCATAAGTGGCCAGAAACACATCAAGAATGGAAAGATTACTAAGCATGATGTACATGGGTGTGTGCAGGGCAGGTTCAGAGATCACTGTGAGGACAGTGAGGAGGTTGCCCAGCACAATGATGATGTACAAGAAATTAAACAGCACAAAGAAGAAGTATTGGAGCTCCCAGGAGCTGGAGAGTCCCAGCAACACAAACTCAGCCACTCTAGAATTATTTACTTGGTCCATGAAGTACCCTACAAAGAAAAATGTTAGTAAATTATTATTAAGAACAAGAAAAGTATACCCCAGTCCTTGTGGGTTCTTCTCAACTTTAACTTGAAATATTCTATAGTTATTCCTATTAGGAAATACTTTATCTGTAATTTTGACAAATAGAATCTTCTCTCAATTACCCTTACTAATGAAGGATATCTATGAGGTGCAGATGTAGTAAATCAACAACTCCACTTATATATTTGTGAGTTAAATCTGATGCTAAGCAAAAAAATAAATAAATCTACATTGCAAGTACCACAGTTAGTAGGAGATGCTAAGGCATTCACAATTTTTTACTACCTTCTTGCCTTGCTAATTTTCACTATCCAGTTGGGATTATCTACAGCAGCTTCAATTCTTAGAGAACTCTCAAGAGGCCACACTTACAAGGAAAAGACCTATCTTTTTCACTGTGACTTTTACTATGAGTTTCTCTCCTCTTGCCTCTGTCCTGTCTCTATTATTTAACCTTTACAACTACACCATTAAAGTTTAATCCATTTTGTCTCTGAAGTTATGATAGCTGTTTTGGTTTGGAATAAAAGTCCTTGAATCTAACACTGTACTATATAAAAGTAAGTAAAATGAGATTGCCAATATGTTATTACTAAATAGTGATAGATAAGACAATAAGTATAAAATGCAAAGGTCTGATTTTGTTAACATAGTTGAAAATTTTTGAAAGCCAAATGTAACATTTCACTTACCAATTTAGAAACCTTCCAAAAGGAGAATTATATCCAGGCTATTGGTACGTGTTGACTGGGATTTCTCTGACCTAGTACACTAAAGTAACTTTTTTGACAATTATCCAGCACACAATGTTTTCTCATTATGCAAAAGGTGAGATAATAAACAATAGGAGACAATAAGCAAATAAGATAATATAGTGTTAGGAGTTCCTGTCATAGCTCAGTGGTTAACGAATCCGACTAAGAACCATGAGGTTGCAGGTTCGATTCCTGGCCTTGCTCAGTGAGTTAAGGATCCAGCGTTGCCATGAGCTGAGCTGTAGGCTCAGATCCTGCGTTGCTGTGGCTGTGGCGAAGGCCGGCAGCTACAGTTCCTGTTAGACCCCTAGCCTGGGAACCTCCATATGCCGCGGGTACGGTCCTAGAAAAGGCAAAAAAGACAAAAAAAAAAAGATAATATAGTGTTGAAAAAAAATCACTTTGTTGTACAGCAGAAATTATCACAACCTTGTAAATCAACTATACTTCAATAAAACTTTTTTAAAAGAAAAAATAAACAATTTACTAATAAATTATAAAATAATCCATTCTGCCTATGTTCTCTCTGCAGTTTCTTTGAAAGAATGCAGAAAGAGCTTCAAAAGAGATAGACAAGACTTTGAAAAGTTATTTTTAAAACATTTTAGTAGTACAAGAATCTTTTAGTTGGAAAGAAGATAGGGTTGTTTTAGGAAAAAGATTTTCATTTTTCATTTTCTATGTTATAATTGTAAGCGATAAGTCAGTCTCTAAAAATTTGTGAAGAAAAGGATGATGTCAGTGGGCAAAGCTATTTAGTTTGTAAGTGTTTTACATGCAGTGTGGAAACATTAAAGTATTTATAATAATCTGGTGAGGAGGAGATTATGGCCCCCATTTTTCACAGAAGGAAATAGAATCTCAGAAAGGTTAACTAATATACTCAGTATTATACTAATCCAGAACTTCATCCCAGGGCTTCAAAGCTCTTTCCACAAATGCTGATAGTAGAGTTTCTAACAGAATCTAAAAGGTATGGATTAGGAGTATGTGACAAAAGTTTTTTGACCATCTCTCTTCTTTGGAGAAATATCCATCCAGATCTTCTGCCCATCTTTTATCCAGCAGTCCTACACCTGGGCATATATCTGGAGAAAACCATAATTTGCAGCACTATTTACAGTAGACAAGTCATGTAAGCAACCTAGATGTCCACTGACAAAGGAATGGAGAACGAAGAGAGGATGTGGTACATATACACAGTGGAATAATGTTCAGCTATTAAAAAAAAATGAGATAATGCCATTTGTAGCAATATGGATGGACTTATTGTCATACCAAGTGAAGGCAGTCAGACAGAGAAAGTCATATATTATATGATGTCACTTATATGTGGAATCTAATAAAATGATACAAAGTAACTTATTTATAAAACAGAAACAAACTCACAGATTTCAAAACCAATCTTATGGTTATCATAGGTGAAACAAAATAGTGGGGGGAAAAAGAAAATGGGAGGGTGGGACTAACATATACACACTACTGTATAGAATAGATGATTGGCAAGAAGCTACTGTGTAGCACAAGAAAATCTACTCAAAAGTTTGTAATAACCTATGTGGGAAAAAATGGATATATTAGTAAATAGGTCTGATTCACTTTGCTGTGCACCTGAAACTAATGCAAAATTGTGGGTCACTATACTCCAGTATTTAAAAAAAAAAAAAAAAAAAAACAAGAACACGTGACAAATCTAATTATCCCGATTGGAAGATGAGAGGAGCTGAGTTTAGGCAGTTGATATAAAACTTAAATATCATTAAATGTATCATAGATGAACATAATAGCCCTTTCTAGTTAAAAAGGTAGGAAGTGATATATTATGTATACATATTGTTTTTCAAAATGATTAGTACTTTTTGCTTAAAGAGGTAAGTTTGTAGTTTAAAATGTATTAGCTTGAAAAAATTTATCCTCTGGTACTTGCTAGATGGGTTATTGCTATCTTACACTTTACAAAGTTCCTGACAAAAATTTGAGCATTAAAAAAATAATTAAAAGGAATCCCCAGTGGCCCAGCAGGTTACGTATCTGGCATTGTCACTGCTGAGGCTTGGGTCACATGTGTGGTGCATGTTCAATCCCTGACCCGGGAACATCTCTTCTGCATCCTACAGGCACAGCCAAAAAAAAAAAAAAATTTTTTTTTTAAACCAAGAGAATAAACAATGAATGCCGTGACAAAATAACTAAATGGAACCATCCCAGAGGACATTTAGATCAATAATTATCACTAGGAATGGAAGGGGCAGCCTCTCATTTGCATTCCCTTGTAGGAGAGGGAATTTATATCCAAAAGGAGAAAGTATGGATTTAAGAAAGCATTGAGAATAAAATTATTCTTGATCATATTTTTGAATTTGTTCAGTAACTCTGTAATGACTTTCTAGTAGTGAAAGTGAATGAGAAATTAATAGGTGTGGGAAAGGGAGGAAGAAAAATACTGGTAGAAATCCAGAAATCCTCCCAGAGTGTGACTGTATCCTTCTCCTGAGTGCCATTTTTGTCTGGATGCTGGACTGGGCTATGCTGAACTGTGATAAGTATAAAATAATGTCCCTATGCTTTTGTAGAGTCACTTCTCGGTTTTTCAGAAGAAAAACCTTAAAATAAAATTTAAAAATCAGTTCAAATATTACAGAAATTATTCCCTAACCCATTTTCTGTCTTACCGAAAGTAAAATTCTATGCACCAGACTATCATGAATGTAAGTAGTTTGCAGTTGAGGCAAAAGAATTTGAACAAAACTGTAAGTCCAAATAGCACAAGCAGTTGCTCTGAGTTTCTTTATGTGGTTAAAGGCCTCATTAACATTTTTCAAGGAAAAAGTCCAGAGAAATTGGATCAAGCAAATACTTGACACCAAATGAAGGAAACATACCTGGTTTAATTATCTGCATATTTCAAGAAAGTTGAAGCAAATTTTGGCTCCCTTCAAATTAAATGCTCCTATAAGAGAGCTGGATCAGATGTATAACTAGAATGAATATTGACTTAGGCAAACCACCTCTTCTCAGCACTCTGTTTGACCTGTTTCCCACTTCATTGTTTCTGCATTTTGTTCAGGACTGGGGAATGAACTGGGACTTTGGGAGGACAGAGATGTCCCATGGTGATTCTTTGTCATTAGAAGTTTGCTGGTTCATTGAATAGGAAAAGCTTAAAGGCTTAAGTTCGCAAAGTCAGATCACTTTCAGCTTCCCCTCAACTCCCAGGACTCTTTCCCTGGCTCTTACTTCTACTGATTACAGGAGCTACGTTTCTAATAGATTTAGGGAAATTTTGACACATGAGAATTTCTGAAATATTTTATGAAGAATTGAATCTTTAGTGATATTATCCGCCTTAGTCAGAATATGGGAAAAAACTCATCAGAGGACATCTGATCCCCCACAATAAGGATGTATAATGAATTCCTCTTTTAATCTTAACTGTTATCACTAATAGAGCCTTCAATGTGAATATATTTGAACACCTAGCATAAATCCTACTTATGATGTATTACATGAGAAAAGAATAACCTGGGTTTTATGTACGATTTTTTTTTAATGTAGGATTTTTGCACAAATGAAACTGGCCTATATTATCTTGAAGTTGTGCTATCCACATCCAATTGGGCAATGAGACAATGACAGATTCATTAAATGAATTGGAGTATTCATCAAAGTACTTTATCCCTAGTATTATCAGTTCTTTGAAAGTTTGGAAGATTTTGTTCATAAACTTGTGTGTCCTATGTCTTCTGTAGGGTAGCAAGTTTGACCTCTTTTTCAATATATTCCATAGTTATTAGCAACTTCAGTTTTCTTCTTCTCTTTAACAAAATGTGGCAACTTATGCTTTCCTGGAAAATTAGTAAATTCACCCTAGTAAATATACTGTCTTCTGCTTTTATATAGCATACTTTAGTTGTTTAATCTCCTCAACATGTGAATTTGTGGCCATTTTTCTAATCCCCAGTGATTACCTATATTTTACAGGTCTTTTTGATGTTGTTGCTATTCAATCCTGGTCCCCTTTTTTTTTTTTTTGCCTCTCTAAGAACTATATTTTGGTTTCACTGATAGCCACACTAAATTATTTGGTTTTATTTCAAGTCCTTAGAGGCCTTCCTGAGAACGATAGTGGAGAACAAGGTCCAGACAACAAAAATGATTAAGGCATTGCCTACAGGCTGTGGTATTGAACAATAACTGCTATGATTCCAAAAAGACAGCAAGATTTCAAGTTTCTCCAAATGAAAGAACAGAACCCCACTATAGTCTGTCTTGCAGAAAGTATCAAGCACTGTGATCAAGTCTCTGGATCCATGATTTGCAGAAAATACAGAGGCCAGAGGTATATGCTTTACTGTACTCTATGCACACAACCAGAATATTTCAGACTGGGGGAGATGCTGCATGGTAAATAAATAGCTGAGGTTCTTCAAAGAATAAATTGCATAGAAATAGAAGGAATGGTGGGAGGGAGAGTTAAAAGTCAAAAGGAAAGGAAATGAAGTGGACAAGATGAAATCAGAGTGTCTCAGGATGTATAATTGGGTATACATGTAAATATAACTGCAAAGAATTTACTAGAAAAGTCCAGGTAGTGGTTAATTTGGGAGAGAGTTGCGTTTGAGATGGACAAATGTGAGACCTTCAGGCATGACTGGAAAAGTTCTATTTTGTAACCTGAAATATGGTTATAATGGTGTTTGGCTTATATTTTATTATGCTATACATTTGAGGTATTTTCTTTAATTGATTTTACTGTACAATGAAAAGGTTCTAATGATGAAAAACGAATATCGTTATGACAGATATTATTGATTGACTCAGCCTCCAATCCATCCTCTTCTTAAGATGTTTTCTGTTGCATAATTAAAAACTTGAAATTTATAAACTGCTTTTTTTAGCCAAGTTTTTCTATGCAAATTAGGTTCCACCAATTAGATGCACTAACATGAGCTTTAGAAGGCAGGGGTGAGGCAGAGAGCGGTACCAACATAATTGCTGCTTGTGAGCAAAATGATGAGATGCAAGGGAGAAGTGATTGTGGCAGCCTGATCTGTCTTATACATTAGCTACACAGCTGTTGAAGATGGTGAGGCAGAGGCAGTAGCATTTTGAGGCTATTTACCTTAAAAGCTTACTGGTAGGGTCTATTCTGGAACCCAACAGCTGAAGAATTGGCCCCCAAGTCCTACTTCTCCAGCTCTCTCAGTGAGCATCTAATGCACTGTGTTAAATCTGCTTACTATACACAGTGGTTTCTGTTTTCTTCACTAAATCCAGTCAACAGTATTATTCTCTGACAAAATGAATAGTAGAGATAGATACATAGTTATATAAAAAAATTCCTAATTTAAGTGTACTTTCTAGCTGTATTTATTTAACAACAACAAAAAAAAATCATAAAGAAAAAGATAAAATGTCGATTAAGTTAAACCAGCAACTCTACAGGCAACATCAGCCCATGATCTTACAGCCTTATTTGGATGTTGGTCCTTCTAACTCTGCCATAAATTCTACATATCTATCTCACAGTATAACTAATAACATTTAAAATAATTTACAACAAAAAGTACCCTGATCTGTGTAAGATTAATCATCATGACAGAAGTATGTAAACTTAAAGACTGTCAAAGACTGGATTTTATTGGCATCTGACAGTACAAGCAAGAAGTTCACACGAATTAGGTTTCCATGGTGGTTTTCTCTTCCCAGTTTTCAGTCAGGATACATGCATCCAAAAATCACCATGTAAAATAGTAATAGGGAAGACACAGGGCAAAAAGAGGGCTATTTCAGTTCTGTCATCAACTTTGCTCTGTTTGGACTAAAAGCTTGTTTAGAAAGCAAGGTCTCATTGGTCATTGTTTAGGGTTGAAAACATGTCTATCACAAGTCTGAATATATTCAAATGATAGCATCTACAAAGAACTGCTTGGAGTTCCCATTGTGGCTCAGTGGAAACAAATCTGACGGGTATCCAGGAGGATGCAGTTTCGACCCCTGGCCTTGCTTACTGGGTTAAGGATCTGGCATTGCTGTGAACTGTGGTGTAGGTCACAGATGCAGCTCAGACCTGTCATTCCTGTGGCTATGGCGTAGGACAGTGGCTACAGCTCCAGTTCAACCCCTAGTCTGGGAATTTCCATATGCTTCAGGTGAGGCCCAAAAAAAGACAAAAAAAAGTCTTCCCTTGACAGCAGAGTCCAGTGATCATTGATCACATTATCTCAGGCCCATATCAGGATAGAATAATTCTTCACATAAAAGAGTTCTTGTACAAAATTTTACTTATCTAAGTTACTCTTCACTAATTGATGCATTCATCTATATCTTCACCTTAATAATATTGAAAGATAAAATATCATTATTCTTTTTTAATTTTTATTAAGGTATATTTGATTTACATTGTTGTGCCAGTTTCTACTGCATAGCAAAGTGACCCAGTCATACATATGTATACATGCCCTTTCTTATATTGTCTTCCATCACGTTCCATCCCAAGAGACTGAATATAGTTCCCTGTGCTATACAATAGGACCTCATTGTTTATTCATTCTAAACATAGTAATTTGTATCTTGTAACCCCCAACTACCATTCCATCCTACTCCCTACCCAATACATCATTCTTATTCTGACCAAAATTGTAGTGAAAATCCAATCTAAAACAAATAATTTAATAATTACTCACTGTAAAGAAGTTTCATAATAATTAAACAAAAAATGGAATTTCTCTTGATTTACAAAAATTACGAGCAATGAGAAAAACAAGTTTCTAAAGGCTTGAATTAATAGAAGAACCAATGTAGTTTTCTAATGGAAGTTACTTTTAATTTTCTAAGTTAATCTTGATAAGTTAATTTTCTAAATTAATTTTATACATATTTATACAAACACAAATATTTCAAATTCATAAAATAAAAATTTACCTTTCATGGGAGTTCCCGTCGTGGCGCAGTGGTTAACGAATCCGACTAGGAACCATGAGGTTGCGGGTTCGATCCCTGCCCTTGCTCAGTGGGTTAACGATCCGGCGTTGCCGTGAGCTGTGGTGTAGGTTGCAGACGCGGCTCGGATCCTGCGTTGCTGTGGCTGCGGCGCAGGCCAGTGGCCACAGCTCCGATTAGACCC